>JAPQRP010000001.1:32238493-32263578 GCA_037367295.1 Apogon hyalosoma | reverse complement strand
ATAGATAGATAGATAGATAGATAGATAGATAGATAGATAGATAGATAGATAGATAGATAGATAGATAGATAGATCCTGTCTGATAATTTCACAGACTAAAAAATATTGGCAAAATCTGACTGTGATAGTGGCCGATATTAGGATTCTTGACTGTAATTGCTGAAAATAGCAGCTCTAAAAATTAAGAAAAATAACTTTTCCACCTATATATTTTTTATTATTAGTTTGGTTTGTTTCTGTGGGATTTCTTGGTTAATTACTTCTTTGATGTTCAGTGACCCAGATGCATTCATTTATGTCTTTACATATATATTTATTACTTAGATTCCACAGAGCAGCAGATCAGTTCTGCAGTTATCCAGTCAAACATATTTAATTTCCAACAGTTTTTTTTTTTTTTCTGGAAGGAGTGATATCAGCTGATAATTCTGCAGCATTCTTTTCCCTGCTCTAAACTAGCCATGTCATTACTGGCCTTGTTTTGATACATCATTTTTAGTACTGACTGACATTGAAGAATTGCTATAAAATTTAAAATACAGTGATACATTTACACCAGTAATCAGCCCATTTAAAATGATATTTCAATTGTCAACAAAAAAATTGTAGTTCTGTGGAATAAAATATATATGTATAGAATATACCTTATTTTCTCCAGAGACTAAAATAAATGTCAGCACTGTTTTTCTTTTTTACAGCTCTAAAAGTTTTGTAATGGTGCAGAAAAGCCAGTTTGAAGTTTACGTGTTCTACCCAAATCTTTCTTTTCCCTGTCTCATCCACTAATTGAGGTGTTTCTCTCCACACCAGGCTTTTACCCACAATCCAGCACTTTTTTTCCATGTATCACTGTCTATGCTAGTGTGTATACAGAGCTATTAAGCTTTGATTATGCACAAATTAATTTAGCCATCCAGCCGCAAAGCACTGATATTTCCCTGTATACATCCATCAACAGTCTACACAGTGCCGTCGTAATTCCCACTGCGATATTAACACTCAGCATGATCAAAATCTCTGCATCCGGCAACCAATCAATCAGGTCAACTGCCATGGCAGCAGTGAGAGAGCGCGAGAGAGGAAAGGTGATCATGATAGATCAGGATTTATGTCGTTACTGCAGTGTAGTGTCACTTCTTAGCTCATTGTGTCAGGGCTTTTATGAAATGATAGGCTAGTGACTGCTTATGGCTTCATTATCATCTGTGAGAGTGTGTGTATGTGAGACTTCATAAGCCTGATACATTTTTGGAAATGTTGACAGACACGGTGTGTGTTTTGTGTCCACAGCATAGCCCATTCTTTGCTGAGCAGCTGACAGCGTTTCAGGTGTGGCTGACGATGGGTGTGGAGAACAGAAATCCTCCTGAGCAGCTGCCCATTGTACTACAGGTAGACACACACCCGCACCATCAGTTGGAATGTTTCAGTAACAACACATTTGTGTCTCCAAAGTAAATCAAACAGCGTGTGAAACTTCTCGTTATCAGCTGTACATCTATACATTCAAAATTTAGCTTGTCATTTTCTTCCTCTTTCTCACCATTTAATTCTTCAAATTATTCACTTTATTAGTTTTTTCTTCCTGCATGTTTTTATGCATATGATCAATATTATTTACCCTCCCCCATCAACATTCACCACTTTATTTTGTCAGTCTACAGGTAAGATAGATTAGTGTAACATGATAGAATGTCATGGTGCTGGATCACTGAGCAAGTAGTCATTCGCAGAGCTGGACACAAAGTTTGTTTACAAATCAAGAGAATTAACCATGTGTTACATGGTTAATTGGTTAACAACATGACATATAACATAACATGGTTATAAGACAAGCTCATTTTGGGCCATGTGTCTTGTGTTACACAAGTACTGTACATGTGGTGTTTATACTTTTGCTCAGTATAAATAAAGCCTAGTAAGTGATGGTTTCCTAGGCCCTATAAAGACTCAGTCAGGTATGTTTGTTTTAATATTTTTTTCTTTTAATCAGTGCAGGTGTTACTACTGAAAAATGAAGTAAAAAATAAATAAAAAAAAAGACTCAGGAAGCACAGTTCTCCACCAAAACACTTTTTGTGCCTGTTTACATGACCATAAGAATCCGATAACTGGGAGTAATCAGATAATTATAATAATCCAATCTGATGTGTTTACATGTACTTAATTGCGATAAACAAAAACCGTGGTTTAGCTGCTCCAGTCCATTATTGGATTTCTTTCACAGTATGTATGTACATAGTGATGGTAGAATCAAACTTCCTGTTATTGTCCTCTGCTCAGCCTTGACCCCAATACTCTGAAATCTTCCTGCATGTATGAACATTAGCACACATTAGGTTAATGTAACAGTAAGCTGCCATTGAAGGCCCTCAGGGACCAATGTCAGATCTTGATCAGTACTGTGGTCAGGACAATTTTATATAAATGTACCTGTTTTTTAATGGTGAGGGAAACTCGCACAGCTCCAAGAGAACATGTAAACTCAACACAGAGAACCGTCTTGCTGCGAGGCAGATGTGTAACCAGGATGCCACAAACTTGTTTAAGGTTTTATTTTGTATTCTGGAAAACAGTGATCCAAAGACAAATCAGTTACAAGATTTTAACCTTTGACTTTGCAAGGTTGCACTTTTTATGACACTAGATGTAAATACTGTACATGCATGTTGGTAACTTAAGCTGCATTTCCACTATGTGGTACTGGCTCGACTCGACTCGAGTACCAGGTACTATTCCTGGACACCGTTTCCATTACAGGATAGTACTGACTTTAGAGTACCTGGTCGTCATAGCGACGCTGTGTGTAACTTCCACGACCTCTGCTCTGAGACTTGCTGTTGAACTTGCTCGTTGCGTTTTGTCCCGTCAAGCTCACACTGAATCTTTTCATCGGCCACCAAGGACAGAAATGTCTGAGCCTCCTTAACCGACCACAGTGTCATTTTGCAGACTGTCATCATGGATTAGCCTACCAGTATATTTACTGTAAACTTCAGAATCTGTTTTTTTTTTAAACACTGGGTCACGTATTGATGACACAATGACGCATAGACAACTCTGACCAATCAGTGGTCTGCAGTGTTTACACATCGCATCCTAGTATCTCGTCACCTGTTTTGGAACCTTGGCCAAGCAAGTACTAAAAAAATAGTGCCAGATTCCAGATTCTTTTATGTAATGAAAATGCAAAAAGGTCGAGCCAAGTAGAACTGGTACCACCTAGTAGAAACGCGACATTAGACTCAAATCAGATGAGTTTTGGTAAATGACAGTTTCACCCCATTGTAAAGCTGCATTAACTAAAATGTGAAGGGAAAAAGAAGCAATAATTTGAGCCCCCCCTTCCCTCTGCAGCTCTCTCTTCTCAGTCCAAATCAAAAGCCTAAATATAAATACAGATGAAACAGATGCTGTTTCATGCCACCATGGAAAAGTGATGCCACAGAGTAGAGCTGTACAATCTTTGAGGTTGTGTCTGACAGATTCTGATCAGTGATCTGCAATTACCACTGGCAGTCATGTATATCACCCTCCTACCTGTCAGAAAACACCTGTTTCCAAAAAGAGTTACTGCTCTTTTTATTATCCCCCCCCTCCCCCAGAAGGTGGGGGTATGTAGATATACCAGGAATTCCGTCCGTCCTTCCGAGATTTTTGTCCATCCCATTTCTCAGACACTATTTAGCAGATTCTTTTCAAATTTCACATACATGTTCTTTATCACTAGAAGAGGTGCAGTGCATAGTTTGATGGCTGAATTTATTTATTTATGTTTTTTTTTTTTTTACAAACTTTTGCAAATCCAACGTAGAAAATGTGTTTGATTTCTCAGACACTGTTCATCAGTTTCTTTTCAAATTTTACACACGTTATTTACATTTACCTTTCTCTCAGTTTTGCGTTTTTTTTTTTTTATTTTAGAAATGTTTTAAAAAAGATTTATTCCTGGGTAGGCAGGGTATCAATGAGCAGGAGGGGCAAAATGTTGTGCGACCAAGCAGGGTTATTAGCAAGCTCTGCTTACTTTTTCACTTCATCTTCTCAGAAAAACAGCAACACAATGTGTGTCTTTTGCTAATCACTGTCGTGTAATGTGTAGCATAGTTTGCAATGCTACCCTCTGACAACACATTGTAGCCTAGTTTACTCATCTTAAACCACTTAATGCAAATGCACAAAATTCTCATATTGTTTTTGCCACATGTCAATGGTTCACTTCAAATTAGCTTCACATTTTATGGAAAAATGGTTATTGCTGAGAAAGATTTTGTAAGAATAGGAAGAAGGACTGCAAGATCTGGTTTAATACATCACACACACCTATCATTAAAGCCACTGGAGCTGAAAGAGTTTCAACATATACCCATTATCTTTGCAGCTCTTTCCTCTGGGTGGAAAGCAAAAGACTAGATGTAAATATAAATGAGTTGACAGCACTGTGGAGAAGAAACTGAGCAGTTATTAGTAATTACACCTGTCGATCACATAACCCTTAACATCTTACCTGTCTAAAAACACCTGTGCTCAACACCAAAACCTCTCATTATGGGGTAGATTTCCTACAGTCTGAAACCAGAGCCTATAGAGCTTAGTAGATTCCTTGTTTCCTGTCAGACTGCTTGAATTACAATATGCAAGAGGTAATTATGGAAATTTTTGCCCAGTGATGCCAATAAACCATCAAGTGCTGCAGCCTTAAATATCACCACTGCTGCTTCTTTCAGCACTATTACCTCTCACATTATCTTCTTTCTTCTTCTCTTTATTTATCTTAAAAGTTATCCTCTATGCATCTTCAAGTTCCTGGTGACAGGCTAATACAAAATTCTGACCTCAAACTGAGCTCAGTGTTTGCAGGCCAGTTTTCTTCATTACAGAAGTCTGCAACTAGGGCAGCAGTGGCTGTGCTCCCTGCAGTGGTCTTAAATGTGTTTGTGTTGCTTTAATTGGGGTAAAATCTTGCCAAAACCTTGTTGGTGTCAGCTGTTGAGTTATAGCAATGGGATGGATGCCTCTCTTCTCTGACCCCCTCCACCACCACCACTGCTTTTGTCCTCTGGATTTGTGCACGAGTGCTGTTGTATTATATCACAGCGTAGTACTAGTGCGCCAATGTACATGTTGAATGGTAATTTCCTGCTGAGTCAGCGTCCTGCGAGCCGCAGCCCATCCATTCAGCAGTCCTGTCGGGACTCGTTAAAAGCCAAGGAAAAGGCAGAGTGATTGGGGAGCGCTGGATGGTGTGTGAAAGTATGTATGAGTGCAGGTGCATGTTCACTACCAATGTGAGCACGATGAGGAGAGATGGAGTAAAGCAGTGATAGCCTTTAAGATTACGCAACATTATGCAGCTGTATGCCGTAAGGGCAAAGTAATTCCAAGGCAACTTGGAGCACTCTGATGTAACAGATCGACACATAAACAGGATTTATATCCTTTTAAGCACATCGTTGCGTAAAAATAAACTTAAACGACTGCCATATTCTTAGAGGATTTATTTGTCATGCCAAAATATAATCTGGCTCCATTTGAAAGATGCAAAAAATGACAAGAAATGGGCAACAGAGAGTAATCCATCAATAATGCTCTTTGATGAAATGAGCAAAGGGAGGACAGGGGGAGTCAGACAGGAGAGGCACAGCGCTTTGTTGTCTTGACAACAGCCATTTCATCTAGGAAGGATTAACAGATTTTGCAAAGGGATTACAACTCATTTGTGATGTTAGGGTAACAGTCCCACACACTCACATTCACACGAGGTGTGAGGTTTGTATGTATCATATAATAACACGATGGTACGTTTCACAGCTTGTACGCAACGTGCAGTCGAGGAGCTTAGTCATTCTATCCATAGATGATTGGAGTCAAGGTGTTACACAAATAAGAAATGGACTCACAGTTGCTAATCTCAATATTTTAGCGTTGCTTAGTAATTCTATGGTTATTTGATCTATGAAGAAATAATACATGCATGTAAATATGTGGTTTGAATTGTGCATAAAATGTGTTTCTCCATTTGAAGTAGATGAAGTGTTGACTCAAAGCATAAGAGTTTTTTTCTACATTTCTACTAGTTGTCTCTGAGCAAAACTACTGAACCTCATCCATGAGCATTATCCATGTCAGTGTTAGTTCCCCTGGTCTCCTTTTTTTTGGTAGTCAAGTCTCCCTTGTCTCTTATTTTGTTTCATCATTTACATCCCCCTTGAATGCATTCAAAACAATAATAATGAGTTGGTTTTGAAAATGTATGGAGTAGAGAGTATACATTTTTGTCTTAAACTCTAGGGAATATAGATAGGAATAAGATGAGCTTTGAACGGGTGAATCATGAACAAGGGAGAAGTGTTTTTGTTTTTTTTGTTTTTTTTTTCTTTAGCTCAGATTGGAGGAGGGTTGAGTCTTACTTGTTGCTCTTTCTCATATATCACACACCTACATCTCACTCACACACACTCACACTCACACACACACACGTCCCTCCTGTTCCCACGCTCTTCCTCGGAGTCGGTGGTAACACTGGGCTGGTCTTCCCCCAGCTTCCCTCTGTTTATGTGGTCACGCGCACCAGGTTGGAGTCCCACTAATAATAGATGAGGTGTAGGAGGAAATGTCAGAGTGTGTGTTGGTGTGTGGGTGTGGACAGGCCTGGGCTCCTCCATATGCTCATTCCCACACACACTGTGGGACAGTCGCACAACGGGCATACATCAGTGTCCAGCATTCACACAGGCTTTGTGTTGCATTGTGTTTAATGCAGCGTTAACTACACATCACACACATTTATAGAACTTACCATATGCATCCTTAAAATAGGTTTCTCTGGCTTTAGCTGCTTCTTCGTGATATTGTTTGGTAACAGTACTTCACCACATACAGCAGACTTGTAGGTGCAGTCCTAAATGGTGAATCTAAGTAAGAGGATGAAGCAAATGTCAGTCAAGTGGCCACACCCCCTCACCCACTCACACAACAGCGAAAACAACAAGAAAGTCCGAAGCGATGCCAGAGTCTTATCAGCACTGGAAGGGAGAGCCACCTGTTTCCTCATCCTCACCTCTCTCTGCCTTTTCTCCTGCTGTCCTTCCTCCGCTTTCTCATCCTCCTCTTTTAATCTCAGACCTCCTCTTGGTTTGGAAGTAGTGCAGTTGACCTCTGACCTCTGCCCTCTTGCAGGTCCTCCTGAGTCAGGTGCATCGGCTGCGAGCTCTAGACCTGCTCGGCCGTTTTCTGGACCTGGGACCCTGGGCTGTCAGTCTGGTATGTATGAGTAGTGGGTTTTCTGTGCTTATGTTTGTGTAGATTATCTATATTGTATACAAGTGAACTGTGACTTTTATATATCTTGCATTTATATTAACCCATAAAGACCCAAACAGCCACCGGTGACCAAAAGCCTCTACTGATGTAAACTGTTTAATACCTGTTGAGCCACTAATCCTATCAGTACTTAAAATACAGATATTCATCTTTTCATGGTCATCTGATATGATACATTTGTACATTCAGAGGTTCCGTAGTGAACATGGGAATGCCGTCATCTTCTACAACATTGATTCACTAGTAAAACATCATGGAGTTTGATAAATTAAAATGAATAAATTATTATCTTTGCTGAAAATATCACTTTTTCTTCCATTTTCTCTATTTTGATACAATAAACTTTGAATTTACTCTAAGTTTTTATCACCATTTACATGGTCTGTAAATTAAATATAGGAAAATACATGATTTTGACTAAAAGATTCAAAGGATAACATTATAATAAATGGTGATAAACCATTTAAGAAAGGTTAAATAGAGTGAAAAATTCATTTGGGAACCACCTCAAAAGACAGCAAAGAGCAACATTTTGCTAAAAAGAAAGAGCTGTGGAATTTCAAGATTAAAAGAAAGCCTTGTGTCTGAG
Source organism: Apogon hyalosoma (assembly GCA_037367295.1). Lineage (NCBI taxonomy): Eukaryota > Metazoa > Chordata > Actinopteri > Kurtiformes > Apogonidae > Apogon > Apogon hyalosoma. The sequence continues at coordinate 32,255,666 of JAPQRP010000001.1, read as the reverse complement.
AAATGTCTTTTATTTTTCTAGAGGATAAAAAAGAAGCATGTTTTTCATTAGGAAAATTATCTCATTTTAAGAAAATATATACAACTTTGATTTTCCAGCTAATTGTGAGCTATTTTTAACAGGTAAGCAGTTAAACAATGGTTTGCTTAGTATCCCAGCAATGGAACACGCAAAAGTTCATTACCCTAGAACAAGTTGTTTATAGCACACAGCCTGGCCAAAAGAAAAGTCCTTCACATGTTTCACTGGATAACCTTTAGCTCTGATAACAGGACACATACAGTGCAGCATCGTTTGTAACACTCAGTGCAGGGATCTCCAATCCTGGTCTTCGAGGGCCGGTATCCTGCATGTTTTAGATGTATCTCTCTTCCACCACACCTGATTCAATTTATAAGTCTATCATCAAGCTCAGCAGAAGCCTGATAACGACTGTCAGGTGTGCTGGAAGAGGGAAACATCTAAAACATGCAGGATACCGTCCCTCAAAGACCAGGATTGGTGACCCCTGACTCATTGCTTATGCAATGTCACAATATATGTAATATTTATTTTCTGGCCATAGCTACATTCATTTTTGTTCAACATTTTGTATTGATGATGGAGAGTTGGACCGCTGTGTAAAGTCTTCATCATCACATCCCAAAGATTCTCAATGGGGTTCATGTCTGGTCTTTGGGGTGGCTAATCCATGTTTGAAAATGATTTCTAATCCTTCCTGAATGACTCTCTAAAGCCCAAAGAGCCCATAACTTTTTTTTTTTTTTTTGGCCAAGCTCTGTACCTACAAAAAGAGGTCACTGTCCACAGTGTTACACCACTGTATGTCTACTGTAGTTCAGGACCTATAGCTCTTCTCCTCTTCCTCTCTAGTGATAAGACACATCACTGTCAACTATTATGAACTGTAATGCAGACCAAAGTTTATATTTCCTTTACCAAATAGTCCAGAATGGATAAAACAAGCTATCTCTATGGAGGATCTTGTTTTGGACACTCCACATGGCCTCCACATACTATCAAAGTTGTGCCAGTACTGGAGAGAAGTCTGGAAACATGTACTGTTATTTTGGAAGTGATTAAACAATTAATGGGCTTTTAATTTGGAGTCCCTTATCCCTCCGGTATCCGGCCCAGAGATGCTCTTCCCAACCACCAAAAGTGCGTTATCTGCCCAGCACCGTAGTAATATAAAAATGTTTTTCATACAGTTTGTACTCAACTTTTTTTTTTTAGGATTTCATCAACTTGAGCCATAAACAAAAATACCAAATACTCAATATTCCTATTTTTTAACCCTTTAAATGCCATGTTTGTAATGTAAACAAACCAAAAGTATTTGATGCAGATGTTTTGCTTTTCCCACATACTACATAAAAATTGAATTACTTGTTTGATTTTTGCAGCCTGGTACATGTAAATGATTAACACCAACATTGGTTAATATGCATTATTATTTTTTGAGCAAGTTCAAATCTTAAATGATAAAATGTGACAGTTGATAGTGTGAGGGTTGAAGTTGCTTTAGCCACCATTTACATATGGAGAGTTATGGTGTTAAAATAACTAAATTGCTGCAAAAGAGTGTGTGTCATTTTCAGCATATAGTTGCAGTAAATGTGCTTTACTCATTGCCTGATTTTTTTTCTTTAGACAAGGCAATGTGGTTATATTTATGGCTTTTTGGCTTGTTTCTAAGTGGGTGAGGACTACCCCATGTCAGGATATTAGCCCATAAAGACACAAACATCCTCCATCAACCAAAATCAACCACTGATCTAAACTGTTTAATACCTGTTGATCTAATAATCCTATCAACACATGTAAATAATTGGTGTAAAATGTGGTTTGTCATCTTTTCATGGTCATCAAATATGAACCATTTCGACTTTCAGAGGCTAGTTAACATGGAAACACTGTCATCTTCTACAACATTGATTCATCAGTAAAACCCATGGAGTTTGATAAATGACAGTGAATGACACACTGGGTTTATGTTCAGTTATTGATATATTTGCTGAAATGAAGTCCCTTTTTTCTTTCGTTTTCTCTGTTTCTGACATAATAACCCTCAACTTTAATCTAAGCTTTAATGAACATCTACATGATTGGTAAATTAGATATAAGAAAATAATGATTTACACTGGAAAAAAGCAAAATAAAGACAATAATATCACAATAAATAGTGATAAATCACTTAAGAAAGGTTAAATAGAGAGAAAAATGCATCAGGGAGATGCCACAAAAGTAGCACTGGGTCTTTATGGGTTAAGGCAGAATGAAAAATGGAAAGGACCTGTACAGTTTCCTCTACCACAAACTCCTTCTACATAGCAGCAGTATCAGCTCTGCTGTTTGAAAAACACCACTGTGTGTATTTCTGTGTTGTTGTTTTTTTTGCAGGCCCTTTCCGTAGGGATCTTCCCTTATGTGTTGAAGCTGCTCCAGAGCTCCGCTCGGGAACTGAGGCCCCTCCTGGTTTTCATCTGGGCTAAAATCCTGGCTGTGGATAGTGTAAGTTATGTAAAAACACTCAGACTCATTGAAGTCAGTCTTTTTCCATCTCTTCTAAAACTCAAATCCACACAACTTTATCAGGCTTTTAACAACACCGGATGCTCCTCATCATGGCTGACATAAGGGATGTTGGACAAAAAAAGCAGACCACACCTCTTATTATCCATGACATAATATGATGTTTTGTTTCATAGGGGAATTGTCCACATTTTGATGTGAGATTTTTTATTATTATTATTATTATTATTATACAAACTATAATCAGCTTTGTTTAAAAGGGTCAAATGACAGCAAACTTGTGAAAGACCACTTAGCTTAAGTGCCATGTTTGACATGGAAAATATAAAATAAAAACCATCTTTGTGATATACTTGTGCAAAATCATGCTGCAGTTATAGCCTGAAAACAACACCTCAGAAAGCTGTGTTGTATATTGTGAGAAATGAGATTTCAAGCAGTCAACTTTTTCCAGAAAACAGGCTGCTTTAATTAATTCTTCCTCCTCTGTTATAAACTAAAACGTGATCAATCTCAACTGAATGTTGCTGTTTTTTTAATTCAAACTAGAGCATTCAGGTCACTTGTATTTTTCCCACTCAGAAATGTTGATTCTGTTTTTGAGGAGCTGCCCTTGAAAACACATAGACCAACACTGTTTGTATCACAGCTACTGTGGATGGTGTTTGACCTGGAGCAACATTTGCTAAAAAAACTGAACCCTCCTCTTTTCTTCTACCTGTGTCTTTCTTTTCAGTCATGTCAGGCTGATCTGGTAAAAGACAATGGACACAAGTACTTCCTGTCTGTCCTCGCCGACAGTTACATGCCAGTGAGTATCCATCACGCCTGTAGGTTCAGTGGAGAAAAGTGGAATTATGGATGCAGGTGACTGGATTATTTTACTGCTCGGAAAAGTCCAGGATCTTACAGGTTTTACTTGTGATGAGAATGCTCGATTCCAAGTGTAGTTGATATTTTTAAACTGTCCTCATGAAACAGCCATCCTGATAAAGGCTTTGCAATTTTTCCTTTGGAGAATGCATTGGACCCTTTTTCCTTTTTGACAATTTCTTAATAATTTTGAAGATAAACTGGTCACTTTATTTTAAAAAAATCATCAAAAATTGAACAAAAAAGCCTTGAGCCAGTCATTAGGACGACTGTTCTTAATATATGATTTAAATATGTCAGCTTTAATCTTCACAGCAGCATGCACACCACCCCTGCTCAGCATCACAAATTATTGCTCATTCTATTTTCACATGTGGTTCTTGTAGCAGTGATCTTAAATTAATAATACTCCACCCATCTTTTTGCACAGGTGTAAGACAGTTATTATGATGTGTTGTCTCCTGCTGATGACATCAATTCATGTTTCATGCTTGAAATTACATTTTGCATGTTTGTTAATAGCAGAGGAAATGGAAAAAAAAACTGTGACTGAAAATGACTATGTACCACAACACATAATTACATATTGTATATTCACTAGATTATTAATAGAAATGGTGTATTTAATAAATGAAAACATCAGCCTTACAGATTTTTTAAGTGATGGAAAATTATGCACAGTAATCATGTGAACTTAATGCATCATGTACCATACATGCGTACATACATACATACATGTGTACATACATACAGACATACATGTGTACATACAGACATACATGCAGTACATATACATACATACATAGAAGAAAGAAAGTAAGCCAGTGGTCAAACTCATTTTTGCTCAGTGGCCACATATACCCTTAACCTATAAAATAACAGCATAATTATGGGGTGAGGAAACTGTCAAAAGGATATGTGTGCATAAGATAGAAATGCAGGCATATTAGTCTATAGTTGTGCAAAAAGTAAGTATTTGTAAACTCTTGAATTGAGTTTAGTCGTAGATAAAATGTATTGTGTGTATTTTATTTGTCAGAATAAGAATGAAAAAAGTTTTGGCATCAAGAATTATGAACACAAAATGCAACTTTACGACTGCGCTTTCTCCATCACGAATACGAATTCACCAACGTGACTGTACTGTCAAAAATACGTCACTACTTCACAGGCATTATTTATCAAGCAGCATTGTGACCCGCTTAGCGGCATGTGTGACTGAGACAAAGCTGATGGAAAAGCAAACATAGTTACTTTGACACCAGTTTCAGCTGTAGTCATTTAGAAACTCCCTGTATGGGTTGGCTTTTAGAACATAGCCACTGTGAAACAATCAGAAAAAAAACCACCTATTTCTCTATTGTACAGTTTTTTTCACACTAACACACTCACTTTTCCTCATTCATTCTATTTGCCAAAGTTTGAATGATCTGCTTACGCGTAAGAAATATTACGTATTTTACCTTAATGTTGATTGCTGTTTTAAATATTCTGTACAACAGCCCACAGGGGACTAAACTTTACTTTAATCTATAAATTGTTTTGCCAATCCAGAGCAGTGAGGGGGATTATCCTTATTTTGAGAAATTAACTCCCAACACACAAATACAAATGTCTCATGTTTAAAATAAACAAAATAATAAATAACATTAATAATACAGAGCCCGCTAGGGTCATAGTGGGAAATATTTTTAGACTGAACTATTGCGTTCCCACGCAATACCTTTTGTGTTCCCCCTCAAAATACTTTTGCCTTTGAAATATCCCCTTGCGGGACAAATAAAAGCATATTTTATCTTTCCTCGCACTTCCACGCAGCTCATTATACAGGTAACTGGCAGCGCCGCGTGAATGCTGTGGCTACTTGGTAAAGCCCGAGTAGGTATTGTGAAGGAATGAGGCGGGCTTCATAGTATGGAGCTGTGAGGAAAGGCAAAAGTATTGCGAGGGAACGCAATAGTTCAGTCTAAAAATATTTCCAACTATGACCCTAGCGGGGCTCTGTACAATAATAATAATAATAATAATAATAATAACAATACATTACTTACTAATAATATATCCTTCTTGCACTGGAACCTGAGTTCGTATTTTGTTCTTTTGTGTGCAGACATGTAAATGAACAACAATAAAATTAACCTTGATGAACTTTAAAATTTCTGTTGCTGTAAAGTATGGTTTTAAGATTCTCCCTCAAAATACTGTGTGCCTGCAGAGGACTGAAATAAGAAGCTGACATTGTTCATTCCAACCTGTGTTACAGGCCGAGCATCGAACCATGGCTGTCTTCATCCTGGCTGTAATCGTCAACAGCTACAACACGGGACAGGTAATGCTCTGAACTTGTGATTGGATTTGTGTGTTTATGAGAAACCCAGCATGAGAACATACCAAAGTATTCATTTACTTTCCCCACCCGTTAAAGCTCGGGGTGCGTTTGGGGCCAGCCATCACTTTGAGAGATTACGCTATTGCCCATTGTGTATTTCTGGGAGATATTGGTTATGTGACAGTTTTGTCACCAACAGTCACCTTTATAATCTCCACCCGCATCCCAGCCACCACCACGGTGACACTTTATCATGGCAAGTGTCACTCTGACCTGCTACCAGCTGCTGGTTTTCAATCCCAGAAGCCTTTTGTCTGCCTCTGATCAAACATCCAAGGGTGCAATGTTGGGGTGATGTAGCTAGTCATTTCATGGAGTACACACACATACTCACACACACAAAACCCTTGACACACACTGTCACAAAGAAATATTCCACCATCACTCCCTTTTGCTTCATGTCTCCTGCTCTGCAGTTCTTTTCTGTCTAGGTGTGAATGTAATTTGATCCATTAATTTCTCTGGTGATATTTTTTGCTCACACTACCTTACAGAACTTCTTTACATATTTATAAAATATATAAATAGAACAAATCATAAGAGCTGTATGTGCACTCAAGCTCAGAAACGGGCATTCTTCTTCCATATGCCTGTGTACTTACTGCTCCTACCTTTCTAACAGACCTGTAAATAATAGATGATCCCCACCTCCCAACATCTCACAGAGACTGTCTGCCTGCTCCACATTTCCATTATTTAGACCTCTTACTTTCAACAACAGCACTCATTACTGCAGTATCACTGCTACCAACATGTCACCGAACGCTGGCATCTTCATATTCCTGTTCCCGGGGTTCAGCTGAGAGGTGCTATCAGTCAGTTGAGAACAACGTTTTAGTAATCTGAGGAATGGGGAAGAGTAGAGAGGGATGTTGTCGCTGTTGATAAAAGATGTGCTGTTATGATGTTTCAATCTGTTCTACAGCAATCACAGAGGGATTCTCAACACACTAAACATGTCCAGTTTGTTGTAGTTCCCACAAACACACATTCATTTATGGGAGGAACCTTCTGTGGTCCAACTGATGGGTGCTAATGTACATGATCATAGAAAAATGGCATGTTTACTATAAACCCAAAGGAACAATACATGAGGTATGGAAAGAAGTAGTTCAAAATAAGGGATCATCAGCCTGCTATGCTTTCTGTTTTCCTCTTGTTATGCTGTGTTTTGGACATTTTGGCATGAACATTTGGGAAGCTAGTTTGTAGCTACAGCCAATTATCACAAAGTGTGCGCAGTTGGAAAGATTAAAAAAAACACAAAAAAAAACAAAAAACATAGTGACTCCAAGTCACTGTTGTTCTCACTTACTAAACTACTTTTAGATCACTACAGTTATGTTTGAGAGACACCTCTCAGCCTGTTGCGTCTTACAGACTTCACATGAACAGTAGAATGCATTGGCTGTTGATGAAACAACCCCACACGAATGTTTCATTTTCTCTTTTTTGATGCTTTCTTTCTCACTACGGCTACGTTCAGACAGCAGGTCTTAATGCACAATTCAGATTGTTTTGGTGAAATCTGATTATTTTTTTGTGTGCTCATTCATATTACACATTAAATACGACTTCTATCAGTTTCGAGTATGAATTGAATGTGACCCTGAAATGACCCACATACACAAAAGAGGTCCTGACGAAATACATGACTACGCAGACAATACACTGTGTTTAAGTTTGTGTGTATAAGTATGTTTTTCCCGCTGCCCATCCTTGTGGGACGTAGAATTGTGATGTTTGTCACATTTTAATGACGTAAAGGTCAAATAAATGTGACCTGGCTGTTCAGACTGAAGTTGCATTGCAAAATATCAGATACTTATCGGATTTAGGACCATATATGAAAGTGGCCTGGGTTGGATTTGAAAAAATTGGATTTGTGCTGTTCAAACTTTTAACAGATAGGATACAGGTCACATATGGACAAAAAAATTAGATTTGGGCCACATTTGCCTGCAGTGTAAACATAGCCTAATGTTTGCTTAACTGACCACCAACTATGGAAATCTAATATTTAAAATTAGTATTTTTTTAATGTTTAATACTGTAATGCATTCAATGCATCACCCTCTCTCAATGTTCAAGTGGGGAGAAAAGGGACATAACAAATTAATGCAATTTTGGGCATTGATCCTGACCTTGACTCAAATTTAATCATGTGTAGTAACTGTGGGCAGGACTAGCTTAGATATCAGACTCAACGTAGTGCACTCATAAAGTTGTTTATTTTATCAGATATCAGACTAATCAGATACCAGATCGGATCATCAGATCTCCACATCCAGACCAGATCCAGTCTGTGTCCTGATCTGTTTCCATTTAAGTGCACCTACATGTTTTGTTTTTTTTTTTTTTGGAGTACTTTTTTTCTGAACATGAAGGTGGAGGTAAACACTGCAGAAGTTTGTTGTGTCTAATGAAGAAAGCTTCCTCCTCTCCTGTACAATTACTTTTAATGACTAAGGACTTGGTTCAAATACTCTTTAAAACTCTTTTTTCAGATTTATGGTGGCTTAAAGGGCATAATCTCCTTTGTTTTACTAGTAGATGTCTAATGTGAAAGCTCTGTCAAAGTGTGGCACTTTATCAACAGCAGGTTAATATTAAACCACAGAGAAAAATCAATTGATTCAATTAAATCAATTAGTTTGCAGAAAGCAGAAATACGAAAAGACTTCGCTCTTCAAAACACACAACAATCAAAGCAAAGTTCTCAAGTAGATTTTAAAAAGGCACAACCATTTCTTCAGCCTCCATTTACACTGTCTCCATCCTTTAGTCACCAATTACCTTTTGTTCACTGAAAAACAAAAGTGGCATGCTGATTTAAATGCAGAAATCATGCTGCTTCATCTCTGGGTCCTCATCTATGTGTCCATCACACAGAGTGAGGTTATAGGTTAGCGCCTAATGAATCTGATCCTCTGATCATATTATGTTCTTATTAAAGCTGGAGACAAGCAGGCCAGTGGTGGTAACACATCAACTACAAAGACAAGTTTGCTTCTACATAAATTACTGGGCTGAGGCTGTTACTTTAGATTAAAGCCTCAGTCACAAATGTCGTTATGAATGGTTATGAACACCATGCGATTTATGATTATGATTTATGGACCATTTTGTATGACCTTTTCAAGGCGGCCGTATAAGAACGGAGTGTTCATGGAGTGTTTTGGACTGTTCCAAAGTTCGTGGCCAGGTGGCAATCTTGTTGAAGATTTTCTACGAAGGCAGTTCGAAACCCCCTTTTGCACGGCTCACTAACGAATGCCTTACGAACAGTGTAAGAACAACGCACAATGTTCGTGGATCAGGAGGCCTTTCCAGAACCCACATGTTCCTCCGGTGCCTGCAAGTAGATCTGAAGAACATGTTACAGTGTTAGTAGGGGTCCCTTACGATGTTCACACAAACAAACGCACAGCCAGAGATTCACACAGCTTTTTTAAGGTGGACTTAAGGTGCAGTGTGGCAGTAGTGCGATATTCATGCAGCATTCATGGTGCTCTTAGAGGGGTCAAACGCAAACTGTCAAGATGGAGTGAATGATTGGACTCAAACGCAAAGTGCAGAACATATAAAGAATAAAATGTTTCAGTAACACAAAAATAAGCTTGAAAAAACACCGCCAAACCTGCAGAGATAATGCACAGTCCACAGTACCTGGGTGACTAGGATCAGGGTGATGGAGAGAATATGTGTGACGGACGGTTAGTGTTTTTAACGTTCACTTCCCTCTATTATTCTTGTGTAGCTTTGTTTTATTCTTAAACCTAACCCATTTCAAATTTCTTCATTTGATGTCTTATTATGAATCCTAATTTCTAACAGTTCAGGTCAGTTTTCGCAAATACATTACAAGAATGCTGTTTCAGCACCATGGACAGCGCACAGTCCCAAACATAAAACACACATTGTAAAAGGGTTAATGTAAAAATAGGTTAACATAGTTTAATGTCTGAAAAGAACATCAATAATCACCAAATTATGATGGACATCTCTAATGCTGGGATAGGCTCCACCCCCATGACCGTCTGGAGGATAAAGCAGTTCATATAATGAATGAATGAATGAATGAATGAATGGAGAAAAAAAAACAACACTCTCAGATTAAACTATGTTAACTTTTTTTGCAGAAGTGAAAGTGGACATGAGGACACATGTTCACATGAATTTTGGGGATGATTGATCACTGTTCTGGGGCATTAAACTCCGTAAAGCTGTTTCTTTTATGTTAAGCACTTTAGAGTGTCCCTTTTCTTCTGCTGCTGTTGGACTGAAACAGCTACTGGATCTTCTTCTTCTTTATCTTGTAGCTGTAGAAGTTTCAGTCTTGTCGGCATTATTACCATCTTGAATGCAATGATCATGACACAGGATGGCGTGCATGGCCACTGTTGATATACCAATCTAAATATTCTGAAACAACGTAAGATCTTCCTACCAACGACTTGAGAGCGCTGTGAGTTTCACGTAGGGCTGATGTACATTCACCTTACAACAAAATAATTTGTGAAGTAGCTGTAGGTCAGATGTAGGAAGGTCCCAAGGCACCCTTACAGAGACTGTTACAACTGTACAGTGTTTGTACCGCACAAAATCACATCATTTTCTCACAGCGGCCTCAAGTTGCTCTTGTGGCAGTTGTACGGACTTCATAAAACAGCTGTAAGAAACTACTGCTCCATCCGCGAACGTCTATGAATGTGTATGAACTCCACAACTCAAATGAACTGGGAGATTCTTACGAACCCATCCTTCATAAGAAGCTTTGTGACTGAGGCTTTAACAGTATGAACTACTGTTATAAGTATCTCTCAACAGGATCGCAGTTACATTTATGCCATAAGATTTTTGTTCAGTGTGAACAGATAGAACGACAAAGATTCTTGTTGAACAATGGTTTTGTACGAAATGTGGAGTTCGTAGATATTTGTGGAGGGAGTATGTCTACGATGTCCAGATTTCATACGAACTGGAAGATTCGTACAAATGCCATCATTCATAAGAATTGTTGTGACCTAGGCATTAGCGCTCTTTCCTTGAAAATGACAACATCCAGTCTCAGAAAATGAAAAAAAAACCAGACGTTTTTGGTCCATTTTTCCATTTCTGTCTAGTAGTAACTTTCTTTTTTGTTATTAAAAGAGAGAACAAAAATAAATCAATTTTTAAAATTTGGTTCATCTGTTTTGACACTGATAAAGAAAAGCGCCTTGAAATTCAATTTTAATTCTTCTATTTTAAAAGGAAAATCAATTAACCACTAGTTTTTCTTTAGTTTCTCAAAAGAAAATCCAATTACCAAAAGATACACTGACCTAGATAGACCCATTTATAATTATTAAATTCAGGAAACTGAACGTAAAGGCCTGGTTTTAATATAAATCTCCTTCAAATTAAGGCCTGCTACCTATTGCTGCTGAGGTAAAGGCTTGGACACTATTTAAGTAAATATGACAGTGTTATGTTCTGGCACACCTTTTTTTCACCTTTGTTCTTTGTGGTTTTTTTTTTTTTTTTGGTTTTTATTATAATTATTGTATTTTGTTAAATAATTATTGCTCCCTTATTGCCTTTATAACATTTTTGTATTATAATCTGGATTTAGAGTGTTTTTTTGATCCACAACTAATTAGTTACCCGCCACCAACAGATTATAAATTGGACGGGCACTAGGCTCGCTCTCTCTCTGCCTCACCTCCTGCTCCAGCTCAGACGCCAGGTTCCAGGCTGCACGCACCAGGGGTTTTTTGCTGCCGTCTAGAAGCAGCACATTGGCTGTGCCTTACCTTTTGTTAGCCTTCGCTTTTTGTTTGACCAGGTGAGTCCGGACATCCTGTTTTCGTTTTTTCTTTTGACGGGATTTAGTTGCAGGGTTGTGTTTGATAGGGTAGGGTAGCAGTATAAGGTCAGCTCCAACGGTCCTGTACAGGGTTGGTCTGACCCACATACCGTCCTTTTGTTAAGTTGACCGGCTCACCTTGGTCTCTGTTTTTTTCTTTTGAAACTTTGGTTGGGTTTTTTGTTTAGGGCATGGGAAGGGGTTAAATTAGGCAAAACAAACGTATAACTTTAATTAAAAATAAAGAACTTTGCAATTTGAACCCTTTTGTTTTCTGTGTCCTCTGTAAAAATATGTTACAACCTTCAAGTCATAACAGGAAGTCAGTATAACTCTGGTCTCTGCTGTATTTCTGTTTCATTTACAGATGTGCAGCTTCTGTTCTGTTGGTGTCTGTGTGAGAGTTTGACTCACAGACGGAGGAAGGATGCATTTTAGTGCACCTTGGAAACATGACATCTTATAGTTTTTTTTTATCTCATTACAACAGTGTTTTTTGTTATCTTCCTTTGTTTAAATACAGAATGAAAATTCTTCCTCGTGTAAATATTTGAATGTTTAGCTAATTAACTTGTTTTTCAGCTCTTCAGGTTTTACAAAGATACCTCATGCACAGGATTATGATGTATGTCATGATTAGAGCTAAAACAATTAATTGATTAATCAATTTGAATCAATTAAAAAAATAAAAACAAACTTAAGTTGTTAGTACATTGGATACAAATTTGTTAAAGACTGCAGTGCACATATTGTTTGTAGATGTCATTGGACTTGCCTGTTGTTTATATCTATAGATATTTTTATATACACTTTTATACTGTTGTTACTGTTATTACTATATGGATATTTTTCTATATCCTTTTGCTTGTATACTTTATGTGCTTGTTGTTTCAGCTGGTACTGCAATAAAGGACAAGTTGTTTTTCCTTATTAGACATCATTTTTCACATTTGTACTTTTTTTTCTCCTATTCAAATAATTGTTTAATGGACTCAATTGAAGAAAATAATTGATAGATTAATTGATTTACAAAATGTTTTATAGATGCAGCTCTAGTCATGATAAATATCAATACATCAGTACAATAAAAGCATATTTTAACTCCGTGGCCCTTCCTTCTTGGAGGTGAGAGTTAAATATCCACAGCTGCAGAATCATATTAACAAACCATCATCCTTTCTTTGTCCTTCTCCTGATTTCACACTTCTTTATTTTTGTGTTCTTATTCCATCTATCTCTCGCCCACTGACAGGAGGCCTGTCTACAGGGTAACCTAATAGCCAACTGCCTGGAGCAACTGTCAGACCCCCACCCCCTGCTGCGCCAGTGGGTGGCCATTTGTCTGGGCCGAATCTGGCAGAACTTCGACCCGGCGCGCTGGTGTGGAGTTCGGGACAGCGCCCATGAGAAGCTCTACACTCTGCTGTCAGATCCCATCCCAGAGGTGAGAAGGTCATCCCAGGGTACTCCAGAAAAGGCTCATTCATAATGTTCTATGTTTTTTATTTCTTAGATATGCAGAATATTTTTTTATGCTTTTATTTCAAAGTTTATAGGACAGAAAAAAAGGAACAATCATCCCATAGTCATCCATTAACCGCTCGGCTACATGACAATTTTCTGCCAAATTCTACACCCAAAGGGCAGCTTGTGGGTTTTCCCTGTTCCTGCATGATATTAAATGGAAACACATGCTATTTAAATATCTGAAAATAATTGAGATTACAAACCATAAATACAAAAATGGGAAAAGTCTTCAAAACACATCACAGAAATGCATATTTCCTCTTAAATACAGTTCACTATTTTACTTAAAACTAATTGAGAAATCCCTTCCTTAAAGTGCCCCCACTAATAATTTGCTTTTGACATCAGATCATCCACAGAGACAAAGAAAATAAACAGTTTTTGCTCAGGTCATATTGCTGTTATAAAATGATAGATCGCCACACAGTGTGTGTGTCCTGAGGCCAGGAGTCAGCTGACAGATGAAGTTGTACCAGCGTATGTTTAAAATGAGTTTTGATGACTTTTCTAACATTTGACACTGAGGCTGAGAGCCACAGCAGTTGAGAGAAACACACTGCCCTCGTTTTTCACCCTCACACCACTGAACCCCTCCTTCCTCCCTCTTTGGCTCTCCTCAGATGCAGTGTCATAACTCAGAGTTGAGATGCACATTGTTTTTCTGCTGTAGTAAGTTTAAATACTATGGCTAGTAACAGGTTCTGACTTAGTATAATATATGATTGAAATGTAACACAGTGTTAACACAACTAGACTTTCCTACATTTCTTGAAGGAAATGTAACCCGTGTGCTTGTCTCTCACCGGATCGGTGGAATTGCGGCGAGGTGCAACGTAAAAGCAAGAAATAGCTCCCGCTCACTTCATTTGTGGAATGTGTGCATCAGTGTTTGTGGACTGATGTCACCACAGACTTTCTGTAGACCTTTATATTCATTATTTATTATTTCCGTTTATTTATTTTTAATTTTACTGTAGCTGTACTTTTTCATCTTTGTATTTTTATTGTGGAGCCTTAATTACCTTAATTGTCTGCAGCTGTGTCACACAGACCACAGGTGTTGTTACCATGACAACAGGCAGGCACTTCAGACAGACACAGTCTCTGAAAGGCTGTAGAACTACTCCCAAACTCCTGCAAATTTTGGGAAAACCGTAAATGATAGGTGAAAACTAACATGATCATAAGCGGCAGAAGGACCAGGGGAACACACAGATGTTTTTTTGTTTTTTTTTTGTCCGTACTGTGAGAAATGACTGACTTATGGCGGTGTAAAAACAGTCAACTCACCAGGAGAAAGGAGATCCGTTTGGCCCAAATTTGTATTGGTTTGAATAGGAGCTGAGGAGAGAGTTGGCCCTAAACTACTGCCTGCCATTTCACTTTAAAAAGAGCTAGGTCTTCAAACATAGGTTCATATGAATCCTAGGAACCGTAGCTACATTTTTTGAAAAGATCATTCACCTCCTCTGTATCGTTTGGCAAGCAGAGTAAGTTACTCAGAAAATTTTCTGGTAAATTTTTGCTGCTCATCCACTCTAGCGATGACATCACCACCTGAAAAAAGGCAGATTTTTGACTCAACCAAGTGGGTTTTGAAGACTCGCCTATCGTAAACCCGTAAACCCCATCCTCATACCAAAGACATTCTTGGAGAAATGACAAAAATGCTTGCGTTTTAAAGTTTAAATGATGTCTGTAGGTAAAAGTATGGTGAAGCAAGAGCAGTGCCAAAAAAGGCAACTTTTTTGTTACTCCTGTTGAAAATGAATGAGGTTTTTGTTTGCATTTTTGTGTGAAAACCGTAAGTAATATCATTACCACAAGATCACACCACTAATCTTTGGGCCAAGCCGAACATTTTGTGTTAACCAAATAATTTTAGGACCAATCGTTTGGAAATGGTAGCCACGTGAAAATGGCCCAATTCATTTTGGATGGAGATTTTTGACTGTTTTTTTTTTTTTTTCAATTTTAACAAAATCTGTGCATCGAAATGTCGGTGTAAATAAATAGCACATCTTTTGAGACCAGACTGCACATTTTTTCATTTATATGCTTTGGTGTATTTCCAACGATGTGGGACGCATTTTTTTCCAAAGTTGTTTGTATAATAAGTCATAATAACAATAATAATAATAATAATAATAATAACTACATTTTCCTGTATTTCTTGAAGGAAATGTAACCTGTGTGCTTGCCTCTCACTGGATCAGTGGACTTGTGGCTAGGTGCAACATAAAAGCAAGAAATAGGTCCCGTTCACTTCATATGTGGAATGTTTGCATCAGTGTTTGTGGACTGACGTCACCACAGGCTTTCTGTAGACCTGTATTCAGATGAGAAGCCTCCCACAGTCTGTGTCAGTCCTGCTAAAGCACTGTTTAAATAGACTCCTTTAATTGAATAGCTCCATGTGTCTGTGTATGTGATCCCAGCTGAGCTCATTCAGTTCATACAGAGAATTTATGGGAAGTTTTTGAGCTGTATTATATTTAGTTTTTTAAATATATTTATTTTTGATTGTATTCATTATTTATTTCCATGTCTTTATTTTAAATTTTACTGTACCTGTATTTTTTCATCATTTTATTTTTATTGTGGAGCCTTAATTACCTTAATTGTCTGCAGCTGTGTCACACAGACCACAGGTGTTGTTACCATGACAACAGGCAGGCACTTCAGACAGACACAGGCTCTGAAAGGCTGTAAAAGTGCTCCCGAACTCCTGCAAATTTTGGGAAAACCGTAAATGATAGGTGAAAACTAGCATTAACATGACTGACAGAAGGACCAGGGGAACACAAAGATGTAGTCTTTTTTGTCCGTACTGTGAGAAATGCCCGACATGGCAGTGTAAAAACAGTCAACTCACCAGGAGCAAAAAGATCCATTTGGTCCGAATTTGTATTGGTTTGAATAGGAGCTGAGGAGAGAGTTGGAGTTGGCCCTAAACTACTGCCTGCCATTTCACTTTAAAAAGAAAAAGGTCCTCAAACATAGGTTCATTTGAATCCTAGGAACTGTGGCTACACTTTTGGAAAAGATCATGCACCTCCTATGTATCGTTTGGCTGGGAGAGCAAGTTTTTCAGAAAATTTTCAGGTAAATTTTCGCTGCTCTTCCACTCTAGCCGATGACATCACCCACTGTAAAAACTCAGATTTTGAGTCCATCCAGGGGGTTTTGAAGACTTGCCTATTGAAAACCGTAAACCCCATCCTCATACCAAAGACATTCTTGTAGAGATAACAAAAATGCCTGCGTTTAAAAGTTTAAATGAAGTCTGTAGGTAAAAGTATGGCGAAACAGGAGCAGTGCCAAAAAAGGCAAATTTTTTCTTACTCCCATTGAAAATGATGGGGTTTTTGTTCACATTTCTGTGCCAAAACCATAAGTTATATCATTATGAGGTGACCACACAGATAATATTTGGGCCAAGCCAAACATTTCTGTGTTGACCAAATAATTTTACGATGAATTGTTTGGAAATGGTAGCCACTTGAAAATGGCCCAATTCATTTTGGATGGACATTTTTTACTGTTTTTTTTGCAAGTTTAACAAAATCTGTGCATTGGAATGTCAATCTAAATAGATAGCACATCTTTTGAGACCAGACTGCACATTTTTGCAATTACATGTTTTGGTGTATTTCCAACAGCGTGGGCTGCATTTTTTTTCCAAAGTTTTTTGTATAAGTCAGAAGTCATAATAAATATGACGAGCAATAGTCGCCTGTGCCTTGCATTACATGCAAGCACACGGAATGAAAACCTTACCCAAACACAGCCCATTTTCGTCCTTATCACAGTCATTTCTCCTCATCCTCATCTGTTCCATACTTAGAGTAATAACTGTTGTTGGTTGTAAGTGTGAATTTACATTTAAAGTGAATCCACTGTTGTCAAATCAGCATCCATCATATATTTCTTATTGTTAAATGTCTGCTAGCTAGAGTGATTCCACTCAACCTTTTCCATTTTGAAATTAACTGAAA
>JAPQRP010000001.1:32206077-32227406 GCA_037367295.1 Apogon hyalosoma | reverse complement strand
TCTTGAGGGTACAAATGACTAAATTTTTGTAGTTTAATGCTCCTTTTCCACTGCACCTTTCCAGCACTACTGGACTCTACTCGCTTTTTGAGCTTTTCCACTAGGGATTGCACATGGTAAATGTACACCTGGCCAAATGTTCTGGTAATTTCTCTAAGTACGGTACTTGGAGCTGCCATCAGTAACAATAGGGAATGGTAAAAGTCATCCATTCCTGCACACCTGGTAACAATAGACAGATTCATCCCTGGGGTGTGGCAGGCAGTAAGGTAAAATCGTTGTATAAGCCGCATCGGAGTATAAGCCGCGGTGTTTAAAGCGAGGGAAAAAAGTAGCGGCTTATAGTCCAGAATTTACGGTATATTGTTTTTTTTACTCAATCCCTCTAAACATACATTCCCTAAAATTATCTGGTGTGGTTGAAATGATGTATTCAAATCTAAAATTTATTGTATTTCCTTCTAAATTTTGTCCCAATAACGTCTCAGATTAGGGCAGTCCCAAAATGTATGTGAGAAATCCCCAATTAAACCACGTCTTCTCCATCAAAAAGGGCTAATCTTGCTGTCAAAACCAGCTATTACCATAGGTGTTATAAAAAATCTCATTCTTAGCTTCCAACTAAATTCTTTCCAGTTTGAGCTACTTCGACATTTATGATAGGCTATCCAGGATCACTCCCACTCCTCTTCTTCAGTTATGACACTGGATTCTAATTCCCATTTGTTTTTTACATCTAGTGTGTTATTTGTGAGGTCCAAGCGTATTTTATAAGTATGTTTATTTCTATGTACTCAATACTTGGTTGGGCCTCCTTTTGCATGAATTACTGCATCAATGCGGCGTGGCATGGAGGTGATCAGCCTGTGGCACTGCTCAGGTGGAATGGAAGCTCAGGTTGCTTTGATAGTGGCCTTCAGGTCATCTGTTTTGTAGGGTTGTCTCTCATCTTCCTCTTGACAATACCGTATAGCTTCTCTATGGGGTTCAGGTCAGGTGAGTTTGCTGGCCAATCAAGCACAGTAACACCATGGTCATTGAACCAGCTTTTGGTATCTTTGGCAGTGTGGGCAGGTGCCAAGTCCTGCTGGAAAATGAAATCAGCATCTCCACAAAGCTTGTCAGCAGAAGGAAGCATGAAGTGCTCTAAAATGTCCTGGTAGATGGCTGCATTGACTGTGGACTTCAGAAAATACAGTGGGCCAACAACACCAGCAGATGCCAAGGTAGCCCAAATCATCACTGTCTGTGGAAACCTCACAGTGGACTTCAAGCAACATGGATTCTGTGCCTCTCCACTCTTCCTCCTGACTCTGGGACCTTGATTTCCAAATGACACGCAAAATTTACTTTCATCTTAAAAGAGAACTTTGGACTTTCCACAGACAGTGATGATTTGGGCTGCCATGGGATCTGCTGGCATTGGTCCACTGTGTTTTCTGAAGTCCACAGTCATTCCAGCCATCTACTAGGACATTTTAGAGCACTTCATACTGATTTCATTTTCCAGCAGGAATTGGCACCTGTCCACACTGCCAAAGGTACCAAAAGCTGGTTCAATGACCATGGTGAAATGAACATACTTTTCAGAAGCCTGGCATTCCTGTTTAAAATATCCTTTTTTTATTGATCTTATGTAATATTCAAATTTTCTGAGACACTGAATTTTAGGTTTTCATTATCTGTAAGCCATAATCCTCAAAATTTCAAGGAATAAAGGCTTGAAAAATTCCACTCTGTGTAATGAGTCTATATAATATATGGGTTTCACTTTCTGAAATGAGTGACAAAAGATATTTAACTATTTCATGATATTCAATTTTTTGAGATGTACCTGTAGGTCAGAGATTAATTTGTATAAGTGGATTATCATAGCTGTAATTAAATAAATATAATCATGTCGGTACACGAGCTAACAAACACCACATCCACCATCAGTATGTAAAGGGAACAAGGAACAGATGATGCTGTAAATGAGGAACATTGGACTCATTTAGATCATAAATATGTCAGAATAACATAACTTTTTAACTGTGCTGGTACAGTCTGTATCAGAAGAACATTATCTAATGTTTTGCTATCTCAGGGGTACAACAGAACTCAAGGCATTGTTGAAATTTTTTTATTTATTTATTTTACCTTTATTTAACCAGGAAGTCCCTTTGAGATCAGAAATCTCTTTTGCAAGGGAGACCTGGCCAAGGTAACAGCCATACGAAGTCCAAAAATAAAAATAGATTCTCTCAGCTTGGCTTTAATCACATAAAATCAAGATACTGCTAAGAAGATATTAAAAATATTAAGGATTTATTACTCTTTTGCCACGTGATACTAAGTGAGAGCCAGTAAATGAGTTATTGTCACGTTAGCAGCGTGGTTATGTTAGTCATTACAACTTTCGTGTTTGCTGAACAGGAGCTGGTCGTGGCGCTGAGTCATCTGGTGGTCCAGTATGAGAGCAATTTCTGCACAGTCGCCCTCCAGTTTATAGAGGAAGAGAAGAACTACACAGTGCCGTCACCAGCCAACACGGCAGGTAAGACGTAAGGTCAACTTGCTCTTTGAATCCTGATGGGAGGAAAGTGTGTAAAGATTAGTCACATGTGCCTTGTGTGTTTCACAGACTTTAGATCAGACTGAGAAAATCAGTCGGCCACTAATAGGGGGTTTTAATGAGTAAATTCAGGATCGATGTGATGCTACACAGCATGGTTTTTATGGTTTTAGGATAATCCACATTTAAATTAACACTTTAACTAATAGTCAACAAATAAGTGATTAATTGTTGCAGCTCTAGACCTTAATCACACTGAGATCATGATGCATCATTTTTAACATATCTTACATAAAATACAATTTCTTTATATGGATAGTAGAATTCCTAAAGGCTCTCCTGTTTAGTAATGTGATCATTAATATGTGACCAGTAAATGAATATTTACAGGTAGATTAATCCCTTCTTCATAAACTGGAGACAGAACAGAATGGAAGTTATAGAAGGAAGAATCTAGCCATGCTTTTATTTTGTTTTGTCACAGATTTTTTTTTGTGAAAGTTTGTGAAACAGATGTTTTGTTTTTTGTTTTTTTATCAAGAGATCAAACAGAAACTTTCATAAATGAGATTCTGAGCTGCAAACAAATATGTGAAGTAAACATCAAGCCTTTTTAGTAAATATATACTGTTAAGCTTTGTGTTGAATTGTACAGCATCATATTCTTTCTGCATCATATTGGTATTTGCTTTCTATGCATCTTTAATGTATTATAATGCATTGACATACACATAGCATCAGTCTCACTGATGGAGATGAACCACCCTCTCACATCTGTTCTCCCTGGTTTTTGTGCAGAGCCTGGTAACCTTACTCCAGTGAGGGACAGCCCGGCCATCCCACGCCTGCGATCAGTCAACTCCTACACCAACATCCGAACTGCCACAACCGCCCGCAACCTGAATAAGAGTCTGCAGAACCTCAACCTTAATGAAGAGGGTAGGACAAGAGAGAGAGAGAGAGAGAGAATAAATTTTATTTTAAACATTGTTTAAACTACTCTTCTACATGTCAGCCCCTTAACTACTGACCATATGACCTCTCCCCGAACACCAGACTTTTCAGTATTCACTAACTTATAGAACACATAGCAACAAATAGAAATAAACCTTCAATGTCAGCTTTGATTTAAATATATTTAAAAAAGAGGTTTAAAATCCACAGGTAAAGATGGATGAGAGACATAAATAATTGTAGATGGAGGACTGAATGACGACAAGAAAAAAAGATTGCGTTAGCTCAATAAAAGACATGAATTTAAACAGACAGCAGGAGCACCCTTCTTTGAGTTCCTCCTTTCTACATCAGCTGTGGACTGTAAATGTATCATCCTCAGGATTTTTTTTTTTTTAATTTTCCATTATTCTGTTGTTGAGACTGAATCTTTGAGCACTAATAAAAACCATAATGAAAGAACAGGGATGTCTAGGCCATGTTTTGTTCGGACAGAGCTCGTACTTATTCCACCATGTTTTACATAGACCCAGAAAGTGCTCATTGTCCTTATTCATGTTGAACCAGTACCCATTAACCTTTGGATTTATCTCAGTTATTAGTGTAAATATATTTGGATAAATGGCAGAGCACAGAGCATGTATTAGAGCTGCTGCCTTTCCATTAGTTTATCTTTCATAGGTATCTAAGGCATATCCATAGACCTCTTGTGTTGAGTATAAATTAGCCTTTACTTTTGCTTATGATACTTGATTCTGATTAGTCAGTGATGATAATCTGCAGCCCATTATTTCAGTATAGCAGACAACTACCGTTGGCACAACTCTGATCAACACTACAAAATGATATAATCCATAAAATAATTTTTTAAATCATTCATCTATCACCAAATGATTTGTTAGTCACTCAGTGATTTAGTAGCTTTCGTACCTTTGTAGTCAGTGGGATAGTATATAGCAACGCAATAAACACAGATGCATAACCAGTGACGTGCAGTCACCTGTTATCATGAAAAGAAAAAAAACAAGCAATGAAAAAATTAAATAAATGATGATATTTGTCTGCATATCTGTACTATAAACATATTTTCCATGTGATTCCAATAATTTTGATTATTTTTCATTTCAAAATTGCGGAATTCCCACATTTTCCATTCAAATTAAGGTGAGAGACGTGCAGTGTGGCAGCAGCGAGTTGAACCTCACCTTGAATCGCGTAATCCTTCACAAACTGTACTGCACCCCATGCAATTAGACTGTGTTGCTGCCTCTCTATATCACCAATAAAATAGTTTCAAACACGTAAATCATATGCCCTGACTTTCCATAGTCTGGATAATGTATAAAATGTTTGTGTGTAACCTGTTCAGTCTAGCAGATCAATCATAAAACCACATAAAAAAGGCACTCGGTGAGGCAGCCAGTACTCCTGCCACATGGCAGAGGACGCTCGTGATCATATATTTGTAGATCTGACTCTGAAAGAGTCAGTGCCTCACCAGCCATGAGCCTCACCTCACGTCACTCGACCAGATGTGAAGCTCACTGTACTGCACATTATCCTCCATTTAATCCATTAAATGTTCAATATTTTATACTTAGAGTCATCTTGTGATGAACTTGCCATTTGCAACCAATTTCATCTTTCCCTACAGTGGCTACTAAAACAGAAGTCCCTCATTAGAACCAATGTATACTTTGTCTGTTTGGTTTGTTTTTTTTTTAACATAAGCAGATATTAACTCTGGTAGTTTACCGTAATGCGCCATAATGCTCAATTATATCTGCTATTATTACTGATATTAGGGTGGTGCAGTGGCATAGTGTTTAGCAATTCCTAATGAAGATCTAGAGTTGGTAACTGCCTGCAATAGCAGGTCACTGCTCCTGATGTGTGCTATTTGCTAATGCTAAGTACTGTGGTTATTAGGATTGGTAAAGACAGAGTCCTAATTTTCCTACAGTGGTAATACAGGAAGTTAACCTTTTAACTTTTACTAAATGAAGAAAAAAGAAACTATGTTATAAGCTAACAAAAAATGATCATCATACATAAATGTAAACATAGTTATGAGTATAATGATACATTTTTGCAATAATATCCTCCTAAATGCTCCAAAGTCTTCCACACTGGACTACAACTACCCCTGTCCAGTTGCCCAGTAACTGTAGGTGGTTCGACTCCAAAGTTTGTATGGAAAATGAGTGGTAGGGACTGGGTGCTGCCCATGGTACTGAACTGTTTAGGCCTGTTGAAGCAGAAAGAATCATCCTCATTGGCCACTCACAGTCCTACATTATATGTTTTTTGTTGTGGGTTTTTTTTTGTTGTTTTTTGTTTTTTTTTTTGCCTGGCATATTCTGGTTTGTTTTTTAATTGAGAATTTTAACTGTAAAGACAATCTGCATCTATTTATATTCCATTTAAATGGGTTTTTATTGTGGCCTCAAAGCTACTTGTCATCCTGAAGTGATGTACTGCGGCTGTTTTAAAGGTCTAATATATCTGACTCCTACAAGGGACTAATGTTTGTTCTTTTTTTGTGGCTACCATAAGTGAAGATGTGTGGGTATGGACTTTATGTCACTCATTTCAGTGTTAATTTGTGCTCAATTGTAATAAGACAAAAAAAATATTGTATCCTTGAACTGAATATTAAGCATAAGAAAAGCCATCTTGCCATCCAAATATCAAGTGTCCACAGTGCTTCGGAGCTATCGCCTTGCTTTCTCTGAGTTCTTACCCTTTAGTTTTTGTTATTGTGTTTTGTTTCAGAGCTAAGGTTAACTGCCTCCTACTTCTCTTACTGAGTAACGCATAAGTCCTGAGTGGAGCTAAATCACTGGCACTTGGTGAAGTGCGTAACCTGCTGCTGACACCAATGCTATTTCACATTCTCTGTGCTTTTTCCAATACGCAGCAGTGTTTATCATCAGTGAGCACCAAGCACAGTATATTTCCATTCTCCTCCAATCTCCATTTGCACATTTTAGCCTGCAAGTCAGTTTCCAAGATTCATTGCGTTTGAGTTTGTATGAATCAGAGTAATGCGCAATGATGAGGGGGAACTACAATGCGAGATGACTTGGCCTGGCAGCTGAAACAAAACGTTATGTGTAAGGTCCTGCATAGCTTCTAACTTACAGATTTTATACCACAGTTTAGTGGATGTTGATTGGGGCATTTGCATTGTGTTTGTCTTTTTATAACATGAATAACAATATAACTTTTATTATTTATATAGCACTTTTACAGCAGCTAAAGTGCTTTCTAAACACAATAAGAGCTTCTTCTTCATCCTGTTGAATACATATTACATTTATAACACTCATGATTTTCTGGCTGATTAGATCTGAAGGCAGCTCTCACTGTGTGCTTTCCTTCATCTAGGTGGACCAGCAGCCTTCTCTCCGGGAAACCTGAGCACCAGCAGTAGCGCCAGCAGCACCTTGGGGAGCCCTGACAACGACGAGTACATCCTGTCCTTTGAGACTATCGACAAAATGAGACGAGTGTCGTCCTATTCTTCCCTCAACTCCCTCATAGGTAACAGCTTGTCAGTAGAACTGCATTTCTACCAGGCCTGTCTGCATGACTGGGTACCACAGTCAAACACAAACACTTTGGTTTCATACTTGTCCATTTAGCTTGTGTTTTCTGCTGACTTTTTTGCAGAATTCTGCTGTACCTGTAATGAATGGAAGTGCCCAGACTGAAACTAATAACTGTTTCTATTGAATTATCAAGCAAATCTGAACCTTGGAACTATCACAAAAATGACAAAGCTTGTGAAAATATATTTCATTATTACTTGGAGGAATAATAATAATAATTATACAATAATTTCTTATCTTCAGCAGTACCCATGACCCATATACCTGTTGTTACTACCAGCTATCTATGACACTCCCAGATTTTCTAGACATGACAATTCAAGACACGTTGTTTAGATTACACTGAGAATGTGAGTTAAATGTTCTCTGCGTCAAACCTTATTCAGGAAACAGTGTTCCCATCACCTGTTAAGTACATTAACTCCTTCGTGGAAAAAGGCATAAACAGCCTCAAGTGAGTGCAAAAACTTTTGTCCAAGTTTCAACATTCAGCATTTCATCAACCTTTTGTAACATAATCCTTCAAAATTCCCACAAAAATATATACATGGAAACACAGCTGTTGTCATATAGAGACATACCTGAGCCTAACAATCCTCATCACCCTTTATCGGCCTTTGAGAGCCTAATGGTTGCATTATGAGGAGTATATAGCTCTCCAGCTGGTAAATTTAGAATTTCGTTCAGTCACACTATCAGCAGGCAGCTACTTGTATATAAATATCAGCACACTACCTGTGAACACAAGTCAGCATAGTGGATGATCTGGCAGTTAAAGGAACCTGATATTTCTCTTAGCAGTTACTCACAACAAAATACAGTTTGCATCAGTAGGGAAATGTTTACTACTGGATTTTTTGGTCAGTGAATATTGGGGCAAGGTATGGAATAAATTTTATTAATCAAGCTTTTGTTGTGTATGAAATGCCTAAATCTGGAGTTGTTTCTTGTTTAAAAAACTGAAAATGGAACATTTTTGCTAACAAAAAAAATTACACTGACACCTTCACAAGTATCATTTTTATTTATAGCTGTTTGTAGGTATCACACTCGTAGTGCATATACTGCATATAGTTTTACAAAGACTGAATGTAGACTGAAAAAATCAGTTAACATGATTAAATCATAATGCTAAAAAAAAAATCATGATTTTTTTTTTTGTCATCCAGCCATACTTTGAAGGAAAATAATAGCTAGCTAGTAAAACTGTTTAAAAAATGTGTGCCTCGATGTTTATGGGTTGTTTGACATTCACCTCCAGACTTGTTAATGTATTAATTACTCCACCCCCCCAAAGGGGAGGCAGGGGGTATTGTTTTTGGTTCAGTTTGTTTGTTGGTTAACTCTCTAGCAGCAAAACTATTGGTTGAATTCATACAAAATTTGGTTGTAGATTGCCAGTGACCCAGAGTAGATTTTATTACATTTTGGAACAGTAAGTCAAAGTTCAATATTTTTATGAATTTTTTAAATCTTTTTTTTTCCATTTACTTATAATGGGTGAAATTTCAAATGTCTGTAGCAGCAAAACTGTTGGTTGAATTCATACCAAATTGGGTTTATAGATTGCCAGTGACCCAGAATAGATGTCATTACATTTTGCATCAGTGTTACTGTTGAGCCACTTGCTATTTATATCCCTGAACGCAGTGTTGGTGTGTATGTTTTTGGTCTGACCGCTGCCGCTGACTCCGCCACCGCTGGATATCCTTCATGTTAGTGCGATAACTTGAAAAATATTGGGTTTAGAAATTCCAAATTTTCCATATCAATCAATACCATGGAGACGAAGAACTGATTTGATTTCGGACAACTTATCATTTCTAGATTGGCCACAAGGGGCCGCTCAAAATTTTAAAATCACTAAACACTCTTTTGTTCATATCTCTGGAACTATTTGTTTGATTGACTTCAAATCAAGTGCAAATGAAAGGTCATGACCTGGGGATGCCTCATGTCATGACATCATAGCTGTCTGGTTAAGGATGGGGGATGTTTGGGGATATACCCCAGCGATGGCTAGTTTTGTCTAGTTTTATTTAGATGCTGAGTTTTCTTTGTTTGTTTGTTTGTTTTTTCCAGACCATAATGACACTAATTTGAAATGAGGCATCATATTTTGCAATTTTAATATTACATGAAATTAAATCTGAGCATGGTTTAGGTTGAACAACATCCTGAAAGTGGCCAGTGATGTAAAGTAGAGCTGCAGCTATCGATTATTTTTGCAATTGGTTAATCCATCAGTTATTTTCTTTGATTTAATTTGATTAAACAGTTAATTGAATAGGCAAAAAAATGTGAAAGACATGTCTGAAATTGATTAACAGTTTGTCTTAGTAAAAATATATATAACGAATATCAATATAGAAATAACAACAGTGTAAAAGTGTGTGTGTGTATATGTGTGTGTCTATAAAATATCTGTAGATCTAAACAAAAAACTAGTCAAATGACATTTACAAAAAGTATGTGCACTGCAGTCTTCAACACATTTGTATCCAACTGACTAACAACTTAAGACGGAACTAACATACGAACTGAAATAAAGACTGCAACTTTTACTGTTTGTGTGAAAGCTTAAAAGTTTAAAAGTGTAAGTGATGGTACCAATGTAGAAAAGTGAACATATAGACATTTTCTGCCTTTGTGTCCTCGTCTCTTCTCCATGTTGTTTGTGTTGATCCTGGGGTCATGTGCGTTGCAATAAGCATCCTTGTGAAACACAACAGTGGAACCAATGTTTAGTGGCAGCAAAATTAAGGAAACAAAGCTTCAATTCAGAAAAATGTAAATCTTTTTTCAGTTTTTTCAATTGGTTCAATTAATTAATTAATCAATTCAGCTCTACTTCCAAGATGCTAGAGAGAAGACTGGGGGAAAGAAATGAACAATGGAATGTGATGTCATCAGAGGGCAGAAGAGCTGTCCTCAGGTCCAGACTAGATCAAGACTTAAAAAAGGTCCTACAGAAGGACAGCAGAGCAGAGGAGGCAACAGGACAGCCCAGGTGAGCCGCCTGAGGCCGTTAAAGTGCTTTAGGTGGCTACACACTGAACCTCAACCTGTTCACTTCACCCCCCATTTTCAGGTGATTGTCAGGCAGCAGCACACGTCCTGACAGCCGGTTTACGTGTGAGCAGGAAATCCATTAAGTCCCTTTCATCCCCATGGGGAACGAGCATGTGAAGCGGGAGTCTTTCTTTCTTTCTGTCTTTCTTTCTGTCTTCTTTCTTACTTTCTGTCTTTCTTTTTTCTTTCTTTCTGTCTTTCTTTTTTCTTTCTGTCTTTCTGTCTGTCTTTTTTCTTTCTGTCTTCTTTCTTTCTGTCTTTCTTTTTTCTTTCTTTCTTTCTGTCTTTCTTTTTTCTTTCTGTCTTTCTTTCTGTCTTCTTTCTTTCTTACTTTCTTTCTTTTTTCTTTCTTTCTTTCTTTCTTTCTTTCTGTCTTTCTTTTTTCTTTCTTTCTTTCTTTCTTTCTTTCTTTCTTTCTTTCTTTCCCAGATGCCTTGTCACATTCCAGTACATGCCGTTTGCAGGACACGGTATAAAATGAGCGCACTCATTCATTCATTCATCTTCTGAGCCCGTTTTATCCTCACTAGGGTCGCGTGGGGTGCGGGAGCCTATCCCAGCTGTATAAAATGAGTTGAAATAGAAAATCGAATGGAAAAGTAAATTGAGCTCAGGAGAACAGTGAATTTGACTTGCCATGAAAGGAGTTTTGGGTACTATAATGAAATTTCCTTTTCAGTATGTTTTGTTTGATTTGTTCCTAAATTAATGCCACTTCGAGGTGTACCAGACTGAGTCAAGTTCAGCTCTACTTCATATCGTATTCTCTGAAGAAACAGCACACTTTCCTCTGCTCTTAACAGTGTTTCCACTAGTATTTTATACGTATATATATATATATATATATATATATCCATAAATTTTTTTAGTTATCTTGCCAACAGACAGACAAACAGACAGACAAACCCAGATGAAAACATAACCTCCTTGGTAGAGGTAACAAACTGAAAAATTCCACACATTACACATTGAGAAGTTAAAAGCTGAAAGTTTGTAATTTCACAGACAAGATGAATCAAACAAAAAATATATATATTTTAGGTAGTACCCAAACAAGCTTAAAATAAAGCCTGCTAATTGTACAGAGAGAAACTAAAGCAACCTAGAAATTCCACGTTTCCCAGAGAGAAGCTATTATGACCTGAAACAGCCAATGAGTAGCTACAGACACGCTAAAAACTCAACAAACTTTACAAAGAGGCACTAAGACAAATTAAAAACCAAACACACTTCTCACAGAATCTATAAACAACTCGGTCAGTCCTGCAGATTTTACAGCAAAGTTGAGAGTGAGAACAAAGACAAAGCACAACTAAAACGTCAGCGATAGCTCTCATATCATTTTAATCTACTGCACACCCTTTTCCTCTCCTTCCCTTTGGATGTCCCTATGTCCATGTCTTGTATCCATTGTTTGGCATGATATGCCCTCAGGAGTATGGCATAATTCGTCCATAACATTTAACATCAAGGTTATTATTGTTAACAAAAACTAATGAAATGATAAAAGCTGGATTTGAAAAAAACATTTTCGTTAACTGAAATAGCTAAAAACTATAATTAAAAGAAAAAAACATAACTAACTGAAACTGTATTGTGTGCTTACAAAACTAACTAAAATGTATTGTATGTAATGTAATGTAACTAAGAATTATGGATAAAATTCCCTCCGTTTTTGTCTTTGTCAGTGTCGGATTGATATGAAATCAATTTATTCCACTTGAGCAGTTTTAGCTGGTTGCACTTCATGGTCCGTCACTTCTCATCTCTTGTCGTTTAGAGTCGGCTTCTCGTCCCCAATTTACCTGGAAACATGGAAACTAAAGTTGGGAGGAAGCAGCAGAGTCCTGTATGAGATTTATTTGAATATGACGGCGAGGTAGATAAAAGATACGGAAAAAACTAAAACTAATCTAAAACTAAGCCTTTAGAAAAAAATTTAAACTAATAAAAACTAGCAAACCTTCTCTAAAAGCGAATTAAAACTAACTGAATTAGAGAAAAAAAAGTCAAAACTAAAAAAACTAAACTATAATGAAAAATCCAAAACTATTATTACCTTGTACAGCATTTCATACAACTGAAGCAGTGGCAGCTACACAACATACTTAAGGAAACCCTGCTTAGCTTTAACTGTCGCACTATGTAAAATCTGACAAAGTGCACATCCAGTTTTAAGTTTCTGAAGCATAACAAATGTGTAATTTGTTTATTTCCTTTCATCTGGAATAATCCAGAGTTAGCTAAAATTCACCGTCAGCAGTGGTTCTAGAGGGATATTTTCATTTTTAGGGCACAGGTACCCTGGGACAGCAAAGCAACAAAAACAGCCGGCCACAGTGTTTGTTCTCATTACGCTTTTATCTGACAAATGTAACATTCAGTGCTTGGTTAAACCTCTTTCAAGCTGCTTGTAGTCCCTTAATGCTGGCGAGAGGTCCCTGTGTAAACAGGTTAAAAGACATATTGGCCCCTTGCCCACTGAGCTGTGCTTCAGCCTCAGCTGAAAGGGGAGAAAAAAAACCTCACCCGCCTCCCCTTGTGCTTGTTTATAACTCCCGCTATTCACTGTGCTGCATATATAAGCAGGCAGGGCAGAGCAGATGAATGAGTGTTGGTAGCAGTATTCAGGAGCATGAAGACAGGCTGATGTAGAAATGTAGATTAGTTGTTATATCCAGTGTTTTGTTGGCTTTTTCATTTCGATTGTCACTTGATTCATTTCTTCAAGTCAGCTGAGACTACACAGATCATTTTGTTGTTTACTCATTTGCTTCAATCTCTGGTTTGGTTTGAAGTCGTCTTCATAAAACCCCTGGGGCGTTCGTTTCATCTCGCCTGGAGAATGCATCAACTTCTGTCTGTTATACAAGAACATGCATTTTCATTGTTCTATCACGTTTATGTTTTAACACTGCAGACAAAAAAATCATGCGGAGATGTAAAGCAGTCTGGGTGTCATAGTGCAGCAGTTACGCCCAAATTGAAAATATAAATGCAGCAGCTACTGGACACAGGCCTGCAGGAGGACAGAGCCGTGTGGGAGTCGGTGCAAAGTTCCAGCAATGATTTATTGATTTACATATAAACCACTGTGTGTCTTTGCCCTCTTACTACAATTTGTACAAATCTACTACACTGTAACAAGAGGAAGTCACTGGAGCATTTCGGCACTGCTCATTGTGAACAAAACTACCTCGTACATTGTACACAAGGCCACACACACTTCAGCTTATGCACACTGTTCCCTCTGATTGCACACTGACCCTCATCCTGAATGAAATGAGTCCTGTATAGATTTCTTAGAGATGTTTTTTTAACAGGAAATGCTCTCCGTAGGTCAAGAATTTTCCTTTTGTCTAATAGTCTTAATGTTACAGTGGTTACTTTCTTTTGTTCAGACAAAATAATAGTAGAGAGATGTTTTATTACCTGGCATGTTTCGGCTGTCACTGCAGCCTTCTTCAGAAGCATCTCCCGACGCGTTGCTAATGTGTGTTTATCAGCTGTTTTTGTCCCGAGGCGTGGCCGTCCCAGTGAACTTGTCAGATCCACTGGGACCGCCACGCCCCCTGCTTTGTGATGGTCTCTGGAGAAGGAAGTCCCAGGTGTGCAAGAGTATGTACGCCCCCTCGTCCCGGTTGATGGTACCATTGGCCCGCTACCTGATCTTAATAGCCTCCTTGGTCCAACGTTTGCACTTGTTACTCTCTGATCCAACAATCCTTGCGCTGTCCCAATCCATAATATGATTGTTTCTCCTGCAGTGGTCTGATATGGCTGATTTTAAGTTTTCCTGTTCTTTTTGTGTTCTTGTGAGGCGTCCTGTTTTTTCCTTTTCACATTCTTGTTGATGTTCCCTTTTCCTTGTGTTGAATGTCCTCCCTGTCTCCCCTATGTATGTTTTATTGCATGATCTGCATGGCATTTATTATATTTATTATTATTATATGATATGACATTTCATGTCCTGTTCTATTTTTGCTTTGGGATGTACTAAGATCTGTTGTAGTTATGTGTGTGGTTTTACTGCTGTGTTTATATTGTGTTTTCTCATGATTCTTTGTATTGGTTCTGATACTCCCCGGATGTATGGTAGGGTGACTATGTGTTTGCTTTTATTTTTGGTGTGTGTGCTTTGTTTTATGATGATAATAATAATAATAATAATAATGATAATAATAATAATGATAATAATAATAATAATAATAATAATGATGGATTAGATTTCTATAGCGCTTTTCAAGGCACCCGAAGCGCTTTTTGTTTCTTTTCTTTTAATTTGTTGTTTGACTTTGTTTACGGCCCGTTTTGGATATTGACAGCTTGTGCGTGTGTGTTGAATGTGTTTTTCCTCCTCCTGTCTGTCCTCTTCTTCTGTGATGATGCTGGCCTGTTCATATAATGTTCTGACTACTGATAGTTTGCTCAGAGCATCCCACAGCACAAAAGAGAAACAACCCCTGTAAAATGCTCTCCATGTGTCCTGAAGTTCATCATGATGATTCATCATGTTGTTGATTAATTTTCTTCCTCCTAAAACCAGCTTGATCATGTTTTTAAATTGACATATTCTTATTATTTTTAGGCCATGAGCTATAGTGAAGGCACTGTGTCCATCGTTGTCTTAATTAGCAATTTCTTTAAATATCTTTTCTGACGAAACTACTGGTCCGATTTATATTTTATGTGTAGCTTCCTTTGAACAATTTCTATGAAGTTTATTCACAGTTTTGAGAAATGTTGCTTTTTGAATTTTTTAAATATTAAAAATTTGCCTTTACCATATTTTGATGGCTTATAACATGTAAATGCTTAGAGATATCAATATAGTTCCCATTGAGCCCTGATATGTCATATATGGACTTTGGTTGAATGAGTTGAGTTCTCCTCCAGTGAAAGTACCACCCACTTCTGTTAGGAGATTGATCTCCTGCCTCAAGATCACAGGACTCTAATATCGAACACCAACCTGACAACCTCACAAATTCAGCTTGTTATTGATCCTTGATAGAACATGCCATTGAGATACAGGGCCACTTTTCCTATTTTACCAGAATATGTGTTTGTCACCCAGATCATTCACTGAACCATGTCTGTTAACGTGTGGTTTTCAGTCCTGTTCCAACCACCTACGCACCTTTCCTTTCAGTGCCACAGACAACATCATAGAATCCAAACGGCTTTGTGGCACTGTTATTCTTTCAGATGAATTAGCATTTTGATATTTTACTATGTACATAATTTTTTAGCTAGTAACCTTGTCTTTTGCTTTGCTTTTGCTGGTACATCACCAGGTTGGGATAGAATAAAAATCTAAGAGTCCCATTTTTGGGGTATTTTCATGCCCTGATGTTCCAACATCATCATGGCTTTTCTTCAGACATCTTGTTTATCACACAATGTGCACTGTTGGAATAATTCTCCATCAAACTATTTCAGTCTTCATTCTGTTCTCTTCCTCTGTCTACGTGTTATTGTTCTCATAGTCATTATATCAAAGAACAACATCTTAGCAACACAGCGAGTCCTTCTATGTGGCCTTTTTTTTTTTTAAGGAATTTAATCGTTTTGATACCACAATCTGCTTCCCTATGTGCACATGTTTAGATAGCAAAACCATACCCCCAATAGTGGCCAATGGCTAATATCAGGCTTCTCAACAGGAATTTCTAACTTTGCTGGAAATACTAGCTAAACAGAAAATGAAAATTTCAGCTAGATTTTTGATAATTATTTTATTTTATTTTTTTTTTTTAGATTGAATTTTTAATGTACATGTTTCTTACTTTGACATAGATGTTCAGTTAAACTGTCATTATTACAGTACGACAGTTTTTAAATATCCACAATTGGTCAAGCTCGGTTGATATGTGAGTTCACATTTGTAAATGCCCTAAATTAAGCACAAATCATTTCCATTTGTCAGTGTGTCTTGTACAGATCGCATGATACAGATTTGTAAGCATGCTGAGACTTATTTCCCTCCAAACTTACTGTGCTTGCATCTCCTTGTGTAATTCATTCCAAATATGCCCCTTGGAGAAACTTCTCTGCTTTCCAACTTTCTTATGCATTTTTTATGTCTCAGTCATTTGAGGCTCCAAAAATCGCTATGCTGTGTTTAAAGTATTTTATGTCATCTGCCAGAATTGAGGAGGCCATAAAACAGTGACGCAGTGGATCATTTAGCCAATAGTTAACATCTTTACTACTCCACATCCATTTCACTCTGCACAAGTATTCAAATGACACAAGTGTCAAGTCAGGACAAGGCACTGGTGCAACACTCAGCTGGTGAATAATATCTGCCACTGCACTCTTTCATGTGGACAGTGTACTGTAGAGGCAGTGTAGTGGTAATTTGTGTGCAGCCGTAATGTAGTGTGGCGGTTAAATGGGAGAGGAACCATATTTCACATTTATCAACTGGCTGTTTACTGCAGCAGCAGCTTGCATGCTGGCTAGCCATCGCTAATCATATCCTGCCCCTCCGGCTACAGCGTAATCACCTCTTCAACTCATTCACTCACATTCACTCCAGCCACACTTCATCCCTCTTATCCTTGCATCTTTTCCCCCTTTTTCCTTCTTTTCCCTTCGTTTTTTATTTTTTTAATGTCATTTTCATTTTGTTGCATCCTCATTTTGTGGTTTCCATCATTCCTCCTTGTCCTTTCGTGGGATCTCTTTTTGGACTCTCATCTCATTGAATTCCCCACCACCCATTTAGAGTGTCCAGACTTCAGTGATTTATAACGATGTCCAACCCAAACTTTCGGTAGTGAACCAAAATGTTGTTTTCACTCAGTCTCCACCTGAGCAAAATATATTACAATAAAATGAAGTGTGAATTGATTTTCCCAGTTTTTTTCAATCTAGAGTACTCAATAGAGTGTTGTCTGAAATGCTTTATAAATGTTGACCTCATCAAGGCCAGGTGAAATATGGAGGAGAGGCAAAGAGACAGAATAGACAAAACAATATTAGAAATATAACAAGATGAAAAGAATGTTATAAGATAAAAATGATGTAAAAGAAAATGAGGAAAAATAGAAAGGGAAAAAAAACATAAAAGGTGAGAAGGATAGAAGTGCCTTAAACGATGTAACAAGACATAAACAACTAGACAAAAATGTTGAAAAAGGCACCAAAAACTAAAATTAACAAAGAGACAGAAACAATGTAAAAGATGCAACAAGACAAATCTGACATAAAAGATTGAAAAAGATGGAGACAACATAAATGATAAAGACATATAAAAGATTAATGCAATAAAACAAGAAAAATGTTTTTATGTAAACTACGTAAAAGTTGCAAAGATGAAACCAAATAAAAATGATGTAAAAGATTCATCAAGACAAAGAAATAAGGAGGAAGATGCAACAAGATGAAAATGACTTAAAAGATGTAAATGACATGAAAAAGAAAACAAATGAAATTAACATAAAGAACAGACTTTCAGACAGTGTTGTGACAAAAAAGTCTTAATTATGTGTTTGTCTGCATTAATGTCAGGGATTGTTGACATAATCGTGACTGACATTCTGAGAATCAAGCAAAGTGTATTTAATCGAACATTGTTTTGTTGGTTGTGTCAGTAAAAATCTAGACATTATGGCAGCTCATGATAAATTGTTGCGATTTTGTTCCGAAAGATGTTTTTGAAACGATTATCCTAAGGCTTTGAAGCCTAAATGCACAGCTTTGGAAAATCCAGGGATGTAGGGAAGCAAAATAAGAGCAGTTATTTTCACAGGTCAAGATCTGGGAGGAAGAAGAAAGGTGGAAACTACTACAACAGATAGCAGCTGACAAAGAAACACAGGGACATTAAGAGATTTTGAAGAAGAAAGACACAGGAACAGGAAAGGAGGCCAGACACACTGCAGAGGAAACCTGCTAAAGCTGGTAAAAGCTCACAAATAAGGAGCAGGAGAGGAAAAAGAGGTTGTTGTCTTCTACAGAGAGATGCACATCAGGTACTTTGAGCCCATAACAAACTGATGTTAGAAGCACATCAGATGGCAGCTCTTGAGGAAGTGACAAAAGACATACAGGTATTTGTAAATGGGAAAACAAGGAAATCCTGAGAGATAAAATCACCTTCGTAGTGTCACCTCTAACTGAAAGATAACACAGATCAAAGGAAAATAAGTGACAGATGAGAAAAATAACGTGCTGCACATTAATATCCCTCAGCTAGAATGGACAGATGGATGGACGGACACACGACAAAATGAATACAAAACCCCTTCAGCCCGAGGGGGAAAAAACCACTTGACAATAAGAGAGACTTTGAATCCGTGATGAAGGCGACAGTTGACAGCAGTGAAGCTCCAGTGGATGAGGAAAGTCCCCTATTTTCACTGTGTGTTAGAGTGATTATGTACATTACTTGTCACTGCAGGTCATTTTTCCACCACATCCACTACACGAGAGGAAAATGACCTGTGCGTGTATCATGACATTAATGAGATGATTGTGCATCACCAATTAGCCCTGATGTATTAATGAAGTTAGATGGGATGAGATGTGTGTCCCAATGGGTTGTCTTGTGTGTGTGTTCATCCATGTAAGCGTGTCCTAATGTGACCATATGGAGACGTAGACATTCAGCTTTGATGGCTACCTTCAGTGGAAAGCTCCATTACTTGATTACTAGTTACTACATCAGTCATGTGATATTTGGCTTATTTCATCTTGTAAAAAAAATAATAAAAATTTAAACAGTGATTATCAATATAGTACAAAGGATGGACAACAATACTAATAATTTTGTTTTCATTCGTGTATATTCTCATACAAATACGAACCATTGCCTGTCTGTGGCCTTAGAATGAGTTGTTTATAAAGACAGAGGATGCAGATTGCCTTTTACTCCACTATGTTGCATCACAGTGTTTCTACAGCATCTCAGAACTTCCTCCTCGTATTATTATTATATACAAAGTTGCCAGTTTGCTGCCACTGTATGTGAGGGTAGAGAGGTATTCAGTACATTCCAATCTGCAACTTTACCAGTAAATTTCACTTAATATCACACGCTCAACTGTTAAGGGAGTTGAAGTCAAAAAGTTCAGATAGCTGTTAAGAGATTCTACCTATAGATTATTCACTGATCAAATATTTCATTAGTTTTCCACCCACATAACCACTTACTCCCTTTATCATACAGTTTATCTGCTAGTTTTTAATAACAGTGTTATTAAACTCTTTATGGGTATTTTCAGTGGCAATATTTTGTCAGGGAAAAATGCCAGAGGTTTACTTTAAGAAGTTTGCAAAGATACGATGGTGATTTATCTCATTTGATTGTAATTTACGGCATACATTTACATATATTATAGTGTCAGGATCTAGTGCCACAAAAAGTTTGACCTTGAAAGATCAAAGATCGCAGTAGATCATTTTCTAAAAATCACTATTTCTCAATGCAATATAAAATTTCAGATTTTCATTTTTCAGAAATGGATGCGATTTAGCTGCCTGTGCAGAGGTTTTCTAGGTAATATTTAAACCATAAACCTAAAATCTACAGGACTCTGAATGTAAACTTCAGTCTCTGGTGACAAAGTTCTGCATTCCAGTTCCTTCAATGAGAAATTGCTTTATTGTTACAAAATCATTGATTATATTTATAACAAAACATAACACAGGCAGTATTAGAGCTATAGAATTGATAATTTAATTCTCTAGGAACATTGTTCTTTTTACATTTTACCTACAAGTCTAAATTCCCTGTTTCCTTTATTTAACTTCATTTGTTTTCCACATCTTTTTCAGGTGTGTCCTTCAATAGTGTTTACACTCAGATCTGGAGAGTCCTGCTGCATCTCGCTGCAGATCCATTCCCAGAAGTGTCAGATCTGGCCATGAAGGTCCTCAATAGCATCGCATACAAGGTGTGTGGCTTTGGTTTGTGTGTCTAAAGTGTGATTTTCCACCAATCATGCTTCTGCCATTCACAGGTGATTAAAGACCAGATGATTTTAAGATGTTTATTGATGAGGAAGCTTCTTCTTCCATCCTCGGTATAAGTCACTTCCAAATGTGTACTATAGTCTAAGTATTTAAAGTGGCTTTTTGTCTCTGTATCTGTCAGGTCTTTTTCAGAACATGTTTATGTGAAAAAGATGACTTTCCAGCTCACACACCCCACTCTCCCATTGGCATTTTCTTCCTCCAAAAGGCCATTACTTTTGTGCAAATGCAATTAAGAGCCAATGACTCCCTGAGGCTTGGCAGAGCAGAGCTGTGCAAAGAGGCTGCCATAACTTAAGAATCTGTAATAACCACTGTAGTCCACCACCCATCCTAACCCTGAGGCCAACTCTCTCATCATTCCTACCACCGACACCAGTTGTCCTCTCAGTTACCTTTAGAGGAGCAGCATCTCTGCAACGAGACTCCCCACTGGACTGCAATAAAAGAAAACACAAAAAAAGAGGGTCTGATTTACGAAGTAATGCAATAGACATCTCCTCTAGCAACTAATGCACCATGCTGGCTCCTAGCACTGCAGCCCACATCTGCAGTGTCAGTGTCAGTGCAAGCGAGTCATATCATATTTATAAAAATTACCACTCTGACAGCCAACATATGGGGACAAGCAGATTTTCAGAAATACTATAATCCCGAGGCACACTGCCTCAGAAAACCACAAAATGCAGTTAAACCCAGGACCTCCACCTGTTACCTTCAAGAGTCAGTTAATCATTGAGGCTATAGATGATAGGAGCAGATTTAATCAATGAAAATAAAGACTTGACTGCTGTGAGAGACTTAAAACAGTCAGATCTCAAGTTGTGGTTTTGTACATGGAAAGTCAGTGTAAAAGCCAAATAAGGATAAGGCATCAAATGTTAGGCTTTCTGTATCAATTTATTGTGATACTAAACACTACATAGGTTTCAGCTATAAACTGAGGTAATAATGATGGGAAGACAAATGATGTGATACAAATCACCAAATATATACAAATCAGTATTTTATACACATGAAATTGCTGAACACAGTCAACCTGCCGACAGTTTTTCCATCAGGTGGAACTGATGCCATTATCCATCCATCCATTTTCTGAACCCGCTTTATCCTCACTAGGGTCACGGGGGTCGCTGGAGCCTATCCCAGCC
>JAPQRP010000001.1:32173961-32196926 GCA_037367295.1 Apogon hyalosoma | reverse complement strand
GTTTTTTAAAATAATTCTGTTGGACCACAATTCAAAAGCAATGTCTGATTTTCATTGGTTCATTTTCATGGAATTTTCATTTATTATTACTTTTGTCAGATTCAAGTTTTTTTCTATGACAATTTTTATTTGGGTTTTTATTTCATTAACAGAGGGGTACCAACAGTTTTGTCCGTGTGTAGGTATAATAAGCCATAGCTTCAGTCTACACTTTCTTAGTCTGTTCTTTTTTTGTGTGATTTGTAGCTTGTTGTTGATTACAGTTTGCATTAATACTGGAAAAACTTCAATAGAGACTGAATTAAACTGATTGAATGAACTGAAGACATAATATCTCAGGAATGACTTAACACTATATCCTCTTGAGACCCAGCAATACAATTCTTTTAGAGATCCAAAGCTTTTACTTTCCTGGGTCTCAGGAGGGTATTGTAAATTTTGGTACAAATATTCACTTAGAATTCATAATTAAGTGAAACCATTTTAGTGGCTAAACGTCAAAGTCACTGTGACTTAGGGTTAGAGTTATGTATTTTAATGAATAGAACACCTTAAGAAAGCCTAGGGTGAATCATTTCTTAAGTGACACAAGCATTTACTTGGACTCAAGGATGGACTGATTAGATTTAAGAGGTCAGAAGTCAAAGGTCAGTCTCTTTTTATAGGTTCTTTGTAACTGAGAGAGGTGCATGTGTATAACACAGTGGTAGCAGACACATCAGATTGAACTCAAGGCAAACTTTTCAACTTGTAAAGGTCACACATTTTGTGGCACTAGATCTTAACATTATATGTACAGTATATGCTTGGGTGCTGTAAAGGGGGGTAAACGTGACAAAGTCATGGGGCTCAGCATTTCCAGGGGGGCCCATAGAGCAGTGGAGGGCATCCAGTACATACAGGTTAGAGGTTGTGGAAATTTCATGTAAGGTCCGCTGTATAATAGAGGCATAGAAGCCAGGAGTCAGACGTTGAAAGCATGTTTGGTTTCGCTTTCACGTCATGCCAGCGTTAGTTACATTAGTCATGGGCTTCACTCCACCTCCCCACCCCCCACCCCGCGCCGACAAATCAACAACATACTGAATTATATGAAGGGCCCACAATGTTTAGCTTTCATGGGGCCCATAATTGCTAGCAGCACCCCAGCATATATGTGATTAAAAAAAGAAATCAGATGGAGTTTCCCTGAACTATATTTTTTGTCATTTTGCCCCAAGTGCCAACTGTGGGAATTTTTCTTGATCTCATCTCATCTGTAGTCTCTGTGAGGAGTTTGCACATAAAAAGTCAGGAGAAATTGCCCAAATGGCAATGGCAAAGACTGTAAAA
The DNA here is from genome assembly GCA_037367295.1 of Apogon hyalosoma. Lineage (NCBI taxonomy): Eukaryota > Metazoa > Chordata > Actinopteri > Kurtiformes > Apogonidae > Apogon > Apogon hyalosoma. The sequence goes on along the minus strand of JAPQRP010000001.1, from coordinate 32,195,594 downwards.
ACATTTTCTTGTTTGGCTGCAGTTAAAATGGCCGAACAATACATATGAATCAATGGGTTTTGAGTGATCTTACAAATGTGTCAGTGTCCTCCCATGTTCTTCCAGTGGCTCTCCTCCGATGCCTAGCACCAGCAGTTCAAGTTTGACTAATGAGGTGCCAAAACCCCCTGCCAGAGAGCAGCCACCCACACGCCCACCGTATACCCCCACACTGGGAGGACAGCCACCTCACTCCCACCAGTTCCCCCGGTCTCGCAAAATGTTTGACAAGGGCCCGGAGCAGGTAAACCAAGACCCTACTGAATGTATGTGGTATTGTTTAAATGAACACAGACACATTTATTCGACAGCATTGTAAGGTCCTTCCTCTGTGACTATTCCGTGAATCCTCTTTATAAGGCTTAACTTTCTTTGTAACATCATGTTTGTATGTGTTCAGGCAACTGAAGATGGGGACGAGCCAGGGGGTCACAGGAACTACATCAGTCCCGCCCTACAGACAGGCCTGTGCGATTGGAGCGCCAAATATTTTGCTCAGCCTGTCATGAAGGTAATGTCCTTGCCTCAACATTTCATCCCAGTCATAGCTTTCTGCACATTCTGCAGAAGTGGTTGCCACTGTAATTCTGTCTGCTGCTGCTGCTTCAGAACTGTATGAAATATTGTTTCATAGGGTCACATTACATGCAGAGGCTCTTAATTTGAAGCAATGGACACAAATGGAGAAATGTGACAACACCAAACTGAAATGAAATAAAATATAGAGGTAGATTTAACAAATATCAGAGCATTCAGGTAATACTAGTAAAATTATGTCAGTGTCAGAAATAAAGTGCTGTTGACCATATTTTAACTATGTATTACATTTGTCAAGTTTTTAGCTTCTTTTAGTTTCTAAATGAAGAAGCAGCGTCGGGGCATAATGGGTAGCACTTGTACCTTACAGCTGCAGGTTGCCTCCAGATCCTTTGGTTTCCCCCACCATCAAAAACAGGTATACACAGGTTAAATCTTACCCATGAAGATCAGAGTTGGCCCCTGAGTGTTAGGTTCTAATGATAATAGTAATAACTAGAAAAGCACACGGAGAGCGCAGACCTCCGCCAAGGTAGACCCCCCCCAAAAAAAAAAAAAAATTTTTGTTCCTTGTGCCAGTATCAACATTTCCTGAAAATTTAATCAAAATCCATCCATAATGTTTTGAGTTATCTTGCAAACAAACCTCGATGAAAACAACCTCCACTGTCCTTGGTGGAGGTAATAATCCGTTTCTTTCATCTACTGTTTTTTTGACTGTTGTTTTATTTTCATATCCAACTAACTCTGTAAAACCCTGTGAAGCAATCTTGTTGTGATATAGAGCTCTACAAATAAAATTGAAAATTGAATAATAGTTCATGCTAATGCCATGTGCTATGGGTATTAAGATGGGTAAAATGTGGAGACCAAATTTAAAATGTTCTTTAACCATGATTTTAAAGCTTCAACAAAGTTGTCCGTTAACACTGTAAAGTACTTCTGTCTTTGACAATACAAGCCCTCCCCTAAAAACTAGTGCTAGCTACTGCTGTAAAAGTTTGTTCATTTCATCTAAGTAGTAGATTAATATTTTGGTCACTTGATTTCTCAAGTAACAGCCAAACTCATTTTAGAAGTTACATGACTTATGGCAGCAGTGAGAAAAAGAGTGATAAGGAGCTGTGTAATGGCTGCAGTATGGTTGTCGCATAAAATAACAGAACTTGAAATGTATTACTGTTATGATGGATGAGATTTTTTTTAATCCAAGACAAAAAGGCAAAAACATTAATTTAAATGTTTTAATGCAATAAATATATGAATTAAAAAGTAATAAAATAACAATACAACTAGTATAATAAAAATAATTGTCGTGTACTTTAGGTACACTTAAGTCCACCCCTGCAACTAAAAGAAGAGGAAACACTGTGCATGTTAGTCAGACAGTGTGGTATCTATGTGTGGTGTCTTGTTTTTGCAATGAACTATCCCACAATGTTTTGTTTTGTAATGATAACATGTAAATATTATTTTATATTATAAATATGTAGCACACCTGATGCTTTAATGAAACATTGGTTACATACTGTAGCATTAAAAAGAAAGAACAGGAAATCTTTCTTTTTAAATCAGTTATTTTAAGAATCAAATGTTAGTTTATTATTCATTTAATTTATTATTTATTTCTCTGCAAGATATCAATTTCCTGTGCATCACCTTAAAGTGGTTGCTAAGCAACAAAGAAGTGCTTTGACAACAGGTAATTTTCCATTTTCCCTGTATGTTTCAGTGAAGTGTTGTGCCGCAGGTGTACATTTATTATTATGAATGGTACAGTGGCTTTGAGGGGGACAGGGCCATGTGAGGACATGAACTCTATGGATTCATGTAAAAATAAGGAAGGCCTATGGAAAACAGCTGTATAGGGACCAGTCACAGTGTGACAATGTGCCTGCAGCTTGTACAAGATGGATTTGTTGAATAATTGAGCTCTGTGAGGTCAAGTAAGTAACATCCTCCTGAGTATAATTTAAGATTCAAAGATGTGTCTTTACAGTGCACATTGCAGATATGTGTAATAATAAATCAAGCCTTCATCTGTTTAAGTGCCCAAAGACACCATCCCTTTCCACAGGAAAAAAGGGGATGAAACTCATAATGTCATCACATTTTGAGGTTAATCAAACATGAAGAGGATTCTTTTAAGAGTCAACATCAAGGTGAAATAGAGAATAAACTTAGTAGAGTGAAAGAAACATTAGGAAGAGCGCATTAGAAATGTATGCATGTATGAGAGGCAAAGGGCCTGATTTACTAAGATCGCAAATAACTGGCACAAATTTGCTCGCTCTAAAAAAATGTGTATGCTATTGATTTACATGTCATGGGTGATCAACTAAAATTGCCTGCGCAAATGACAACAGGTGCAAAGTCTTGGAGACCGCCCTATTTAAATGAGGATTTTGTGTGAGCTACTGGTTGTTGTCATGGAGACAGTACTCTGTATAAACTGCTCTGGGATATGCCAGCACTAATGGTAACAGTGACTGGAATGATCCAGATGCAAGGAAATACATGACTCCTCCTTGTGACTGGGCTCAAATCATCCCCTTGTTCATCTAGAAGTTCTACAGTGGCATTATGGGTAGGACATACATTTCAATAATTTTTTCTACAGTCATTCCATAAATCTTGATGTGATCAGAACAGATTGGTTCTGTGCATTGCCTTTGGTTGGGCCTATGCCCCGCCTCCTCACCACAACAACTGCACCCAGTTTATGGTGAAGCTGTGCCAGTTCAAACCTGCCTTTAGAAAGTGATAAATATAGATGCAAAATCAGCCACCGCAATCAGTTTAAGGTTTGGTAAATCACATTTTGCAGGCAAAATAAATATTTACATATTCTCCTCCCAATAATTTTCCGCAGTCTGGCAGAAATGCCCATATCCCATGTATTCATCAAGGCAAACATGCTAAATGGGTTTGCGTGAGCTATTTTGCCCATTTGAGAGGCACAACTCTCAGTGCGTCCTGTTAGTAGTAGATAAGCTTCAACATGCTTTTGTGCGCGCAGTGTTGAAGAAAATCTCCAGTCCTTGTACAAAGTTTGCTGCAATGAGTGTAGCTTTATTTAGTGTTCCGGAGCACAGTGAGAGTACTGATCCAGACAGAGTCTGTTCCACTAGTCTGACCCCAAATCTAAGTTTTCAGATGGTATTTGTACAGTTACTTCAAAGCAGTGAACAGAAAACAAAAGACAAAGAGATTAATCAAAAGGGGTTGTACTCCAGGAAGGAGCCAGGAAATCCACATTCAGGGGAAAAGGGGAGGGGATGGACTCCAGGAAGGGGGAAAGGGATTCACACCCGGGGGGTAAGTCTCTTGGACCTCATGGAGCCACTTTAACATATAATGAAAGCATCAATGGTCAATGCTAAACAGGTTAACTCAGCAGGTAACAGCATGCACAAAGGGGTGTCTTCTGGGTTCCCAGACCAGGAGGCATCATTTTCTTCCTCAGCAGTCAAGTTTGCGCAGGTTTTTACATGCGCAAACCTTAGTAAATCAGGCCCAAAGTGTCTGATACAGGAAGTGAGCAAAGCAAGAAGTAGATTTTAGTCAAATAAAATATTTACAGTAGGAACACATTAATGGGCAAAAAGTAGAGTAGTTTGCCCTATGTGTTATTTTGTTCATCTGTTCATTTATATGTTGATATAAAAAAAAGTGTACAATTCCTATTTTATATATTGCATTAGTTTATAAGTTTGAAGGAAGCTCAATAAAAAAACATGGAGAAAAAAATAGAGTAAAGTTTATTTGTATAAGATCTAATGAAATGATGACAGTAAAATGTTTGAAACAGGGTGGACTTTGAGGGGCAGATAGAGGTGGAAAGAGAGAGAGACAAGAAAGAAAAACAGGAGATCAAACTGTATAAAGGTAAAACTATAAAGAGCATGATACCACAATGGAGCAAATGAACAGAAGACTGAGCCAAAAGTGGCAACAAAAAACAATAAAAAGCACAGAGATGATTAGATGCAAAGAGTGAAGAGTGAGCGCAGAGCAGGCAGACGAGGAGAGGGCTTCTGCCGTAGTGCAAATCAGAACGCTGTGTTGGCAAAATTTTGAGTGCTGCCATAAAACTCCACTCCATTACAAAGCTGGGTGGGTGTGAGTACGCCTCAAACTCTGCACACAGGTTATCATATCACTGTGTCAGCAGCACAACAGCAAAGTGTGTGTGTGTGTGTGTGTTCAGTTTTTAGGCGAGTGAGGAACAAGGACATTGAAAAATCTTTTCATATGAATGAGACTGTGATTAAAAAGATGTCCACAGCAGCTAGAGTGTGTAAGAATAACAGAACTGCAAGAGGTTACACACACACCACTGACAGGGATGAAAATTCCAAATAATCCATGATAAAACCGATATTGTGCACTTCTGGTGCTACTGATTAAAGGTTCAGATTTCAGTGCTTTACGCTCATCTCACCCATTAAGGCTTATTTATGCTCGCTTTAGGTATGTAAATGTTTATGTCCGTTTCTATCGTTGTCAAGCGTCACTGCCTTCATACTTCCGTGTGTCCAGTACACTGGAATGAATGTTTCTCAGTCAATCCACCAGGGGGCACCGCTGTTAATTAACATACTGGACAAATACCATGAAGAAGAATAACGTTTTTTGAGAGGAAAGTCAATAATAACAAACATGGCGACAACAGAGGAGGTATTACTAATGCGGATACTAATGTTGATATTCAGAAGGGTAGTTGTTATAAATATGTCGATCATGTTTCACCAACTCACGCAGTTGTTCTTTGAAAAGTGCCGCTATTTATGGAAATTATTCTCTTCAAATCTCAACACTGCCTCCATGGTTCCTGGTGGTACTGCACCGTATTTTCCATCTGGGTACGCATTCGCAAGCTCCCAGAAAATGGACAGAAATACATGCATAATATATGCAGAGGATGGACAGAACGCTCTTTCCATATCTGTCTGCGTCTTTAACGTAGAGCATAAATGAGCCCTGACTGACCTTTACAGATTTAAGCCAATGCAAATGTCAGACCGTAGATCCACAACAAGACCAGTTCAGACAAATGCACCTAGATGGTATATTGTTTTCATAATACTAACTCCCTATACTTCTGTTCTGTCACCTTTTCAAGCTTTTTGTATGATTTTTGTAACTTCTTAAAATATAAATATGAACAGTGACAGTGAATTTCTTACTTCATACACTTTTGGTATTGATGAAATTAAAACAAAAACCTAAAAAAAAACACAAGAGGTGAAATGTAGTCCATAAATGCTTAGAAAAACACACAATGATGGTTTCAAACCAGCCTCTGGTAAATGACAAACTGATTTGCTGGTGACACCATCAGCTGGTTTGAGTCTAATTGAAATGGGCCAGTTCTTGTCACATATGTTTAATCTGAACAAGTATTCATGTTTGCTTGTACCAACTATTGGCGGCTATAATTCCACTGAAACAAGAATTTAACTAATGTTAGTTTGTTGATATGTGATCAGATAAAAGTAAAAGGTTAAATATAAAAGGTTATATAAAATTTGACCCCAGAAACAAAGTAATTTCTGTGTGTAAATGTTTTCATTTATTTTGTTTTCTGTCTTATTTCCTAGAGCATTAAAGGTTGAGTGTGTTAGAATAGACTTTATTGTAATTTGACATGTCACAGCAGAACGAGACATTCAACATGTCACAGCAAACAAGATTACGATGCACAGTTTCTCCCAAAGACCTGTGCAGCCACTGCCATGGTACAGCGCTGCCATCTTCAGAAATTCAGAAGATACAGTACAGAAAAATTGCAGTACAGATGCAAGCGCACATATAAACATGAAACGGTACATTACATTACATTACATTGTAGACACAGTACATGCAGTCACGTGATGGAACTTTTTCAATGGGTTCGGTGGGAGGGGGGGCAGGAGAAGAAAAGAAGGATTGTGAGGCAGACTAGGAGGGGTGTGGGGGGAGGGAAAAAATGATTAATGTAGTGTAAAAGTCCTTGAAAGTACATGTGTGTGAATAGGAGACACAGGGACCACAGTCCATATCAGTTGTTATCAGTTCACTCTCCGCACTGTGTCTTGGCCTTGGAGAATGTGTTGACTGCATGGGAACAGATTAGATGAAATGGAATCCAGCTGCTTGCTCCAGGTCCCAGGAGAAAATAATTAAACTGGGAAGATTTGATAGAATTTCTGCTTATTTTATGATTATAATTCAATTAAGTTATAAGTTATGCCTGGTCCTCAGCATTTACTCCTCCCTTCAGAGCTGATAGATCTCCTTGTTTTGTTTTAGCATTTAGTGAATATGGTTTAAAAAAAAAACTGAGTGCTCTTCTTACCGCAACCTACAGTGATGCTAGAACAATTAAACCTATAGACAGGAGATTATTACTTGATAAAATAATTTGTAATATTTGTGGAAGTCATCCATGTTCTTCATCCCATGCGACTTTACCATGGCTGTTATTGCTAAAGTATGAATTCTATTACAAATTACTTAATCCTGTTTGATCAAAATCCTGTGGTAATATCAAAATGGTGTCAATTGGCTGTTTTCAATGACTTGCCACATTTTTCCTCAGTAACCTTATTCTGCTTTTCCTGGTTGAGAATTTCTGAGGTTGCACTGACAATTATGAATGACAGTTTTGACCGTCTTTGTGGTGTTGTGTGTGCACTTCAAAGCAGAGACCCAACCACCCAGGAGAGCAAAATCTCATAGATAATGGGATGGATGATATTTGTGGCAACACAAGCTTTACTTATTTGGTCTGAGTTGACCACACAAACCTCACATGGAGGTTAATTTCTAAAATGTGAGTCCCCACATTATATTAGTCCTGAAAAACTAGGGTTTAACTCAGGTCCAAACTCAAACATACCACTTTAACACTATGTGTCACCTGCCATCACAACCCCAACATCCCATAAAGCAACAGAAACACAAAAATGTTAATATAAGATAAAGTGTAAAAATATTTAAAAATTATATTAATGTTTTATAATCAGTTGAAAATAGGTTTCCAGTGATTAAAGTAAGGAAAGCAGACTCATGAACACTATATTCCATTTCATTTTTTGTATTAGATGGTTCTACTGATGTGGTGAAACTGTTGTAAGGGAACAAGTTCCTCTAAAGTTCTTACTTTCATGGTGCAGCCCATTGAAGTAAGTAAAAGGTCCTAATGTAATCCTTCATATTTTTGTCTGTTGAAAATAATAATCAGATAAAACATTTGGTTAAGTCAGTGATTTTCAACCTTGGGCTTGGGTCCCCATGTGGGGCCGCCTGGAATTCAAACGGGGTCACCTGAAATTTCTAGTAATTTATAAAAAAAAAATAAAAATAAAAATTACTAATAAAAATATATGGTGAGTTGAGAGACAATCACAATCCATGAAAGACGTGACAAACTGTGAAACTGAAACTGAAGCACTGTAATACTGTTTGTCAGATATTCATTGTGGTCGGTTTCAGATGCTGCAGCTCTTTGATAATTCATAGTTTAGTCCTTGTTTGTTCAGTATTAATTGTCAGCCTTCTAAATACAAGCTGGACTGACTGTGCATATCCCGACCAAGGAAAATAAAATTCTCACTTTATGCAGTAATCTACACCTGGTTTTTCTGCCTCTGTCCATAATAATATACATTACATAGCCAAAATGTCATCTAAAATTAACGTTTATTTGCAACATAGTACAGTAAACTATTACATGATCAAAAACTAATTAATTTTAGCAAAAAAAAAAGTCTCCGTTTTGAATGTCTGGAGTCACCAGAAATTTGTGATGTTAAAATGGGGTCATAGGCCAAAAAAGGTTGGGAACCACTGGGCTAAGTCATGGTAAAGAGATTAAATATTCATTTAGTGTAACTATAAATTACAACAAGATGAGAACTCTCACCATAATTTTTCCTCTTCATTTGGTGTTGATGTCATATAGAGAAAACACTGGCTGTGATGCTCATCCATCCACATACTTTAGTCCATGTCAGGTTCTATTCACTTTACTGTGGTGCATTTGGAGCTCTCTGGAGATTGCATGCAAGTCCTTACACATACACTTTTCACCTCAGAGTTTCATTATACAGTACATTAGCAGCTGACACAGTGTAGGACCACAGCTGTACGAGCCACAGCATCTGCCATTACACACTCAGTCACACTCCCAGCTGTGGGAAAACCCTGATGTGACTTCCAAATCTGCCCCCTCTCAGGTTCCATCAGGACCCATAAACCTCACAATGACATTCTATGCGACATACATGCAAAACTCACTCAACTACTAGTACTGCATCTACATAAGCTTCTCACACTGACATTTACTTACAAGCTTCCATACAGAGGTGTCAAAATGTTCAAATGTCTTGTTTTTCCCTTTAAAGCAACATGCACAGACTGGAGACATTACAGGAATATTTATTGCATAGTAGTAGTGTAATCACGTGGTTCTGAAGCTGGAGCTGTGTGTGACTGATTAGCATTCAGTGGGTGTAGGATGCCTTACTGTAGAAATGTGCTTAATAAGCACACACTCCTTCACTCTTACAGTCTGTTATTTACACTCTGCTCTTTATTTATTTACATTTCATATACGTGTAATAACAGTAAAATAAGTGTTTTAATTTCCAACTTTAATACTGTGAGCTGAAAAATAACATATAATCATCTTTATATTACATTGTGCATCATTAATTTTAAAAAGTTCTCTTAAAAACAGTCGACTGAAAACTTCACAAGGTCTATTTTGTTACATAAGACCTGATAAAGTTGAGACATTTAATATTCTCCCTCTGCTCAACAAATATAATCAGATGTGATTGTATTAAGTCAACTTGACACCTTTTTTCATTTTGTGACTAACCGCAAGCATCTTTAAATTCAGCCCTGCAATATTTTGTTTTATGTTGTTGCTAAATTCTAAGTGTGGAGAATATAATCTTGGTATAATAGAAAAATATTTTTTAGGCCTTGGAATATCAGAGCAAACTAGTGCAGGTATGGGGAATGTGGCTGTAATCTTCATGATATATTACAGCATATTTATGATGTAACCATTTTACACTTCATCACTGTTTTTTTGTTTAACTCTTTTTATGTCCTATCCACAATATATGGACTTTTTTGCAGAATGTATATTTTTCTCTACGTTTTGGCCTCTCATCTACACATAAACAGTGTTTTAGATTGCAAAAACTGACATTTTAAAAGTACTTTCCAAAGAGAAGATTTTTTTTTTAATTTCCAGTTTGTTTGTCCATCCATCTAGACAGGGAAAACAAAGAGAATAGCAAATGATGGAAACCTCCATAGGACATGCATGTATATAGTTGCATTATGTGATGAACATATACCTGAAACATCAAAGTGTAGATCATATAGGTGTATAAGTCAGAGGATTATCTTCAATAGATCAAGTTTAGCATGCACACATTTGAAGACATACATTTTCTGTGGTGTCTACAGTTTTAATTCTACTGGAATCAATAGCTTGTATGAGCATTTGGATTGGATTATAATCACTTTAGCATTATAGTGTGTACAGAGATATTTTCTAACACAAAGACTGTGTGAAAGGGGGGTATACACCTGATTAGAAAATTATGTATATGTGGGGGCAGGGAATTTATGCCATACAAATAAAATCTCCCTCACATGAGACAAAAATTTGAGTTAAAAAGATAATACTCAAAACAGTAACAAAAAATGGAAGTGTTAAAGGTTAAGTGTGTAAGCGTTATCGGGCATTTATTAGGATCTAATTGTAGAGCTGTAGGATGATATTATTGATTATGTTTCCCTTAATGTGTAATCACTAGAGTGAGTCAAGCTAGAGTCACCTTTGACCATGTTTCTGCTGCAGATCAGAACAGACTCCTACTCTCCTTTTTCCCCATTATATAGAAAGTGGCATCCATTACTGTCAAATACTGTGTAATGTACAGTTTATCAATGGATAGTTTATGTCACCGAACTAAAAAACAAAAAAAAATCCTGACTCAAACCTATAAAACATTTGTGGTGGGGATGCAGTCTTCAACTTCACTGCTTAATGTCGATTATAAACTGTACCTGTAAGTATTCAAGTGAGAACAAAACCCATCAGCTGTCATTACCTCACATGTGATGTGCTAAAACATCCTTCTGCCAAAATCACAGAGAATTGATAGATGACAACATGATCATTTCAGTCAGATTTCCTACACAGCCTGCCCCAAATAGATTGTAGAGACACTAAGGGACAGTTCCTGCCGTGAAAACTGCATTTCCAAATCTCTACCACTATGCACAGTATTTGCACTGTACCCAGCCCCATAGTTCTGTATCTCATACTTAAAAGGTTCACACTTTCAGCCACTTTTTCCAACTAGTCTGTGTGTGTTATGGACTGATTAAAGGTGGTATTTTTTCTTCTTTCTACTTGACTTTTAAGTCAAAGAAGCTAACTTAGCATCACTTAGGGATACCGCTTTGTCATCTTTAAAGTCCAAAAACAGTGTCCTCCCATGTTTTACCTTTTTATATAGAATAGAAAGATGGAAGAAAAGCCCAACACTCCTGACTTGAACCATGTGTGTAAAATTGTTCAATCATTTGTCTCTTGACAAATACTTTTGCATTACTACTACTACTGCTGCTGCTTTTGAGTGCTTCCTTTAGGGGTCACTACAGCAAATCATCGTCTTCCATTTGTCTCCTGCATCTTCTTCTTTTACACCATAAATCCCCTTGGTCTTCCTCTTTGCCTACTGCCTGGCAGCTCTACCTTCATCATCCTTCTACCAATGTATTCGCTATTACTCCTCTGTACTGTTATCTCAGTGTGACTTCTCTCACTCTGTCTCCCATAGGTCTAACCTGAGTTGTCCCTCTGACGTGCTCATTCCCAATCTTGTCCATCCTTGTGGCTCCCAAAGAAAATCTGAAGATTTTCATGGTTAATTTGGCAAAGGTTTTATACTGGATGCTCTTCCTGATGCAACCCTCTCCATTTTCTGGACTTGAGACTAGCACTAGAAGCCTGAACCAGGACTAAGACTAGGCCTAAAACTGGAACCAGTGGCTGGATTAAACACTTCCATTATTTAGCACTTGACAGACCTTTTTTTTTTTTGCAGAGGCCACATATTTAACCCAGTTTCCCACCTTACTGAAAAAATGAGAGCACCAGGTAAATCTCTCTGTCCCTGTTCTCATTTTTTATTCACACTAACAGATACCAGAGGAGCATGACCTGGAGAGTCAGGTGAGGATGGAGCGGCAGTGGAGGTTCCTGAGAAACACTCGTGTGAGGAGGCAAAGCCGAAGCATCACACAAAGAGGTGAGTGAAACACACCTATGCTACAGTTGTTTGCATTTGTTAAATACAAGCAAAGGCCACAAAGAGCTAAGATTTTTTTTATGTTTTTGTTTTTATGGCATATTGCAATAGCATTTAGGCAGACAAAATCCACAAATGAAACCCAGATTTAAATTCTAAGATGGCTTAAATAAAGTGTTCATTTGCAGTTACATTAATGGAAATTAGACTAAATGTGTTATCAAAGTGTCATCCCAGTTTAATCATATTGGCGTTTTATGACGCAGCATCTGGTCTCATAAAGAACAGCAAGTTTATTCATAGACTGCATTTAATTTATAAGGCAATTGAAAATTACTATATAACATATGCACAGAACATCAAAATTCCGCATCACGTCAGATAAGAGTGAAGAATACCTGAAAATGTCTTACGTAGAAAAATAAATCTGTGCTGTTTGAAAAAATGAGCTGAAAATCTGTTTTTAGATCAAATGAGGCATCCTACAATAAATATTTTTATAGATGTTATAGCAGAGCAGTAAACACACCTGTTCCCATTCTGTTCCTATTTTGAGTCACATCATCTGCTCATTTGAATAAAACACTTTACATACAGTAAATAAAAATCTATTCAGTCCTAGTTTGTCCTCTTTCATGCTTGCACTGCTTGAAAAAACTAAACAAGGATGCAGTTTGCTGTCTAGTAACTCTAAATGATGAAATTATTACAAAGATCTATCATTGAATTTGTTGTGTGTCCCATTATCCTCAAAGTAAACAGCAGTACACAGTAAGATACACAGTCTTTCTTCTTGATGAATGAAGTCCCAGTTCCAGAAAAGTGGGGGAATTTTCTAGAGCACATTTGTTTGCCGTTCTTGCTGCCTAGTACTAGAAAACACAGTGAATCAGTTTTTACACAACTGATCACAGACATTAATTTTACATTTAAGAGAACATCCCACCTTTTCTGGAAATAACAGTTCTAAAAGTGACCTGCTGACATCTGAATGGCAGAAAGCTTTCATAGGATAAAGCCATTATTGTTACAAATATGTATACAGGTCTGAGGCATAATACTACATTGTCAGTCTATATTTTTATATATTTAGATACCAAAAATTCAGGAATCAATACCAGTACCACTAAAATTACATAATTCTCAATACCAAAGTTGATACCACGGTAAAAAAAAAAAAAAAGAATCATAAGAGCCCATAAATGTAAACAAGAAATACTTTAAGTATTTGCATATAAATGAATATTGCTATTACCTCTAACTCTCTCATCAGTCTGCACTGTCAGTTTACTGCTTTGAATGCACAGACCTGATTGGCTGAATGGTATCACGTGGGATGGCTCTACATGCATGCAATTGGTCTGTGTGTTTCCTCATCTACTCTACTGTAAGCTGTGCCGGGTTAAATAGAAGCACTCCACCACCAGCTGTAGGTCCGGGTCCATATGGGACGGTTTCTGGGTCCAGACCAGGACTGCAGTCCGCCCATTAGTGACTGCTGGTATAGTTTCTTGTTGTCAACTTTTCCTACCAATGGTACCGATTCTTACATAGGTATCGTTTTTCCGTTTTGTTTTTTTTTTAATAAGTTTCGACGGATTTTTTTTCATCATAGTATCAAATGGTATCATGAGTGTTGGTTCTCATGACATCCCTAATTTATGCCACCTGAATGTAAGGGTCTCCTTAGATGTCTGTTTCACTGATATCACTTTGTCACCATATATTAGAAATATGTTTTTTCCCTGTGTATTTTGGAGCTCCTCTGCCCTCAAGGAGCAAATGGGCTCTACATTGCATTCAATTTAAGGGCTCATTGTGTAAGATTTTGCAGGATTTAAGAGGATCTAATTGCAGAAATGAAACAGAATATTCGATATTCAGTAAAATTTTTCCTCAATGTACAGTCAGTACCAAACATTTTGGCAGTGACAAGCCAGCTGTACAAAACAAGTTTTGTTTTTACAAGCTTTGCCAAGGGTTTTGGAGGGCTTTTTTCCCCACATATTTTGGAGATACATTGAAGAACAGTTTGTACATATTATATAATTTACAGACGTTCACAAATTTTATCGGGAAATTCATTTTCATTTATACATTTATACTAAGAGTACAATTGTATCACCGTCAAAAGTTCTGGCCACACCTGTATAAGACAGTAGCCACTTTTACACACAGATCCTGTTTGGACACATAACATTGCTGAACTTAGACTTAACTGATCCAACCCCTGATCACAGTCCTGCCTCCACAGGCTTGTACTGTAGGCACTTGGCATAATGGGTAATCACGTCATTCATCTTCCTCTCTTCTCACCCTGATGCACCCATCAGTCTGGAGCGGTTTCAAAGAGGACTCATCAGACCACATGACCTTTTAAATATGTGATTTACAGCTGTAATTCCGGGTCATTGTTCAAATTGTCAGACACTATTCCATGATTCAACACATAAGTGGCATGAAACGAGGGACTTGCAGAAGGAGGATGTGCATTTTCAAATTCCCCCTGAATTTGGCTCCTGGAGCTTTAACATGGGAAATTTTACCCCAGAGATAGAGGAGATCTGTTGCATTAATATACAGAATTAATAGGTAGAAAATAGTCCCTGTCTCTGAGGGGTAGATTCTAACCCAAAGCTCAGTCAGGAACAGAAATAAATTGATTTTACCAGGGTTATGTTTAAATTATTCGTGTGAGTTCGTGTTTGGTTAAATCCAGACTGGTCACAAAAAGGGCTACAGTGAGAGTCAAACAGGTGAAGACAGCAGAGCACAGTTGCATGCGTCAGTGGGATGAAAATGTGCAGTGATGAGAGACTTGACTAAAATCTCTACACAACCCCATTATGAGTCACAGGACTCCCCTTCACACTCACACACACCACACATCTCAGCTCAGGCTGCCAGTATAAACACAGACTCCCAAAGTGAAGTCAGAGCTGTTTCAAACAGAATAGCTAACACCCCTACGTCACTGACAGCCCCCTCCTCACATATGTACTCACACACACACACACTTAGAGTCACGAATCTGTTGGCGTCAGACTTCGCGTTTGCTCACGCACACGTCTCCCCTTCTTTGTGATGTGATGTTAAAACATCGAATTCCCCTCCATCCTCACAGGTCTTTGAGAACAGTAGGGCTGCCCTCATTCAGTCTTTTTCCTCTTGAGAGAAGCCAGATGAGAGGAAGAGGAGAGACTGATAATGGAAGAAGCAAATATGAGGAAGGCCAAACAGGAATGAAAAAAGAGAAAAAGTTGAAGTACTGAGTATCAAAAGAAAAACTGCTTGTTTGTGTCTGACTTAGTTAATTCTACTCTTGTTAATGCAAAATGTACACACATCACAATGCACCTCTTTAGTCCTCAGGGTAGTTTAGATATTCCACTTTTTCCTCAGTGAGCATACATCTAGCAGCACAAAGAAATCAATACTGATGATCTGGCTCTGTTTTTAACCAAAGCCTTCATTTCTGTTTTCCCCTCCAACTGCACACCTCTTCTCCCCAACTCAGCTATGCTTGTGAAGAATCCAAGATGGATTTTTCCTCATTCTTTTTCATCTCACTGTGGCCATCTCGAGAGTATATTCAGGTAGCCAAGGACAGGTTGGCAATAGTTACACGTGTGCGGTTGCCATGACAACGTACAGTGAGGCAGTGAACAGTGATCAGTTGTTTCAGCATGTTGGCTCATACTTAGACTCTCAATGAAACCCAGTGAAAGGTTGTTATACTGAATTTTTCAGATACAAAACCAGGCACTCCTAACTACTTTATCTGACTGAATTGATGGTAGAAAGGCCTGCTTGTTATTTTCTTCTGCTCTGCTTAGATGACTTAACTTCAATTTCTCATTGTTATCTTCATAGATTTATCTTAAGAGGGGCATCTTGTACCCCCTTTAAGTCTCATATTTCCCTATAATAAATATTTAGAGTCAGAGCACCGAAGGCAGTGTGAAGGATTATAAAAATGTATGCCAAAAGATCACATTTTTGAGGCAAAAAAAATCTGTATTTAATAGGTTTTGAAAATGGCTATGGCAAAATTAAACACTTGTGTGTGGTTTCACATAGACATGCCAAACTTGGTACAAATTCAGATAAAGACTATTTATCCCTAGAGGGAAATACATTATGACAAGTCCAGAAGGGCAAAAAGCCTCTGGAGTCATGCACTAAACACAACAGGAAGGATATTATTTTTAATGAAGTGTCCCATTTTGACCTTGGAGTCAGGACTGCCATATCATGCTAAAGTGTCAGGATGGTTTTGGTTGTCCCTGACTGAAATTATTGACGATATTGTTGTGTCACAAATTCAGGGATATCCAAACAGGTTGCTTTAAGGCCCAGTTGTCAGAACAGAAGCAGGGAGTGAACATTTTGTTTGTTTAAGAGCTGCTAGACCTATTTCAGGATAGTTTTTTGTTTTGTTTTTTTTTTTTAAATCTTTTTAATTAAGGAAACACCTTTTCATAGCAATGCTCAAAACCTTAAAAGTGAGATATTTCTTGTTGATAAACTAGATAAAGAATGATAACTTGAAGATTTACCATTCAAGATCTCAAAGTCTGGTTTTGTCTGTCTTGGAGTACATGTGTACAGTCTTAAAATCTGGGTCCAATTCAGATGCTATTTTGGCCTTCAAGCTTTTTCTTTAAGAGCACCACTAGCAGCCAACTATATGTTTCTTCCATCTTTACTGGACAGTACCTTTTCTGTCTGGGCTGGTGTAAAGTCCGAACTCAGAGAACTGAACCCAAACGCAGGACCCACAGGCAGATGTAAAAAGTAACAATGTTTATCTAAGACACAGAATAAATCCTCTTGACAAAAATGTACAGAAAAGTCGTCTTCAGGGAAAACAAGTCCTGGGTTGTTCTCATGGTCCGAGCACAGGATGGGAAAACAGGCGACATGAACCGGACTGGTTTCAACCGCCAGAGTACTGACAGGGAAAAAAACAGTGTCAAAAACAGACCAGGTCATACACAGGAGAGCAGTCAGGCAGGTAACAGTACATAAGGGACAGGCTAAACTCAGAGTATCGTATCAGGCGTGGGGGTCGACAACGTGGAAGCTGATCTGGAGGTAGAGGTACTGACAAGGGAAAAGGCAAAGGCTCAGAAACGAACAGACAAACCAGGTCAATGGCAGGCAGGCAGACAGGATCAAACGCTGGTAAGTAACTCATTGAGGAAGATTACGAACTGGCAAAGGACTAGGAGAAAACACAGGGTTTATATACATACAAGGAGAGGGAGACAATGAGACACAGGTGCAGCACATTAGGGCAGGGAAAGGTAATCACACAGGTGGGAAAGTGGGGAACAGGAAGTAAAGACGACAGACATGACACAGGAGGAAGACTGACAAAATAAAACAGGAAATGACAGACAAAACGGAAAAACCAGACTATTGTTTGGAGGCTGGTATGACAGCTGGTTTGGGTATCAAATCTTTAAAAGATCTATATGTAAACTCTGTTTTTGCTTCTTTCCAACAACTAGTTGAAAAGTTTTCACTCCCTAAGGATCTTTTTTTCTTATATCTTATGGCTCGTAATTTTGTACGCAGCTTGTTCCAAGTTTTTCCTGCCCTTTTTAATGTTTAAAAACTGACGCTTGTGGCTGGAGCTGTACTCACTATCCAACAAAAACCAAATGAAAACGTAAGCCAAATGTATGTTTTCTTTTTTTTGATAGATTGATGTACAAACCAGTTCTATAAATTTGAAGAGGAAAATGCACCACTTCAGTAATTCTGATGCAAGCTAAAAGTCATCAAATGTAATCAACTGATGCTATCATCAACTTCTCAACCAACTCAATGGAGATGCATACTTATAAAATAATATTTAGCAAGTGGTATTTGTCAACGGTGACGTGGTTACACATTTTATGGTCACAGTTTCTCTATGCTGTTGTCCTGCTCTCTGATCTGACTTTATTTTCTTTTAGCAATGGCAGCTAATGATTTTTGATTGTGATTTAGCACTACAGCAGCTAAAGCTGTGTCTGGAGTTAGCCAGGTTCTGTCGATGTTTTGAATTACATTAAATTTTGCCTACACTCGGAGGGAGGAATGCGTGTTTTGATTCACTCAGTATGATCGTGTTATTACATGATTCTGTTTGCTATCATACACTAGTTCGTTGCTAATGTGACTAACATGGTCGTTCTCGAAGAGTGGCTTCTGGCAGTAGTCGAGTTGATAGCAATCCTGGCAAGTTGCTCTGGCAACATCAAACTAATCACGCAATTGGCTGGCCAGGATGTCAATCATTGATTCATGAATATTCATGTTCTGGGGTCCAAAAATGACACGTTCTGGAAAGAGCTCTGTAAACAGAGTAAGTTAGGTGCATCTATTCTAAATCCTTGAGGTTTCTGGAACATACTCAGTTGCACATAGTAATTTTAGATAATAAAGAATAATTTTAAATTGAGTAAGAGAAGAATAATAGTTGGGCTTTAATGAACAAATTTCTGTAGCTAGGTAAAAAAAATGTAAACTGTTACTTATCTTTGTCAAAGTAAGTACTATCAACACCAGATCTTAGATACTTGGTTGACATGTGACTGTGAGGGTATGGGCCAAATTTGGCAAACGTTGGCCACTAGGGAGTGCTGCAAATATGGGAAATTTATTTCTCTTAAAAGGCTTTACTGATTTGTATGAAATTTGGTGGGTGTGATGAAGGGCCACTCCTGAGACTATATGTTGAAGATGAGTGTGGCTGGCCAGTGTGGGTGTGACTTATTACAAGATGAACTACAAACAATTACTACAGCTGAACTGTTGTGTTGAGGGCTGTGAAATTTATATGGACCCTGCAGAGTAGGACACAGATCTACCATACCAAAAATTGTGGCTGTATTCCACTAGGTGGTGCTATAATGGATGGATACGTGTTTTTGCCTCTAACTTCCACATTTTTAATGACACGTTCACAAACTTTAGATTGTTGTATAGAGGGTATGCACGTGACGTCACACTAGTGGAAGTCACCATGGTTCCACCCACTGAGTGACAGAAAGAGGGAGGTGAGTGGCAGCGCAGGCTTCAATACCGTCTAAACTTAAGAACAATATTTAATAAAAATGTGGAAGAGCTGTTGTGCGATTGATTGTAGGAAAAGGTTTGAAAAGCAGTCAGAGCTATCATTTTACAGGCACCGAAAGACAAAAAAAAGAGGAGCAGATGGAGCCACAAATCCAGGTTTAGTTGCCTGGATTTGTGGATCCCGTTTCGTGTCAGGTAACCTTAATTTATGCTGTATTTTTGGGTAAAATCATACCTTAAATTACATATTGTTTTGGCTAATGTTATTAGTAAAGCTCTTGTTAGCATCTTACATGGTTTTTGTCTTCATTTTGTGATTCTGAACCTTGTGCTCTACATGATTTGTAAACTAACTTAAACTGAGGCTAACCCAGTTTTTCAGATACGGGGGTACTGGAGCACAAAGCCATGATTGCATATTAGGGCCACATAAGAAAATAAAAACATGTGTCACTACAAGAATAAAGTCATAAATAAAATATTGAGATAAAACCTATAATTTTATCAGAATAAAGTTGAATACAAAAAGTGTAGTAATTTTAGGAGAATAAAGTCGTCATATTCTGAGAATAAAGCCATAATATTAGGGGAATAATGTAATTTAAAACCAGGGGGGGAAATATAATTATTTACAAGAATCAAGTCGTACCCTGCTGGTCCAAAGCAGTAGTATCTGTGTTGTATAATGTATTTGATATGAACTAGACTTAAATATCCACAGTACCAGTAGATCCTGCATATTTTCACTGGGTCAGTCCACTGTCTACTGTAAATGGACTTTGGATCAGCTGGTTCTGCTCTAGTTTTGTTCCCTGGTTGTCAGTGATGATGAAACCGTGTATATTTGTTTGTTTCAGGTAAAACGAGCCATGATCTGGATGTCAGGATAAGCGATTTCGGGCCACATGTCAATGTTCGTGGACCACTTGGTCTTTGGTAGCGCGTACTGATCCATGTCGAGTCCAGTTGTCCTTTACTTTCATTTCATATTCTACATTTTTCCTGGTCTCACTGTGTTTACTGCTACACTCCGTCATGCTGAGCAAGGTTTTTGCCACTCAGTCCGACTTAGAGGGTCATGGCCCAGGGGGGAAGTGATGTAAATGCATACCCTCTATTTCTTGGATAGAGCTGAGTCTTCTGACATAGGCTCCGCCCACTTCCGCTGCACATTTCTCCTTCTAAGTCACTACATATCAAAAACATACTTTTTCAAACTCCTACTTGGGTTTAAGCTCCATTGGCATCAAACTCTGCACATACCAGCCATCTGTGATCTAAAGCTATCAAAAGAAGTTTACTGCTCTAAAAAATGCACTAGTTATAAACAAAAAAAACAAAAAACAAAAACATACATATCTATATATATCTATATCTATATATCTATATATATCTATATATATATATATATATATATATATATGTTTGCATATTTTTGTCAGCGTAAATGCAATCAACATCTAACTCGGTTCACTTGTTTCAGAGGTCAACCAGAGGCTCTATACCAAATTTGGTGCAAATCAGCCCATAGGGGGCACTATAAACAGAGAAATATCAAATCACACAAAAGTTGATCAGATTCACCCGAAATTTGGTGAGCATGATGTGGAGTCACTCCTGAGGCCAGCTGTAAAGTTTAGTAATGATTGATCAACATGGGCGTAATTTATTATAACAATTCCCAGTCACCACACATTAAGCCTTTTGCACTACTGATGCATTGGTCCTATTACAGCGAATACGGCGGCTGAGACGTTAGAATACTAACTACAACTGCAAACCGTTATGAACAGGGGCTGAGACTCCCCGAGCTCACCCCAAGCCTGTCGTCCTTCGCGGCCGACTTCCGTGGGCTCCATGGGGCCTGGGGGCTGAGTGGAGCAGGGGGACTTGGCCCCCGTACATAACTGCTTGCAGTTCTAGTTATTATTATTTTTTGTTTATTTATTTTTTGTTTGGTTATTTTTTGGTAACATTTAAAGTGGGAATTTTGTACTTCTGTGTAGTTATTATTTGCTGTTTATTTATTCATTTATTTTTGTCTTTCCTGTAATCTGGAGGGGATGTGTGCCAGGGGAGGGGGGCTTGTTCCGCTTGTTGTTTGTCTATTTGTTTGATTTTTGGATCAAACAATGGAACTATGTTCTTTATTTTTATATGTGAAAAAAAAAGCAATAAACAGAAGGTAAAAAAAACTTAACCTTAAGCATCCACCTTTATGATTTAAGCAAATTGGCAGCATTAGGAGTGTCTTAATGGTAGTCAAAGTTCACTTTGTTTACATCCTCCAATCTCTGAAGTCTTGCTTGTGTGTAATATAACTCTTGTGCAGAATTTCTTTTTATTTTTGTCAGTTTAATCTAAGCTGACTTGATTTTGTTTTGTTGACTCTTATATATGGATTTTCTTTTCTTTTTCTTTCAGTATTTTTATTACATTTTATGACGCAAACTGTTTTTTACTCTTGTGTGAAGCATTTTGTAATCTTGTTTTGGAAAAGTCCTACATAAATATAGTGTTATATACTAACCTTCTGCCAGATGGTCGGTTGGAACCACCACTGTTAGATAGACTGCCAAGGTTCAATGTCTGTTATGTGTGTGTGTGTGTGTGTGTGTGTGTGTTTTTTATTTATGTATGCGTGTGTGTGTGTGTGTGT
>JAPQRP010000001.1:32150277-32168232 GCA_037367295.1 Apogon hyalosoma | reverse complement strand
ATATCAACAATATTATAAACAATAACAACCATGGTGATAACCACAATAGCAACAATAAGCAGAACAAGAACTAAGCAAACTGGGCAAAAAAGACAGGAAAAAAAAGAAAATTAAATAAATGAGACCTATTAAATGAGGAACACAAAAAAAGTATAAACAGATCATCACAAACAATGACAGCCCAGATAATACCAGCAACGAATCCACACAATGGCAGTTGTTCACATTAATCTCCAGCGACAGAGTGACTGCATCAGAGTGAAGCAAAGAGAATAAGGTGATGTCAGTGATGATACTGATGATCACTGACCTATCTGTAAATCAACACAGTATTTTACATTCATCACCATATTTATGGAATGACTTCTCATTCCATCCCATGATAATAAATAAACAAATCATCGCATTTGTGATTTAATGGAAAAACAGACATTACGCACCTCTGTGTTTTTTTTACATTTAGTAAATATTGGTAAAGTTTTGCACATATGTCCAATGGAAAAGCAACTGATTTCTGTCTCTCCAAACTACTCGAATCCTAGAGGTATCCTGTATTCTGCTTTTGTTTAAGCCTTAAAGACTCAACTTACTACCTACCCAACTATGCTTGTCACAACTTCCCAATTATTTTTTTTTCATTCCCAAGCAATTTATTGCCATTTATTATAATATTATTCTCTGCATTTTGCATTTTTCAATAAAACTCTGGTAGTTTCCTATATTTAATTTACTGATTATGCAGATAAAAACTCAGAGGAAATTCAAAGGTTATTATATCAGAACAGAAAAAAACAGCTGAACCGCTGTTATTTAACAAACTCCATGGGTTTTACTGGTGAATCAATGTTGTAGAAGATGATGGTGTTTCCACGTTCACTACGGAGCCTCTGAATGTCCAAATGGGTCATATATCTGATGACCATGTAAAGATGACAAACTGCATTTTACCTGAATTATTTACATGTATTGATAGGATTAGTGGATAAACAGGTATTTAACATTTTAGATCAATAGAAGCTTTCGGTTGGTGGTGGATGTTTGGGTCTTAATGGGTTAATGCTTGATATCTCAGGAATAGTTTGACAGCATGTCACAGAATTTGTTCAAAATATTCACTTGGACTTGGATGAACTGAAAAAAAATGTGTCTTCCATATGTCAAAGGTACATAGGTGTGACTGTCCATTCTTAAAAGACAATATCTCAGGAGTGATTCATCAGAATGTTGGTACAAATGTTCATTTGACCTTGCTTCTGCCTTTTCTTATGAATGCATTGTTTGTCGAACCCCCTGAGGGATTTAACACGAGCATTCACCAGGACCTAAGGATGAACTGATTAGATTCTAGCAGCCAAAGGTCTCACAGAACATATACGGATTATTATTGAGAGAGGTGCACGAACGGATTGTGATGCAAAGACAGTGGATGCATTTCAGTGATTATTGGTTCTTGTTTCCAGATGACGGAGCGTTGCGGATCTGGAAGAACTTTGCTGACCAGAAGAACCCAGAAATGGTAACAGCGTGGCAGGGGCTGTCCGACATGCTGCCCACCACCCGAGGTCAGCCCCCCGGCAGCGCTCACAGTAAAGACCAGTGCTCTATTTTCTATCAGCTCCCCCCTCCCACTCATACTCCCACAGTACTTCCTGTACTTAGCCATTACTGTCACCCCCTCCCACTCACTTTTTCCTCTCCACCTGTAGAAATAGGTGTTTTGCATGTGTCTTGTATTTACACACATCTTTATAATAGTTTGGCAGCTATTCTATCTCCAGTCCACTGTTTTTGGAACATTATTCTAAATACAGTCATACATCTTCTTGCTTGGTTTGCTTATTCTGAGTTAACTTTGAAGAGAAAGACTCTTTCTATTTTTAAAGTGTACTGTATACATTAGGAAGCATCATTTCCTCACTCTGAAATTAAACTTTGGAATATCAATTTTTCCTTTACCAAAGTTAAACTCTCAAGCAAAATACTGGATGATTTTATCACAGTATATGTAGTCTAACCTTGAGCTGAAAACTAGAATAGAGGAATGAAAATACTACTCACCTCTCACAGACATTATATAAAAAATTAACCCCATTAGAAAATAAAATTAACTGCTCTTTATTTCATCATTTTTGCTTAAACAAATGTCAGAAAGTACCATAGTTGATTTTACTTAATGATAGATGTGTGTGACTGTGCTATGATGTCCGGAAGATAGAAAATATACATAAAAATAAAGTAAAATCAGGACAACAGAGCACTTACCATCTATCCAGTTGTGACTGTCAATATGTCAATTGCAAAAACTCGAGGGAAATGATGGACCCTACTACACATGATCATTGACTATTAATGACGGCTAACATTAGCCAAGTCAGCTCCAATAGCAGCATATATCAAATACTAGGCTTCTCAACTAGAAATACTGACTTTAGGAAACATAATTTAAAATATTCTCTCACCTTGATTTTTTACAGTAAGTTTGATGTTCAGGTTATTCTGTTGAAGTCAAAATTATTTTTCTGACAATATCCATTTTATTTCCCAGGGAGTGATATCAGACATTTAGACAACTTCCAGTTGCCTTTTTCTGCTCCAAACCCTCACAAGTGTATAGGCCTTTAAAAATTCACCATCAGTTGATCTCTGACAGAGAGTGACTGGTGTTCAAATGACACATCAGCAATGTATATGATATAAATTAGGGATTCACTGATATATCACCTGGACACTGGTATCAGCAAATATTCGCTGATATCACTCATTATCAGTATCATCATAAAAGGTGTCTTTCCACCGATGGCAGTGGCTGATAGTTATCTGTCATATTATTTTAAAGGTTTTTTTCATACCTTCACATTTGAGTCTGTGTTCACTCAAAGACAGTGTGATGAAGTGATGAAAGACTTAAAAACAGTTACTAATTTTATATTTATAATGAAGGAAATAACAAAAACATAATAAAAAACAGGGAGTAACACCAGTATTGGCATTGGCTGTTGGGTCATAACATAATTTTAAATATTAAATATACAGTTGTGGAAAAAAATTATTAGACCATCAAAAGTCATCAGAAACAATGGTTATGCAATCGAGTACTAACTCTTGTGTGTATCATGACTAAAACAGACAGAAAAGAAAACATGGAATGCCTAAAAGCACTGTTTTTGGCAGTACAATGCCATAGATATTGATGTAAGAACTGAAGTGATTTTGGTTATTATCAAGAAAACTAGGGATGCGCCGATACCAATACCGGTATCGGGTCTGATACTGAACGCGTGCACTTCTACTCAGACTCGTAAAGTGCTCTGGTACTACCAAACCGATACCACTTTACACCAGCATTACGTTCACCTCATAGTGCAGCAGATATGCGGCAGTGTGGAGATATTTCAAAATAAAGGACAGTGACAAAACACTTACTACAAATTACGTTAAAGACACAAACAGAGCATTCTGTCTGTCCTCTGCCTACATTCCTTACATAATTCTGTCCGTTTTTCGGGAGCTAAGGAATGTGTACCCAGACGGAGAATATGGAACAGTACCGCTGGGAACCATGGAGATAGCGCAACTTTTCAAATTGAGTGAGTTTGACATATTTATGATGACTACCCTCATCAATATCAATATTAGCATCCACATTAGTTTTACCTCCTGTGTTGTTGCTATGTTTGTTATTATTGACTTTTTTCATCTTCTTCTCAAAAAAAAAACTTTACTCTTCTTCATGGTATTTGGTAAATATGGTTAATTCAGAGCGGCACTCTGGTGGATTGATTGGGAAATGCTCATTCCAACACATTAAATGTCAGTAGCAGTGCTTTGTTACAGTCGGACTAATGACAATGACATTAAAACACATTTTCAAAAGTAACAAAGAACTGTAATGGTATTATTAAGTACTCGTATCGGTACGTGGTATCAGCAAGTACTCAAATGTAAGTACTTGTACTTGTATTCGGTCTGGAAAAAAGTGGTATCAGTGCATCCCTAAAGAAAACCGTAGAAAATGGATCAATATCAGCTCTGAAATTAAACTCTTATGAGCTATTTTTGTTATCATATATATATATATATATATATATACATATTACATACATCATAACAAATGTATGTTTAATTGTACCAGGCATTAAAATGACCAACAAATTGAAGAAAACAAGGGTGGTCTAATAATTTTTTGTGTGACAGTAGAATGTTAAAATCGGTGCATCCCTACTATAAATTTTATGATATAAACTATTGAAATTTGTCAAGTAATGCATTTGTATGCATTGATATACTCTAGCTTAATTTTGTGTAAATTTTATGAAAATTATATCAATGTAACAAATTAATATCACTACCTTTTTTTAAATCTAGATTTATGTAGTGCTTCATAGCTAAACTAACTGAATATCCTTTTTTTTTTTTTTTTTTACTTGCTTTTTGATATTCCACATCCAGTCTGACAGTTACGTGGAAACATGGCCACAGATGTTAAACCTGTGCCTCAGTGTCACAGAGCAGCTTACAGAACATCACCAGATACTTGTACTTAGTAGCAGTAACATGTTGATAAAACAGTGGCCAATACATGTCGGGTCTGCACATGACAGCATTGTCCAGAGTCTCTCAGTAACATAACCCGAGGTTATGATGAAACCACATTTCAGTGGGTCTTCATGTAGCCATAGGCTGTTTGTGCCACTGCACTGACAGGTTTTCACATAAGAATCAGTATTCTGAATTTAGTTCCATGTTTCAAAAGAAATGCAACACAAACTTTACATCCATCATAAGTCAAGTTTAACTTCTGTCGTGTTTGCTTAAGGACAGAAAGAAAATGAATATGAAAATGAAACCACTAAATATTTGCAGGTCTAAATATAATGATGTGTAAAACTGTTGGTGGATTTGCTGCCATGTTTACCTTCTGTGTTGACACACTTCCATAATTCAGAAGTTATGTGCAAATATTTCAAGCAGGTCTGACACCAGAAGTACACACTTGTCAGAGACATCCACCCACTTCTGTGTTGTGCCAGGTTACCTACTCTCTCCCCTCGTCCACATTTTTCCTGCCTCTGGCATTTCCTCAACCAGCATTTCTGGGTCAGGGAAGTTTTGGGGGAAACTGTGACAGCTGAAGGAATGTTTGTATATTCTCAGAATACTTGATGATCTGTTTGAAAATTAATAACTATTACTTTGTCTTTTAGAAAACTTTTAGAAACATCAGTTGTCCTCAGTGTCAGGTTTAGGTGGGTGGACCACTTAAAGATTTATAAAGCTCATCTCATGTGGACTAAGATACATATTTGGCTAATTGGAAGCAACAAGAGCAGAGATGTCAGGATGAGTGACTGGATGACTGAATATACATGCAGAGATGTCGATAACACCACGTGCACACCCGCGTCTCCATCATTACGATCCACAGTCTTAGGAGGTCCATGGGGACCTGTAGAGAAGACGACACAGTTAACTAGCATCACTGTCTGTCTCACTCTCATGACACTGTCGCCCTGAGAGACTTCTGTGCAGGACTCTCCAGCTGCGAACCACAGCCTTGTTTTTCAGGCAGACTTTAACATTTAATGGTGTGCTTGTTATCCTGGATGTATCGTTAGTGACAGTTGCTCTGTAGGTACTGCATTCATAGTACAGTGGAGCCATCAATTTTAATATAAGCAGTCTCTCAACTGAGATCTTTTCTGGTGAAGTTTTATGGAAGAGTCCATCTTAAACTTGTGCTGTTGAGTTTTTGTATTACTCCACACAAAGCTTCAGTAACAGTAGCTAATTCCATATTCTTCAAACACACACATGTAGCTTTTCCTCATCTGTTTTCACATATGCCACCAGTCCATCCACCTGCTACATAATTAATTTAGTGTTACAAACACTACATGGAATATCTTTCACACAGAGTACAATAATTATTAGCTTGTGTTTTAGTGATTTTTTTAGGTTTTTAGCTTTGCCTCTGCTTCATTAATAATATACAACACAATGAAATATTACACAAGTCTGCCTTTGTGCTGCCAAAACCCTGCTGTACCACTGTATGCAGGTGCTACAAGGCTGAGAACGTTTCTCAAGGGGGGTCGGGGGGGGTTGCTGGCAGATGCACACAAGCAGTGTCACACAAACCCCAGTCCCTGCGCAACCTGCCCTCACTCATCTCACTGTGTCCTCCAGTAACTGGCTGCTGTTTTTCATCAGTGAACCCCCTCTGTGGACTCTTTGTGTCTGGCGTGTTTTCACTTGCTGGTTTTTTAATATTATTTTGTGTTTTTCCCCTCCTTGAAAGAGGCAGAACAAGGCTGCAAGCAGTTTTCCACATGGCATGCACCTCCATAACAGCAAATATGGCTACCATGATGATACCCAATGAATTGATTTTTGAGGATTCTCAAAACAACACATCCTTATTCATGGGGTTGGGTGATATAATCCTTGGAATGGGTTTACCGATTAGAGCTGGGGACGCATACCAATGCTTTGGCTTTACTACGGTTGCTAAGCAACACATTTTTAATACCCCATGTGATAATATATTGGAGAAAAGTTGTATTACAGTCAATGGCAAGAGACAAGTACTGTTTTGATCCCCTTTTAATTATTCCATCATTTACACATATAATAATAATAATAATAATAATAATAATAATAATAAAAATAATGGTAATAATGGATTAGATTTCTATAGCACTTTTCAAGGCACCCAAAGTGCTTTACATTAGTGATCCATTATTCATTGGCTCACACATTTGCACTCTGGTGGTGGTAAACTACATATGATGTCTATCAGTTTAAAAGATCATTTCAAGAAAGTTTGAAGTAAAACTACTGAAGTATCAGACTGTGAAAATGCATTAATACAAAGACCACACTCCTAAAATTCATTGAGGTGACTTTGTTGTAAGTTTCTCTCTTCACAATCTGCTCAGAGTTGATGAAGATTTTTTGTTTGCTTAAAGATTAGAAGACTTGTAGTGATTTTCCCCAACTTTTTCACTTTCCCCTTGAAGATTGAGGTAAAGTGTGCCATGGTAGTGGCCATTTTGGTATTGGTGACATGTAGCCAACACCAAAGGTGAAGACGCTGTTTAACACAAAGCTAGATGTTTCTTTACTATCTTTGCCACAAACTGTGACTTCATTGACTTGTACAATTATCTTTTAAACTGACAAGCATCAACTGTGTAAATGCTGATTCTAACTTATCTGTGTCTCACCATATACACACACACAATATTTTCCAAAGTTAGCTCCCTTGGGGCACAGTCAGTGTGACAGGACTAATATTCTGTTTGTACAATTTTTTATAGTTGTATTTACTGCTATCAAACAGATACCCTGTTGCCATGTATATCATTACTGTGATATAAGACTAAATACACCATGTTGGAAGACTTCCACCATATCACCCACCTCTGCTTTATACCCTGTTAAATTATCACTGAAATACCACTGTATTATTTCTGACGGAATCAAACACTGGATCCTGTCTAGTCAAGCAGCAGTTCCACTCTGCCTATGTTTTTGCCCTGTGCTGAAAGGGTTTAGGATTCTGTGTCCTGCAGGCTTTGAGGTTGTAAACAGTTGTAAACCAGACAGAGCTCAGCTCATGTCTATGGTCCAAGCATAT
This sequence comes from Apogon hyalosoma, assembly GCA_037367295.1. NCBI lineage: Eukaryota > Metazoa > Chordata > Actinopteri > Kurtiformes > Apogonidae > Apogon > Apogon hyalosoma. The sequence goes on along the minus strand of JAPQRP010000001.1, from coordinate 32,160,593 downwards.
CACTATTAGTCATCTGGGAGATGCTACGCTGGAAAATGGCAGCCTTGTTCATCCCTCTGTTGTTGAAACCTGTGCATATGTGAAGTATATGTATATGCAAAGTCATGCTGTAAGTGTGTGGCAGTGATGATATGCGGGTCTGCATGCACTGGGGTCTTTGCTAATTTGCTGCTTGCTCTGTTGCGTTCCTGCTCTCCTCCCTCCCCTCCTCCTCCATTTGCTACTCTCCCCTTTCCCACCCCTCTCCCACCCCCCTCCCCTGCTTGCAGGTCTGGCCAGAAGGGTCTCCATCTATCTTGACAGGAGTAAGCAAGGAGGTGAGTGTCACCATTCTCTTCTCCCTCTCCCTCAAAGCAAAGGTGCTGCACTAAACAGCCAGCAGCGGGACTCTTTTTGTTTCCCTTTTCCCCCTACCATCATCATGTATCATTTCAATCCCTTCATTTGTCCAGTGATGCTCCATCACTCCATTCTTCATCAATCCTCTGTCTCTCTAGATTACTTTCATATATAACTAAATCATAACACCAGATATGTTTTAAAACCTACACATATCACATTTTACTTCATCAAAATAATTCAGTATTATTACTTAAAGGACCAGTGTCTAAGATTTAAGAGGAATTAAGGAGGATCTCATTGCACACATGTAATATTCATAATTATATTTTCATCATTGCATAATCACATTAAAATGAGAATTGTTCTCATCTTCATAAACAGAATAAATCATCTACATCTACAGAAGGAGCCGGTCACTGTTCATATAATGTGCCATTTTGTACCACCATATTTCTTCAGTGACTCAGAACAGACTTCCTTCTTTCCTTTTTTTTTTGTTTTATAGTGTGTGATATCCAGTGTTATAAGGTGCATTACTGTAAATCTTCTATGTGTGAGTGTAGACCATAATTAATATCTCTTGAACTAAGAAGTCCAGAACAAATGAAAAATAGACTCAAACACTGGCTCTACATGCACCCACACACTGAGAGACTTAAGTAATTGTATAAATTTATCAGAAGCCACACTGTTCAACATGCATTTAATAAACTTACAGTACTTTTGTATGCAGACTGGGATGATAACATTCACTTAATCTCAGGCTACAATGTACATAGTTAAATTTACAAGACACAACATCATCAGCACACATCTTCTACCTCCATTTCTATTGTTGTAAATAATATAGCAATGCTACTGATCCAGCAGTTAAACAGTTGGCATTAATATGTACCATAACACCTCCTAAGTTGAGATAGAAAATAATGAGCACCCAGTCATGACTCAGTCATGACAACAGGTGAACTTGTGATGACAATTTTGCAGTTAAATAAGCGTACGTGGTTTAATCAATGCGTCATCTGATGCTGACTTCCAGCTGGTTTGTGTGTATCCATCTGGGTGGGGGAATCAAGGAAATTGAAAAACGATGACATCACACTGCATTTTGTAAATTTCTGTTATTGCTTTATGCAATCAGGCCTGGTCCTGTTCATGTGGGGGCCCTAAGCAAGATAAGTTGGGGTGGGCCCCCCACCATACCATATATCCATAAACACAAAATAATTTTACTGTGAATTACTACACTAATTCATGTCAAAAGCTCATTGACTATACATACCAATTTGTTATATTTTAACACAGTGACAATAGAACAATAAAGACTGTAATAAATATTGACTGACTTTGGTGCACAAGGCTGGGGTTTGTATCCTGGTCAGGGTGTTCCCAGTTTCTGAAGCACTCACCACCTGTCAGAAAGGCCATAAGGGGCTGGTGAAGTGGCAGGAGGTAAGCACATCTAAGACGACTTGTCTTAAAAGGGTTAAAATCCCACTAGTTGTCTTACTCTGGGGAGTGAACATTACAAATTCATGGGGCCTAGCATTCCCAGGGGCCCATACAGCAGTGGAGTGGGCCTGGACAGTTAGAGGAATAGTATAGTGTATTCAGTTTCACTTTGCACTCTACTTCCCCTGCTTTGACAGTCACAGACTGCTAGCACCCCTGTTCTAACATAACATATTTACTGGACTGACAAAAATGCATTTGGCATAGCGCAGTGTTTATTGCATATAAACAGTTGAAAGTGGTGTAAATTGTTGCCAAACACTAAAAAGACAGCACTCCGCCGAGGTACCCTGAAGCATTTGCTGTCATTATGTGTTCATTGAAAAATGTATTTCACATTACCTTGAGAGAGTTGTTTCTTTTCTTCAATTTTTTTCAACTTACATTTATCAGTGCCCAGTGGTTATAGTCATTTGGACATGGGGAAACCACTTGCTCCAACCAACTAATCACTTCATCCTGGGTTTACAATCACCATTTTTACTGTTTGGCGTTGCCAGATCATTAAAAAAATCAAATGACATGATACATAAGTTTGGGGCCCCCTGGTGGCTGCGGGGCCCTGAGCAGTCGCTTAGTTCGCTTATAGGACAGGCCGGCTCTGTGTGTAATAAAGCTGCACCTGAAACATCAAGTCCAGGTGTACTCAGTGTATGACTCGCAGTAGATCAAGGTCAGTATGATAAGTTTGCAAGATGGACTGGACCAGCATCCTGGGCAAATCCACATCTTGTAAAGAATACACTTCCTCAACACTTAAAGTAACTTAAGTTTCTAGCTTGTCAATGCTGCTCACCTTCACAGCAGATTAAAGCCTCTGTGTCCAGCAGAAACAGTGTGTCCTGGTGTTTGGACCAGCTTCCAGCTTGTAGTTGTTCTTGCATTGTCATGTGAACAGAGATTTTTTTTTTCTCTCTGTAAAACAAAGGTAGTGTGGACAGATTTTTTTTTTTTTAATTATCCAAACAATTTGTAAGTCTGGACAGAGCATTCATTTCTGGCACTATCTGAATTTTGTGGGTGAATGGTCATCTGTGAAACACTCTAAATATGCAACATAGGACCACCATTTTTTTTATCCACAACCTAAGACATTGCTACAATTTTTCATTTAGGGTCTAGGTGGTGCACAATCATTGTTGGCTTGACAAGAGACCTGCATGTTTTTTTACAGTCATTGTATCGCGCACAGAGTGGGGTAAGTATGCAGCTTCCCCACAAGGTGTCACTAGATCACATACTGAACCTGAGCACTGAACATTGCTTTAAACATTTCTTTTCAAAGGCTCTGCCACCATTCCTCATCTTCACCTCAAAGTGGCTGGTCTTGTGTATAAAAAAATACACTAATTTAATCTGGTCCCAAAGGTATCTGTTTTTAATTGGGAGTATGTCGGTGGCGTGTGATTGCAATAGTGTACAGCCACCATTCAATCTCTCTGAAGGGATCAGCCTGTTGAAATGCTGAAGAGCCAGTGAAATTATGGGACTGGTACCAGCTCGACGGATCATTTCTACTTCTGCTGCATTAGTATGCAGAGGAGAGCCCTGGAGGCAGAGGGCAGGACAAAAACAAGGAGATGGTTTTATACAAGGTTTTTTCATGAGGTAGATTTAAAGAGTTAAAAGAGTTGAATAAATAGGAAGACAAGAACGCAGATGGAAAGAAGAGATTGTTGTGATCGAGGGAGGAATTTTAAGAGGGAAACAATAAAAGCTAAAGGGTAAAAAGTTGCAAAAAGAAGGTCATGACAACAAAACACAAACACAGATACTCATTACCCACGCCGGAGCCTTGATCAGCGTTTGCTCAGGAGTCAGAGGGAGTGAAGCACAAAGACTCTGCAGATTAGATTGAGAGCCAATCTAATTAAGTTCTGATCCACATACTGTTAATAATGTTCAACTTGTTTCTCTCTCCCTTCTTCATTTACCTCCAGCCCCTCCCCCCTCTCATTCAGATTCGTTCCTTTGCTCAAGATTAGGAATGCAATTTCTCTCTTGCTGTCCTTTTCATTTAACTGCAAAAGTAAAAGTAGGGCAGTCTTCACTTGTTTGGCTTTGGGGAGGCAGATGCTGTGTCCTGCTCTACATTTGGCTGCACTGCCTGGTGGCTTGTTAATAGGCTCCAGGAACCTGCAAAATCCAAGACTAAGGACAAGTCAGTGAGGACTTGGAGAGAGAGACACACACATGACTCCAAAATTTTCAGGGAAATGAGACCCTAAAGACAGACTTACTGCTTTAGTCTGACACCTATGCAGGGATTCACACCTGGGATCTTAAGAGTACGATAAGTCAAAAAGGACACCAAAAAGATAGATGTCGTAGGAACTCATTTTGTAAGAAATGTGACAGAACTTAGAGAAACTTTGCCTAAAATTATGTGATAATAACAAGATAATTTAGGGTTTAATGCTGTAATGACTTTTTGTTATTGATATGATTTTTTGATCGAAGTGTGCATTTTGACATAATTTTAAACTTTTATTGAAGTATTTGGCAAATTGCTCAAGTGTAAAATAGATCTGTTGTTGAGGAAATACAATGCAAAAAAGAATTTGAAGAAAGTGAATGTGGAGGTATCTTAAAATATAATTGTACTCAAAGCTACTGGATGTCAGCTCCAAAAAGCCCTGCCTGTTTGTTGTTACTAGGTTTCACTAACAAAACCATCAGATGATTTTGTTCAGCAAATGTTTTATGTAGTTTACTGTTGTGATATGTAAGCAAAGGGACATTTAGTTTATGGACTTAATCAGTAACATGCTGAAACAGCAGTTTTCTTAATATTGGATTGGAGTAACAATCTGTGTTTTCTTTCTTTTTATATTTGCACCCCGCACAGTGGGTGGGGTTATATAGATATACCAGGAATTCCATCCCGCTGTTTGAGTTTTTTGTCCATCCCATTTCTCTGACACTATTTAATGAAATTCAGTTGAAGTTAGTCATTGATTCATGCCTGCTTTATCCTCACTAGGGTCGCTGTCAGCCTATCCCAGCTACTTATGAGTGAAGGCAGGGTACACCCTGGACATGTTGCCAGTTCATCACAGGGCTGAGACAATCACTCTCACATTCACACCTATGGGCAATTTAGATGAATCAATTAACCAATCAGTGCATGTGTTTGAATGGTGGGAGGAAGCTAGAGTACCCAGAGAGAACCAATGCAGACACGGGGAGAACATGCAAACTCCACACAGACTGGTGTTGGAATCGACCCAGGACCTTCTTGTTGTGAAGCACGAGTGCTATCCACTGCACCACCGTCACCCTTCAATTGAATTTACATTTTTTGGATTTCTTACAAAGTTTTTAAAAAGATTGAAAGTTAAGACTCAGAATGAATTCCTGGGTAGGCAGGGTATCAGTGAGTAGGAGGGACAAAGTGTTGTGTGACCAGGCAGGGATATTAGTAAGCTCTGCTTTTTTTTTTTTTTTTTTAATTATTAATTTTCACCATAATTTTAAGAGTGACTTCAGTCTATTTACTTTTAATCTTCTTTTAAGACAAGTAGCCAAGCATATTTTGCCTACTAAATCTTGGTTCTATTCTTCTTTCTAGTAGTGCTGTTTTTGTAGAAATTCCAGTATTTTGGCTTAATTAGGGTTATTTTGGCATCTTTTCTCTTCAGAGTGGTAGGGAAATCTCAGTGGAGTTTCTCCTCTTTCTCAAAATAAGGTGCTCTGCATTAGTCTAATCATATTAGGGAAAACCCTGCTTGCTGTGAATTATGAAGACATCACTGTTAGTCTCCTGACCAGTATGCAGGTTATGCCTCATTTCACAGAGTCTCTGTCTGTTAGGTGGGTCAAAGCTTTTTACTTCCTGAATGCCAAGCCCTGGTATCCAGGGGTTAGATAAATGCCATGCGGTGAAATCTCTCCTTCTGGAGGACCACGGTGCACCCATAGATAACGTCTTCTTCTATTAGAGGTGCATGAACAGCAGGCAAGTCCCTCATAAACCTGGTGAAAGCTTTATACTGGAGTCCTAGAGGACCTTTTCAAAGCAAACAGGATGAAGGGAAGAGGAGAGAAAAATGCTGAGGGAGAGAAGATCCAGCAAGGCCGCCACACTAGTTTAATGAGCTCCGGTGTGTGGGAGAGCTTAGACCATCACTGAAGATAATGGTGCAGAATAAGAATGCTCAGGAAGTTGCCTTCTCCAGAGAGAAAAGAGGGGAGAGAAACAGATATTTATGCAAAGAATAGATAAATATATCACAAATTAGGGATTGTTTTGGCACACTGGCACAGGAGAGAGATGATCTACCTCATCTGTTGGCAGCCTGGTTGTTAGCAGTATTAAAAGTAGATTGTTTTTCCTCCTCCTGTCGAAGACTCGTCAAGGGAAAAACAATTCTGCTAACAACATCATTGAAGTTTTGATGTCATTATTGGGGGAGAACATTTGATTTCATGCAGAGAGGAGAAGAGGCAGGCCCATAAAAAGAAAATATACAGAATGTGGAAGCTGTCTATAGCTCCACCTCTGTACAATGCTCACATTCACAACTGAGGTTGCAATGCCCACGCTCCTTTAGCTCCTGCTCTTCCTTCCCACACCCCTATGCTTCATGTACACATTGATTTTTGTGTAGGTAAAGAAGATCTGGTCAGAACCAGCAAAGGTTCCCTCTGAGGCAGAAATTCCTCCTGAACATTAACAGTCACAGAGAAAACTTAAGGGGGGGGGCATGTAATGGAGGTCCATAAAATAGAATTTGAAGGAGTGACATGGTAGTTCATGGTTGATGCCCCTTACAAGCAATGACTTCTGACTCTGAAGCTCTAGTGAAGTTTATAAACAAGAAACAGTTTCTGTTTTTCTAATAGGATAACAGAACCAGAAAAGGTTGGATGGAGATGTAGCTGATGAATGGAATGAATAGATAAATCAATCAAATTTTATTTATACAGCACCAATTCATAACAAAAGTTATCTCATGACACTTTACATGTAGAGCTGGTTGAAACCAGACTCTCAAGCCAATTTACAGAAACCCAACTGAATCCTCCAGGACCAAACACTTGTTACTGGTGACAGTGGTGAGGGAAAACTTCCTTTTAACAGGCAGAAACCTCAAGCAGACCCTGACTCCTGGAGGATGGCCGTCTGCCTTGACCAGTTGGGGTTTAAGAGAGAGGGTAAAGAAAGAGGAAAAGAGTGAGAGAGAAGGGGGGTAAGTAGGGGGAGGCACATGGATGCAATTGATGCACAGCAAACTGAACTAGAACATCTATGGAACTATATAATAAACACTATCACAACTATATGGATAAGTGAGTGATGACAATGGAAGATTAGCAAAGACTAAGAATGCTGTCTAATCTTTAGACGTAGTTGTATGCAAATATTAAAAATACTCCATATTTAGCATAAAATAAAGTCTAGCAGCAAGGCATTTTCTTACAAGTACATCTTAAAGGGCTGTTAGGAGGATCTAATCAAAGAAATAGTGTATCATATTCCTAACTATGGTTTCATTACTGTATAATCTCTTAAAAGTGACAACCGATGTGTTTTCCTTACCTTAAAAGGAATTATTGTCTATTGAGGGACTCCACCATGTTGTGTTGTTATGTTTCTACAGCAACTCTGAACCGACTTCCTCTTCTTTTTTTCTTTTTCATAGCAGATGGTTTCCAGTATCAACGTGCATTATTGTCACTTAGTATGTCTGAGTGTGGACCTGAGTTAATATAATCTTAAACTAAAAGAATGGACAAAAAAAACACTTGCTGTAATGAGCGACTACTGTGTTCATCATTGGCAAGGGTAGAGGGAGTACACATGGGCATTCTGCGCTTCACTAGTTGGTATCAATAAATGTCATGACAATGAACCTTCAACAAGACTAAATTCAATACCGCTAAAGTCAGACTGGAAAGGAAATAATTTCTTGTTCATGTTAAAACTTAAAGAATATCATTCCACTATCAGCATAAAAAACCTTAATTGATCTAGGTTTAGTGTTATTTGGTTTTGCTAATTTATTTGTTTATTTGTTGGCCAGGTAATCTCACACAGTGGTTTCTTCACACTTACTATACTGTACTAGGATTCAGTGACTTGACCTTCAGTGTTGGAGAAGGGACTTATTTTGGTGAACATTTGTGCATGGAAGGTGATCCCAACTGTAAAGTGGATGAATCCCCACAAAAGGGAATGCCGCTGGTCCAGTGGCAGGCTGATTATGGGGTCAGTCCATCTCAGATCACCCATCTCACCGCCTCCAATTTTTATTCAATTTGGTATACAGGTAAATAATAGCCAGAAAAGCCAAAATTTCAAATTTTAACTTTATCAGACCAACAGTGTTTGAGATACAGCAGTTTCATTTTTTCACTTTTTTGCAAAAAAGGCTGTGGCAGTCTAATTTCAAATTGCCGTAACTCAGTAACCACTGGTCCAATTTTAAAAAGCAAGGTATTTCTGTAAAGGGGAGACCATAAGGAATCTAAATCTGGCATTTTTTTGTAAATTTGGGTACTTTTGACACTCCAATTTTTTATATTTTGTAGTTGACACATAGAGCTACATTTTTCATAATGGTGTCAAAGAGGTCGGGTATGTCCCACAGTGTCAATTTCAATTTCAAAATATAAACCAAAAGGTTATCCAATTCAAAAATACCCAAATGTACAAAATAATTCTAGATTTAAATTCCTTATGGTCTCCCCTTTACAGAAATACCTTGCTTTTTAAAATCGGACCAGTGGTTGCTGAGTTACAGCAACTTGAAATTTGGCTGCCGCTGCCTTTTTTGCAAAAAAGTGAAAAAATGAAATTCCCACATCTCAAAAACCATTGGTCTGAAAGAGTTAAAATTTTGATTTTTGGCTTTTCTGGCAATGAATTACCCATACACCAAATTTCATCAAAATTAGAGGAGGTGGGGTTTAACTCATTGGGTGAACTGAGATGGACTGACCCTATGACAAATGTCTTTCTATGAGTCTGACAAGGAGCCAGGTTGAAGAACTGGCTAGAAGGATGTCAGCAGGGTGCTTGAAGGCTTTTACTTGATCCAAAGAATCCCAAGCAGGTGGAGCCAGCAGTGCTTGAAAAAAGGATCCAAAACACAGAGCCAGGCCAATGAGTAAACATAAACCAGAACATTACATGTATCTAATTTTTTTAATGTAATGCATTCATTTCTGCATGTAGGGGAATCTCCTGTTCTCCGCCTGTCTTATTGTAACCCACATTTTCCTCATCGCTGATCTGCCAGCTTCAAAGGGAATGCCTCTTCTTTGCTCACAGTCTGAAAGATGAGCCAACATCAAGTGCTTCCCATATGTGACTGTGAACACGTCACTGGCTCAGCCTTGTGAAGTGTTTCTCCCTGCGTGGCATCATCTTAATGTGCGTTAAACAGGCCGGGTGATGTCATAGCGGAGGATCTGAAGTTGCCACATGGGACTCTATTTCCTGGCAAACAGCTGAATGCCCCGATACAGATGGATCAGCAGAAGTCATGACTTACAAAGGAAGCCCCTAAAGAGTGGGAAATGATCACTGGTTGTCAGCACATGTAAGCTAATGGAATCACAGTTTTTCTTTCTCCTCTTCCAAAGTTTGTGATGAGAGCTTATTAATGGTAAAGATGAAGTGAATGCGTAACACCAAGGTGACGATGAATGTGGGCGAAGATTGTTATTGATTGTGTGAAAAAAAATAAAAAGAAAAAAACGGGAGGAGGAAGTGACTGAGAGACAAAGGAGTAGGGATGGCAAGAAATTGAGCATGTGGTGATTCAAGAGGAGAGAAGAGCTGCTGCTAAAGCTTCAGCATCATTGTGAAAGGAAAGGTCTTTGAGTTTTCTTATGTGCATTTTTGTCTGCCTCTCCATCTTCACATTTTTTTGTCAAAATAATCATGGTAATGTAGGTTTTAATGGACTAGAATGAATGGGATTTGTCTGAAGGCTGTTTTAGAAGAATAAGCTTGCTGTTTGTTGATCATTTCTCTTTTTGAGTATATCAGAGACTTCCAGGCTGTGCTCACAGCAGTTTTACTCTGATTTTTAAAAATGGTACCTTTACAATTTCAGTCTCACTTTTAAAGGTCTATTGTGTGATATTTAGCAGGTTTAATGTTTACAAGGATCCCCATTAGCTGCCACCAAGGTGACAAGCTAATCTTCCTGGGGTCCACACAGAAGGACAACACAAAACATAACAATACATGATATGCATGACAATTACAATTCACATTATTAGCAATGCAAATCTAAAGGTAATAACCATTATAAACATCAGTAAAAAACATAAAACATCATCAGAAAAATATAGGATTAGTTATCACATTCATGAGTTGCATCCAATAAAGAAAATAACATACACTCCCCCATACAGTACTTGCTCAGATATTTACACTGCGTTCCAAATTATTATGCAAATTGTATTTAAGTGTCATAAAGATTAAATTTTGTGTTTTTCAGTTAAAC
>JAPQRP010000001.1:32110191-32125643 GCA_037367295.1 Apogon hyalosoma | reverse complement strand
GTCAAATGAGAGCATGCAGGTTATAATTATTCACATTAAACTGAGATATTTTCAACAAAAACTAAATACACTCATTGATGAGATAAATAAAATGTCTAGAAATACATTCCTGATCAAAATTTTAAGACCAGTTAAGTTTTGCATTGTTGGATCTTAAGAAGGTTCTAATTAGAGTTTCAAAATGCAAAAAAAAAAAAAAAAAAAAAAAAAGAAAAAGAAAAAAGAAAGAAAACAAATTGAATAATCAATTTATTAAAAACAACAATTAAAGTGAAATAGTATGTACATCAGCTGATCAAAAGTTCCAACAGTGTAAAATGTAAATTCTTGCAATTTTTCATCTGGTCTTAAAATTTTTCAGGAGTATATTTCTTCATATTTCTGGAGGCCATAAAAACGAATAATCACAAAAGGTTCAACAACAGGGATTTTGAGATTTAGCCCAACCACAACAGTCATCATAGTTTTTTCTCCTTTTCAATTGGCTCAGGTGCTGCTCCTACCTGTTATAATACTTAAGAAACTCTGATGAATGTGGTCCAAAGAAGAAATAAAGTCAGGTCTTCTCAGTTGCTGGGTCATAACGTTCTAAATGAAATGCTTTACTATCTGAAAGATATGCAGTACATTGGCTGTTGCCATATTTGATTAAAAAGTGATGAGCTGAGTTTATGTCGTCACTTGTAGGATGATGCTGAAGCAAAAATATGAGCCAGGGTTAGTCATTATTCATTTATTCTTTTTTCTTTTTACGGCATTTTGTATCATTGTTTAGAGAAGTAGTATAAATACAATTACAATCTATTATTTTTACAAGAGAAAATTATTTAAGCTCACAATAGCTTCAACACATAACTTTTTTGTATTTGTAGTTTTTATTATCATTTAGCATGTCACAGCAGAACAAGACATTCAGCATGTTACAGCAAATGAAATTTCGATGCACAGTTCTCCAAAAGCCTGTGCAGCTATAGCCACTACAGGTGCCGCCATCAACAGAAATTTCAAAGATTATAGTACAGATACAAATAATGCAAGCACATACATGAGACATACTTAGGACATCATACATTATAGACAAAGTACACGTGGTCACATGATGGAACTTTTCCAGTGGATCCGGTGGGAAAGGGGATAATCAATCAAACTTGTAGACTTAACCTATCCTCTATGTGAACATAGTTATGCAATTATGCTGTTAATTTCCATTAGTTCACTCAGTTTATTAGACTAATGTGTTCTGAATGTAGCAATGAAAAGGAGGGTGATATTTTACTTAGTTTACTATTCCATTTTAGACTGAATGTGCTTCCAAATCTTTTCTGAAAAAACAGTTTGTTTAAAATTTTATAAATGTGCCATGACCATGTGGATTTCAAGGTGTGATGAGTTGAGAATCACTGATGTAAAGTATATGAACCAGTGACTTTATTCTCCCTAGAGCTGTGCTCAGATTGAGGTCAGTGAAAACAGTTTTCAGTAGCTGAGCTGAATAATTCACTTCAGAAAATGCTGCACAAAGAATGTGGTCTCGCTTTCGTTCTTTCTAACTGTTCAGACTCTAACCTGTCACCTGGGGTCGGAGGTCAAGGGTCTGACAACTAGTCCCAGAGCAATACAACAATGTTGTGGCTACCATTCGTGCACAGAGGAGTGAAGTGGAGAAGAGAACATTCCACAGCAGTGGAGAGACGAACATCCTGAGGAAACAACACTGACTTCCTGTCAAATTAAGCTGCTTGGGAGTGATAACCGCTGACCACTGAGTGGCTGAGGTAGAGCGCCACCTTAGTGTCCGCACCCGCCCACCATATCCACATCTGCCACCCGACCCCACTGCCACCCATCAGACTGGTCCGGGAACTGACGGGACAGGACAGGACAGCAGCGTTCCTCCTTCAGACAGGATGGGCCCCCTGCTACTGCTCACCTCCATGCTCCTGTCCAGCTGTAAGATGTCACTTTTATCTGCTGCTCTACCAGCTCTTTGGATGGTCTCCCACATTTGTCTCTAATTTGGTGCTTTTCTTATCTTGTTCCAAGACCTCCATCCATGGAGAGTGGTGGACGCACAGACACGTAAGTACAACACACCACAAGTGGAAACAGAGTCAAAGCTCAAGGGTTTTATGAAAATTACTGGGGATGAGGTGTTTCACTTAGTACACGGAGAGGTGTGATGGCTTAGTTTTCAGCAAACAGAAGATAGAGCCATTATGAAATCCTTGACTAAAAAGAAAAGATTAAGCAAAAAATAAATACACAACACTCATACAATGACTAAATTACTAGCAGTAAATAAAGTGTTTTAGTCAAGGATCACTGTTATTTTAGAAGTTTAAAGAATTTAATGCAATGTAGTTTCCGTTTTGTTGCTACACTGACGAAGAACATGCAAGTAATGTTCACTTAGACATGGATGTCTGCATTTTCAGTAACTATATTGGTTTTGAAACTAAATCTCCATCTGAATTTAAGTCAGATTTCAGTTCCTTTTACTTATAACATTTGGAAGAAACCACATTGAATCCCATCAGTTTTTTAGGTGAAACAGTCACATGATTTATGATCAAAACCAAAGAAAGTTCCCAGTTTAGAAGAGGATGCTGTAAGGACTAAAACATCTCCTGCAGTAGAAGTTTAAGAGGCACTATGTGTCACTTTTCTCAGGTGGTCTGATTCAGACGAGTTTCTGACGTCATGATGTGGTCAAACTCCCATCAGCCGACTATTTGAAATATATCAGGCCATAGATGAAGTAGCCACAACCAGCATTTTCATTAAAATATTTCTGAAGCCTAAAGTGGACCTAAACTCCATTTTCAACAGTTTATAGAATTATATCAGACAGTTGGTAGTTTTTGGCTTATCTCTTGGAATAAAATGTTGTTGTAGCATAAAAATACAGTAGAATGAACTTAATGACACTGCAACAGGAGATCAGTTTTAGATGAAGGCGGGGTTGTTTATAAAGCATCACAGCTTTGTTCTCACAGTAAACATAATGCTCTCTAAAAGACTTTCATCATCTGTCCACTAAAACAAGTTTCAACTAAGGGAGGCCATGGTGTGTCTTTTTTTTTATCAAAGCTTTGGCGTGTTTGAGGTGATGGAAAAGCTGTCGTCAGGCGAGATGGGAACATGTGGGCATGCAGTGTCACACGCCTGCCGATGCTGATGGAAGGCATGAGTCACACAAAGAGCTGTAGTGAGGAGAGTTTTTTGAGCTGGAGCCAGACTGGGCACGGCTACAATATCAGGATCAGAAGTGGTTTTCAGATGTGTTTGTTGTCCTAGTTTTCTTATATCTGTCTGCTGCTTTAAAAGGTGAATATACCCAGGGGTGGAATGGAAGGAAGTACTTTTGTCTTGTCACAAAGATTAAAAAAAAGGCCTGGTTTTCTGAGCTCTTGAAAAGTTGATCTTTTTAGAGATTCACAGTCCTCACAGGACAATATGATTCATTGCTGTCAATCAGAGGTGGGACTTTACTTAAGTACTGTAAAGTACTTAAGAAGATTTTTTTAGGTATCTGTACTTTACTTGAGTATTTATTTTTCTGGCAACTTTTTTCTTTTATTCCCTAAATTTTTGCATAAATATCTGCACCTTGTACCCCTTTCAGTTCCATTCTCAGAACAGGCCCATTACTTTTTCAAACTAAACGGATGTGACAGTACATAAAATACGTCGCTTCAGAGGGAAAATCAGCACAGGCTGTGCACAGGGTCAGTACCAGAGTACTGCATGGGTCCACTTTTTCCAAACTTTCCCGCCCATACCAGCAAAGCTGAGTACTGCAACCCAATCCGTGATTAAACGCATTGTCTACACAGTAACTCACTTTTAAGGGCTTTATTATTGTCTAAAACGTTTTTGGCCGGATGTAAACAGAAGCGAAGCTCACTTCAGAATAAAACAAACTGGCCTGATCAACTATGGTCAAACTCGATGATCATCATCATTAAATTTCCTGACAATTATTTTCATCAATGAATCTCCTTTGATTTTTACGCTTCCTTGCCCGCTACCTGCCTGCATTTTGTTTAATTTTACCTGTGCCCTTGCAATTCTTATAATGTTTTTTAACCCATCCCCGCATGGCAGGTTACCTGTCGGAAACAGAAATTTTTATGATTTTGCCTGGTGAAATAAGTATTATTTCATTCATAGCAAACATGCAGTTTTACTTTTGTACTTTATTACAATTGAGAAGTTGTACTTTCTTACTTTTACTTAAGTAAAGGAGTTGAATTAGTATTTCTACTTTTACAAAAGTACTTTTTTCACACAAGTAGCGGTATGTCTGCTTCACAGAATGTGAGTACTTTTGCCACCTCTGCTGTCAATTAAACCAACAAATATTAATAAATCTGATCAAATTAGCTCAACCTTAAACATGTAATATAATCAAATGCAACATACACATGAATGCAGCAGGTAAATTAGTCAAAAATATCAGATGAAACTGTAAAGCATTGATGGAAATCATTTTACAACACAAAACCTTCACTTTTACACTTTAGATACATGATAATATCTGGTAATATTCACATCACATTACTTTTATTTTGAATGAATTTTTACTTGTAGTGGAGCATCTTCATGGTGTACTTTTACTCAAGTGAAGCTCAGATGGGCTCAATTGTTGTATATCCATAGTACTAAACTGAACTTTAACCACTGAGTATACTGTTTTTGTTTGGTTTTCATGGTTTATGGAGGCGATACTGTATAGAATGAAATAATATGCAAATACTGAATTTCAACCAAGGCTTGTATAGTCATGGACAAACATTCTGACAGTGTCACAAATTGACTCTTTGCAAAAATGTGGTTTATTTGACAGTAAAAGTTTGTGAAACCCATATGTAATGCATATAATTGTTCTTCAATTTACCTCAAAAACATGTAGGGAAAAAAATCTATAAACCTGGTGCAGCTAGGGTTGAGAGAACAAAATCTGTTTCACTGCCAAAACTTTTCACTTTGACTTTTGTCTTTGTTTTCCCTGTTGATCAAATTGTTTCTTGAATCAGCTTTAAGCTCAGTACAGGAGAAGAGAAAGCTTTGTTTTTACAGAAATGTAAAGCTGACAGTGAATGTGACACATCTCTCAAACATCAGAGTAAAATAGCTTTTGTTTTTAGCTTTATCCAGCCAAAAATGTTTGTTTTGCTTTTCATGTATTTACTTTGAGCTGTGTTGTGTAGATTTACCT
The DNA here is from genome assembly GCA_037367295.1 of Apogon hyalosoma. Classification (NCBI taxonomy): domain Eukaryota; kingdom Metazoa; phylum Chordata; class Actinopteri; order Kurtiformes; family Apogonidae; genus Apogon; species Apogon hyalosoma. The sequence goes on along the minus strand of JAPQRP010000001.1, from coordinate 32,120,422 downwards.
GCAGTGCCAGCCCCATATCCTATCAAGAGCCCACAACAAATCCCTGTCCTACATGTCTCATTTTTCTCATCATCAAGCCCTGCCAGGTCCTGCTGCATGATGTTGGGCAGGGGCCAGATTCAGAAGCTCTGAGATGGTGATAGGTCCCCTGAGTGGCCTGTTTGTCTAACAAAGTGTTTTTCCTGCCTATTTTTTTCTCGTTCTTGTGGTTGTTTACTGTCCCTCAACACCTGCACCACTGCTGCCTGTTGTTTCTAATCCTCCACCATATGGGTGATTGCGTGGGGAGCCTTGATGAACATGTGCAGATGCTTTGTGTCTGATTACACTGCAGTAATCCAAACTTTCACTCACTTTGTAAAGTTAACTACAGGTTGATTTAGTCCTTTTGCCAGGTCATTAATTTCAGTCTTTAAAAACATTTCACAAGATATGCACACATATTCTACATGTATCTATTTGATATTAACCCAAAACAACCCAGAACTATTTTTTGTGGTGACTTCTAAATGGATTTTTCTCTTCATTTAACCATTACCAGGTGATTTATCACTTTTTATTATAATATTGTCCTTTCCATTTTTCCAGTTAAAACCATATATTTTCTATATTTAATTTACTGACCATGTAGTTGTAAAGAAAAGTTCAGAGTAAATTAAAAGGTCATTATATCAAGATATTTTTATATTTTTCAGCAAAATATCATATATCATCAATGCTACATACAAATAATCGTCTACAACCACTGTCATTTATCAAATTACATGGTTTTACTGGTGAATCAATGTTGCAGAAGATGATGGTGTTTCACATTCACTACACAGACTATGGATACACCCAAAAAAGATATATGACACTGTTGAAAAAATAACAAACTGCATTTTATCAATAGTATTTCACAGTATCAATAGAATTAGTGGTTATTCAGGCTGTATGTTTTAGATCTGAGAACATTTTAGCTGCTGCTTTATGCAAATCTGCCCTCATACCACAGTTCTGTAGCTTGAGCCATAGATTCATAAATCAATAAATGAATTCAGTTTGTTTCACAGTTCACATGATTGGTTTTCACATAAGAACATCTAAAAAAGTGAGTTTGTCTCTGTTTGAACAGAAACGGTCTGTTCTGATTGATTCTGGGTTTAACCCATAAAGACCCAAACAGCCACCACTGACCAAAACCATCTACTCATGTTAACTGTTTAACACCTGTTGATCCACTAATCCTATCAATACATGTAAATAATTTATGTAAAATGCAGTTTTTCATCTTTTCACGGTCATCAGATATGACCCATTTGGACGTTCAGAGGCTCCAAACACTGTCATCTTCAACAACATTAATTCACCAGTAAAACCCATGGAGTTGGCTCAATAACAGTGGATGGACACACTGGGTTTATGTTCAGTTAATGATATATTTTACAGAAAAAGTCACTTTTTTCTTCAGTTTTTTTCTGTTGCTGATATAATAAACTTTTAATTTACACTGAGCTTTAATGAACATCTACATGATCAGTGAATTAAATAAAGAAAATACATGATTTACACTGAAAAATGCAAAATACAGAGGCTAGTATTACACTAATTGGTGATACATCACTTTAAAAAGGTTGAATATAGAGAAAAATGAATTTGGGAACTGACATAAAAGTCGAACTGAGTCTGTATGGGTTAATGGTGCAGGTGGACTGAACTCCTGTCCCTTTGTTCATATTCTATGAGAAAAAAGGACTTTTGATAGTCATATTGTCTAATAGAGGGCAAATGTGGCTACTGGTGATAAATAAGGTATAGTAAACGGTCTCTGAGGAACAGCAATTTACATATTTCCCAGTATCTCTCCACTTTAGTGAGAATTTCATCCACATAATCTGGGAAAAAATCACATGATGGTTACTTCATGCTATGTACTGCATGCTATTTAGTTCTATACAGTTTTACTTACACAATCATATGACCACAAAGCTTTTCACCATGGAAACGATTAGTTGTTGACAGATGTTTACATAAGTTTACATTAGGTTGCTTATTATTTTTGCCCACATTTCCTCCACTGTATATCTGTGTTAAAGGCTGTGTTCAGAATCACATATTGCATACTACATGCTATTTTCTACTATATTATACAGCAATATTGGCTTTATGAGAACATTAATGCAGTGTATTACATAGTCCCATGACCACCAGATATATCACCACAGAAACAATTACCTGTTTGGGGTGTATGGATTTACACTAGATGTACATTAGACTGAGGATCAGTTCATTTTAATATGAGCAATGTAGGCTAACAAAGATTACTGTGAGTATGTCTTGATCAGTTTAGTTTCTTCCTGACCATGAATAACTGTGTGTGAATGATTCATTAGTGATTATGTATCAATGTCTAGGAGCCACCTGATGGCTTTGGAACCAGTTCAAGATTATTTAAGTGTTCACATGTGCCCGTGTGAATGATCCAGCTCAGCTGCTACGATTAAGCCTACGAGGCTGAGACTAATTATTACTTTGAGAGAAAAGTATGATGAATGACCAGGGAAGAAAATTTAGGAATCATGAGGCCAGATGCTCACCATCAAGCCCAGAAAGATACAAATAAAGCAACATAACTGTAAACTGTTAGAAAAACAAAACTCAGACAAGCAGTAGATTGTGGATGACAGAGATGTGGTTGGTGGACGGAATGCAGAGAGTGGGGAGAAGGCCTCAGTCCCAGCTGCATTTGAAGACACACATCTTGGCTGCAGCTGTCAGATTGCTCATCCATATGAGCATTGTTTCTGGTCTAAATCTCACACCATGCCAGGATGCTGTCACTGCTCGGATGACGTTTCACAGGAACATGTCAGTTTCACCTACTGAGTTCACTAAATGGAAACTTTTAGCTGAGGCTGCTTTAAGAATTCCAGTGAACTGATTTGTGCTTGAAATGGGAAGTGAGTAAAAGTATAAGGAAATGCCACAATTCAGTCCACTTCCATGCAAGCTGTGAGCACGGTCACTGTGAATGTGGAGATTTCCTGCCTTAGAAAGCGTCACATACTGCTGCAGTCAATCAGATATGGTTGTAAAAAGTAAAGCCAGCATTAGCTCACCTTCATCTGGACGTAAACTGAGGCAGCTGAGCAAATGTCATTCCAAGATACCATGTTATGCTTTGTCTTAGACAAACTGACATGTGGCCACAGTGAGTTATCACTTTACTGGATACTGACAGAAGCTGAAACTGGGTTATCTTTCTTCTCAAGAAAAACACACAATAAAATGAAAATAAATAAAACAAGAGATAAAGGTCATACAGTCTTTAGAAGGCAATTAAAAGAGGACTCTGAGTTCTACAATTAATGAAAGTTTGGTCTAGAGCTGAAATGACAAATCGATTAATCGACTCGAGTCGATTAAAGAATTCCATCATTTCCTTAATTTCGCTGCTTTTAAACTGCTGTTCCGCTGTTGTGTTTTACACAAATGCTTATTGTGATGATGCCAGGACCAATACAAAGTTAAATGTTAGTTCCATCTTAAGTTGTTAGTAAATTGGATACAAATGTGTTAAAGACTGCAGTGCACACATTGTTTGTAGATGTCATTTGACTTTGTTGTTGTTTGAGCCTTGCGATGAACTGGCAACTCATCCAGGGTGTACCCCACCTTTGCCAATAAGTAGCTGGGATAGGCTCCAGTGACCCCCGTGACCCTAGTGAGGATAAAGCGGGTTCAGAAAATGAATGAATGAATGTTGTTTATATGTATAGATATTTCCGATTTCCTATCTCGATTTATTTCCCAAATTATAAACAAAGCTTTAATTTTGTATTAATTAATTAATTTACTTATTTAATCAATTTGAGTTCATTAATCATTTCAGCTGTACACTGACGTAATCAGGTTGGTAGGCTGTCATGTTGTCACCAACACCTTTGCTAATGCATGTCCTCATTATTGCCCTTAGTTTTGGGAATCTTATTGCCTTGTTACATACATTGTATCTGTCCAATAAAACCTAAATGCAATCAACAATACATCCCTCTTTGTTATTACCATACTTTTACTTGGTTCTGACATTGTTAATTGCATGGTATTATTTAGTTATTTTCTCTTTACTACTTAACTATCACTCAACTATTAGTGTTTTGTAATGCTATGTATGTATTTTCAGACTCTGCAGAATTCACAATAAGAGACATCGCCCTGTCCATTGAGCCCAGTGCCGACGTGACCCGGGACACCAATGTGACTGTGAGATGCCAGGTCATTGTGAGCAGCTCAGGACACCAGCCTCTGAGTCGCGAGTACACGATATACAAAGATGGCATCGTAGTCTACACCAAGACCTCCAGCAGCTCTGAAGATTTCCTATACCAGCTGTACAATGCCAGAGTCTCCAACACAGGCAAATATAAGTGTAAAGTCACCATCGAGGGACGACAGAAGATCAGCGAGCCCAAAAAACTCACAGTAACAGGTGGGAACCTAAGTGAATGATTATTTTGTAAATATTTTTTCATGAAGTTAAATAATTGTATCATATTTTAGTTTGTTTAAATAGCTACAATGTATTAAATGAGTGATATTTTGCTTTTTTAAATGGAATTATGCATTTTAAAACATTTCCCTGTGGTCTACATAAACTGTAAATGGGTCTGAATTCTTCATTAATTCAACTCCACAGGTCCATCTTCAACCTTATTTCTGAGTAATGACACCAGAAAAGTGGTTTTGCGCGTTGGCCCTTTAAATGCACATGACTCCACCTCCTCCAGGTTGTTCACTGTGCTTCTCTGTTCCATTCAGGCACTTGAGTTTGTTAATACAATCAACAACTGAACATTTTTAGATAATCGGCTCAAAGTTTGGGCATATTTTTATTATGGACTACAACCGCTGCTGCTGATAAACAATTATGGTGTACTCAGAGAAATGTTCGTCAGAAATCTTCTCCTTAAATGTGCAAATGTCATGACATTAACTTGTTATAAAATTTAATAAATTAAGAATTAACTGAAACATGTTGTAGAAATCCATTTGATTTTTGCCAAAATTAATATAAAGATAGCTTTGCAGCACCTGGAGGGTTCAAATTCAAACCTTTTGAACTACTAGGGTCCAAATACACAAATAAATGAACCAAAGACTAATAAAAGTGGGTTTAGCAAAATATGACCCCTTTAAATGAAAAATCTGTCTCCAGGTCAAAAATGACAAAAATATTGTTGGAATCTGGTACAGGTATATCTGAAGTACCAGTTTACTACAAGACTACTTTCATAAAAGATGTATAGTGTTAACCTAATGTATGAATCAGTATGGATCTTTTATTAGGGCAGTCTTTCTTGCCCACTCTAACAATCAGTGTTGCCCGCTCTTCATTAAACTAAGTATCTCTTGTCTGTCCTAAAAGTTGAATAAGTTGCTAAATAATGTCATCAACTAATCTGCATAACTGAAGATTGTAATAATGAACTAATGAACTATACTCTGTCAGTTTTTGTTTTTAATGTCCCAATTCCAATCATCCTCCTCTGGACGAGTTAGGTTATTTATTTACTGATTGATTGACTGATTGATTTATTCAGTTTGTTTAGTTTTTAGCTTAATTTTCTTTGATTTGGTTTGGTTTTTAACTTTACAGTCCACTTGGGAGCCTAACATGAACATTTTTAACTACAACATTTTTAATTTTCAGTCTACCTTAAGAATCAAAATGGGCTAAAAAGAGACAATAGAGAAAACTGTCAATGGGAATGGGAATAATTTATATTCAGTGTGGTGATTTGTTTTAGACAAAGAATGATTCGTGCTTTAACATTACAGTCTCCAAAAGTCTCCGATAACACCAGAAAAAGTGGATAGATTTGTCATAAGTGACTTTTTTGCTAAAGAGTCTCTAGAGGGCTCTGAAAAAATCACTAAAAATACCAACAAAGTGGATAAGTTTGAAACACTAACTTTTACAGCTGCAGACAGACTGTGTGTTTTCTGTGACAGAAAATAATCTTGTCATTTAGAGGAAAAATGTGTGTGTTTTAGTATTTGAGTCACTTTTCAAAAATTTAAAAGTAGCTAAATTTTAAGTGTGATGGCGAACAGTGAGAGAGAGATTTTCCACGACACTGGCAGAGGAGTATTTTTTGTTAACATCCTTATCTTAGGAATAATCCTGATCTTTTGGGGTTTCCAGGTTTGTCAACTCCACATCTGCACATCAATAATGGTGTGATCAGTGAAGGGGAGGAGCTAACAGCCAGTTGCACAGCACCTGGTGAAACTGGATCTATCATCTTCTACTTCTATGAGGGCTCCAAAGAGAAACGTGAAGAGAGAGTCAACACTAACCATGTGGAGGTCAACTTTCCCCTCAGTAGCTCTGGCATTCATAAACTTCACTGCTTTTACACCATCCTCATTACACCAGACTCCATTCAGTCAGAGAAAAGCAACTCTCTAACAGTGTCAGTCAAAGGTATGTATCAGTCTGAGAATTCATTCCTTTCAAAACAGCAGGTGTTTGTGCCTTTTCTTCACTCTTTTTTTTTTTTTTTTTAATCTCCATAGAGCTGTCCATCACACCAGTTTTGGAGATTTTCCCTGTGCAAAACATCTATGAAGGAGACCGGCTAGATATCTTCTGCACCATCAAAAACGTTCCACATAACACTGTCAATCTTCGTGTCTACCTGAGCCAAGGGATCCAGCTTCTGAGCAGTGGAATAACTGGAGTCAACCACAGCATGATTGCACTGGCAAAGGACTCTGGGGAGTTTGAGTGTAGATTAGAAATGGGACAAGTGGTGAAGCCTGTTTCAAAGACTGTTTCAGTGACAGGTGAGTTGACTCATGCATTTCATTCTACTGGGTGTCCCACAGGGCTCACTCTGGGCTCTGCTCTGTTCATCATTTACATAACGAAATGATCTCTCCTTTGCCAAATTAATCTTTAAAGTTGTGTCACACCAATGAAACTGCATAAAAATTTCTTTGTACAACTACAACTAGACCTAGTGTGAATGATCTACATATTACTTATCTTTCAACATCTTTCTGATAGGGTTAGAGGCTTTGTGCTTGGTGAGAATATCACTGGGGTAGTCTTGATCAAAATACACACGTCTTCCTTGAAATTTAATGTCTTTTTTGTCCCACGCTGAGCGAAGCACTTTTTCTTTCACTGTGTATTCCAAAAGACAGGCCACCATAGGCCTGGGGTTTGAGTTTGGCAGTGGTTTGGGGCCAAGTGAACAATGACAGTGCTGTATGCCCAGGGTAGTGTCTGTGATGAGTAGTCCAGTCTTTATAAAGTTTTCAATAAGCCGACGCATGTTGGTCCCTTCAGCATCCTCAGGTATTCCGTAAATATGAACGTTATTCCTTTGTGACTGAGCTTCTAGGTCTGGTAAACGTGTCTAGAGCTCTTCTTTCATCTGCAGTGTATGTTCAAGTGCAGCTTTGACATTGACGTTGAACTCCTCCATGCTAGCTACTCGCTGCAAAGTCTCTTTAACTCGGTCTATTACAGCTTTCATGTCCGTGACGATGCCACTGAAATGCTGTCCCACTTCTCTAAACTCGTCCATTTTATTGTCAAGGAGCCCAATCTTCTCGTTTATTTCCTTGTTAACATCAGCTTGTACCACTTTTAGCTCTGCAACAATGTTGGCTTGAATAGTCTCCATTGCTGCGTGTTCTTTTAACTTTTTAGCCGCATCAGCTTTTTTTGATTGGAATTATGTTTTCGTTCAAAATTTTTTTGCTGTTTTCCTCTAGTCTGTCTCTTGCTACACCCTGACATACTACTATAGACTTAATATGAACATTATAAAGTGTCAGTTGTCAGGGGAATATTATGCTGTCTTGGAGCTAAAAAATTATGCTGCCATTCATGTCCTCACCATCCCAGAAGTCTGTTGATAAGAGTAATATCTAATCCAGGAGGTCTCTTTGTATTACAGTCACTCCAGAATCACAACAGAACAGTCTGGGGTTTAATGTATAATGCTGTCTTTGTGGAGATCCTTGGAGGTATTTGCCTCCAGTTCAGATTAAAGGTGTGTAATATCCTCCAGAGCCATTTGCTGTGTCTGACTGATAGTGTGTTGTAGGTGGGACACACAGCTGTAGAACGAATAGTAAAACAAAGGTTGCCATCAGTCAAATTTACATGTAAAAATGTCCATTTATCAAACCTAGTTTAAATATTTCTTTGCTTGCACAAGTTTCCCATTGGGTTGTGCAAACAACCATAAAAAAACCCATTAAAAAAAACCAAACATCCACCACCAACCAAAAGCAGTGATCAAAAATGTTTAATACCTGATGATCCACTAATCCTATCAATCCATGTAAATAATTGGTTTAAAATACAGTTATTTATCTTTTCATAGTCATCAGATATGACCCATTTGGATGTTCAGAGGCTCCGTAGTTACCGTGGAAACACTGTTGTCTTCTATAACATTGATTCACCAGTAAAACCCATGGAGTTGGATCAATGACAGTGGATGGAGACACTGGGTTTATGTTCAGTTAATGAGAGATTTTGTTGAAAACATCTTGTTTTCCTCTTTTTTTCTTTCATTTGATCTATGAATTTACTCAGTCAGATCAGTAAATGAAATATTGAAAAATGCCTGATTTTCACTGGAAAATGCAAAATGCAGAAGATAATATTATAATAAATGATAAATCAGTAAAGACAAAATTTTTTTGGAAGTTGTGACAAGAGGAGTTGGGGGTCTTTAAAAGTTAAATCAGTTTCTGTGAAATTTTGTGTGAAAAAATCTGCACTTGCTTTCAGATTGTTTTATGTATATACTTATTCTTATAAACCTGCTGTTGAGAAACTGCATTTTTTTTTTTTTTTTTAATAATTATGAAGGTTCAGTGCAGATTTCACACCTCTGCACCACCCTGACTTATGGTGGCCCCTGAAAATGTAAAAGTCAGTGTAGATGTTTGTTTTGTCCATTAAGAGCTTTTTAGTGTGACAGAGAAAAAATGTTTTGTGTCATTTAGAGGAAAAAATGCAGACTTATGACAATCTGAAAGACTCAGTCTGGGCCTTTTCTTTCAACTGTTGTTAATTGTTTGCCACCTTAAAACAATATCAGTTTAAGAGCATGCTGTATTTATAAGATTTTCTCCACCTTACTTTATTCTGAAACACAAAATCTCACATGGGGAACTAAAACCCTGAAGCATCCAAATGTACAAAATTCCATGGACTAAATAATATTACCCTTACTGAGTTTAGCTCTGAATTGCTGCCTCAGTCACTTTATACACTTCAATATTTAGCGGCATTTTTTCATTAGGGTATCATCACACAGAAATACAAATCATTATGTTTTTGTTACCTTAGGGAGTCATTTAGCAGGTTATTTTTCCAGTCCACAATGTTTCTACAATAGTTCTGAACAGATTTCCTCATCTTCTTTTGTTCATTTTGTGTCAGGTACAATGTTAAGGTGAATAAAAAGCCCAGAATGAGCAATACAAGCATTCATTTTACCAAGGGACATCTACAATTTGTTTGCAGACACTGTAGGACGGTGGTTCTCAGACTTTTTACAGTGGAGTACACCTGAAATATATATATTTTTAGCAATATTTTTGATTGGAAAAAATTAGGCAAAATTTGTTCCTGTGCCAAAAGTGTCTGTTTTTATTTTCAAAATTTTGTAAACAAACAAACAACATATATTTAACTTTAATATATTACAAATAATTAATCTTTATAAGCAAATTTTGTGTGCAAAATATAAACTGCAAAGTGCCATCTTTCATTGATAAGAAAAATAAATGAAATGGTCATTAATGAACCTTTCATCAACAAAAAACAAGAAATGAGGCTTGCACTGTCGGGGGCCGACAGCAAGGGTATATCCCTGAAATCCCCCCAACCCTCTGCTATATATAAATCTATCCACGATAATTGTTAAACAATCGATATTAACTCAGTTTGAGCTAAATCAACCTGATAGTAGCAGAATAAACACAGCGAGACTGGGAAAAATGTGGAATATGAAATGAAATTAAGGACAACTGGACTGGACATTGATCTGTACGAGCTACCAAAGAACAAGTGGTCCACGAACATCGACATGTGGGCCAAAATTGCATATCCTGACATTCAGGATGTAGGGGATCATCATTCTTTTACCTGAAACAAATATACATGGTTTCATCATCACTGACAACCAGGGTCCAAAACTAGAGCAGAACCAGCTGA
>JAPQRP010000001.1:32094194-32110091 GCA_037367295.1 Apogon hyalosoma | reverse complement strand
TTGTTCTTAAGTTTAGATGGTATTGAAGCCAGCGCTGCCACTCATCTCCCTCTTTCTGCCACTCAGTGGGCGGAACCACGGTGACTTCCATTAGCTGTGACGTTACATGCATACCCTCTATTGTACATAAAAACCTTTAATATAACAGCACAGGTCAATCAATCAATCAATCAAATTTTATTTATATAATGCCAAATTATAATAAAAGTTATCTCATGACACTTTACATTTAGAGCTGGTCTAGACCAAACTCTTAATGTGAATGATAAATATCATTAGTGAAAACATATCGTATATGCCGATAACTATTTGTACAGCTGATGTATGGATGCATCTTTATAGTGTCTTCTCATCTTGTTCATTGTTTTATCTTTTTGATGTTTTTTGTCTTGTTGCAACTTTGTCATTTTCATCATGGTCCGTCATTCATTTGGTTTTTGTCTTGCTTTGTGTGTTGCGTTATCTTATGCTATTATTTTTTTGTTGTTGTTGTTCTTAATTTTGTTATTATTTGTATTGTGTCATTACAGTGTCTTTGTCTTTTCATTGTGATTTTTAATAATAATTCAAAACCACAAATAACTATCTGATTTCTTCAACTAAAAAACATTTTTTGTTATATACTTAGCGGCATTTAAAATGCATGGTCCAAACATGTGGTGTAATTTCCAGAAAATGATTTGCTCAGGTGCCTATTTTGTATATGTTGCTCATGAGAAGAGTAACACAGTTAACAGCTGTATTTTTTCATTCCCAACACGCACAACGTCAGCATTTGGACTAATCCCTTAATGTCAGACATTGAGTTGAATCTCTTATACAGTCAGACTTGACTGGTAACTTTAAGTTTGGTCAATAGCCAATATAAAGGCAGCAAAGAAAATGGCAAAATGTTTTTGCAGCTCAAAATGTCACAACTTACGATACAACAGAGAGAACATGCCATTGGCATGTTGCGCGCAGGTCTGAGCCGTGGTGGTCACTCACCATCTGCGCTGTCATCGCAGTACAATCAGTCGTCTGAGTGATCGGATCCCTCAGGACTGGATCATGAGACTTAGTTCCATGCGTTGTCGCTGCACTGCTTGTTTGAAAGCCAGAGGTAGACACACCCGATATTGAATGATGACACTTTCAATTTCTGAGTACCTGTATTCAGTGACTGAATAAACATGTTACATTGATCACTATTTGTCCACAATTCATTCTCTAATGGCCAATGCTTCCCTCTTTAATATGAAGGTAACCCCAAACCAATTAATTTATCTCCAAATGTACATATTATTCTGACCCGTGCATTTTTAATGGTACTAAGTTTATTTATTTATTTATTTATTTACTTTTTGCCATGATAATATTTTCGATCTTAATGCCCAGTCCTTACATACGGTGATGTACATAAATGCAGTAATGAACATTAGGTAATAATCATCAGTTTACTGTATGTGGTATCGCGCTAATCAGAGTCTTAAGTAAATGTTTGTGGTTGTTACAGTATTACAGAACAAAAACAATGTTTTCCAGTGATATCAGTACAGATGATGTATTCTTGTGCAATCTTACTTGAATCCACAGAGCTGTTCTCCGTCCCCACCCTCACCATGTCTCCTGCTGAAGTCTTTCAAAAAGAACCTATGACGCTCACCTGCAGAAGTGAGAGCTTTGCGTCTGAGAGACTCCGTAGGGAAGAGCTGACCTACTCTCTAGATCCACCTGAAAGTTTTCTGATTCCCAGAGGCAATGGAGAATTCTCTGGCAAAGCCCTGCCATATGAGTTCAACTACACCTGCACAGCTCAGGCCAAGGACATTGTGAAACACAGCAAAACCCTGACTGTTCATCCTCGAGGTTAGCCCACTTTCACATACAGACACACAGACAGACTTCCTCACAGGACTGATCCAGTATTGTTCTCACCTTTGTTTTTATAGTCTCTGTGTCCACTCCAAAGATCTCTGTGGTTGGCAAGGCAGTCCTGGGACGGCCCTTCCAGATCCGCTGTGAGTCCGACATCGGCAGCCTACCCATAAACTACACCCTGCTAGAGAACTATGATCCCCTGGACAGTTTCATCGTCAGGCAGCCCAGACAAGAAGCTCTGTTCATTGTGACCGTCAAGCACCCCAGAGAAATGAGCAAGTACATGTGTGAGGCAAAGAACAGTCGTAGAGAGGGCATACTCAGTAAAAGACTCGAGGCAGTTGTCATAGGTAAGTATTCATCTATTTTATACATAATACTAGTGATGTCTTTCCTTCATAAACAGACAAATCAGCACAGTTCTATATTACATCAAGAACAGTGGTTCACAACTCTTTTCAGCCTGAAACCCCCCAAAAATCACCGACTAACAGACACGTGGAACAATCAGTTCAGACATTAACATTAACAACACACAGTGTTACCAACTCCACAGTAAGGAAAGTAGTTATCGTCTGTCCCAAAAGCTGTTAAATGACCTATCACCTAACACTTAAGTTGCATAATTGGAAACGTGCAAGTAATTGTAATGAACAATGTAGGAGGAATAACATAGTGGAAGAGACAAAAAGTGAGTATAAAACATTCTAAATATGTTTAGAACTATGCTGTGAATTCTTGTTTTTAGCTCACCAACTGATAGACCATGAGCTATTGGCACCGTGTCCACCATCTTTGTCTACATCTTCATTAGCAATTTCTTAAAAAATCTTCTCCAATAAAACTATTGGTCAGATTCATTTCAAATTTAAATGTATCGTCGTTGGGACAATGTCTACAAAGCTTGCACACAGTTTTGAGAAATTTAGATTTTTTAATTTTTGATTGAAATTTTGACCAATTTAAGTCAAAGCTACTTCTAATGGTTCATATTTTGATGGCTTATAACATAGAAATGGATACAGATATCAATATAGTTACTACTGAGCACTGACAGGAAGTCATATATGGACTTTGACTGAATGACTTGAGTTCTCCTCCAGTGGAAGTACCACCCACTTCTATTGAGAGATTGATCTCCTCTATCAAGACCACAGGACTCTAACATAGCGGCAGAACCTGACAACCTCACAAATTCAAGTTGTTATCGATTCTTAATAGAACACGCCGGTGAGCTACATTGGTCCTATTTTTTTTAATGTCACAACTCCAACTGTCATCCTTTTTCCAGGCTTGAGGTCTAGCTAAAGTGACCCAAAAGAGACATTCTGGAAGAATTACTTGGGTTATTATTAGTTAATTTTTTTTGTTTAGTCAGTGTGTATTTTGCTCTGACAATTAATGGCCAAATGAAAATAGCTCCAGGACCTAATGTGGGTCCCAACAGCTGGGACTGGAAATCTTCTATTTTATCAATGTTAATTTTGAATCATTTTGAACATAGTTTGAAAATGAGGCAACAACTAAATAACTAATTTTTGACAATAAAACTATGATAGAGGTGAAAGTCCTGCACCCTGAAATCATGTCAGAAAATATCTCAGGTTCCAATATACAGTGGATGCATTCAATAAGTGTCCATTATAGAGTCCAAAACACATCATGGTGTCACAGTAAGCACATCAAATATAACACAAATAAACATCATTTATCATCTTGCACCTCTTGAATGATTTGGAGAATTAACATTGTCTTGGAGCTGTTGTCTCTGACTATCCATTTGCTTTTAACCCATAATGCTTTAATATATAAAGGTGCTCATTTCTGCTGTGGTCATGTGATTATACTTTATATACAAGGCAGTAATATCAAGCCAAATATATTTTTGCAGGTATGTTTTTAACTCACCCATTACAATTTTATTGCCTTTATGATCCCATTCATACTTGTAATCAATTTTAGATTACTTCATTAATATATAAATCAAAAAATTATGAGAAATGCATGAAATTAACTTCACCACTAAAGAAAATGTCTCTGACAGTTACAGTCAGTGGTGAAAAAAAAAACATAAAATTTGTGATCCAATTTTTAATTGTGTCATTGTTACAGAAATATCAATTTAATTTCCCTAGTATCATATGGACAACAGTGGAAGTAGTCTGGTAGTATCATAATATGAAATTAATTAAAAGTAATATAAAATCTAACTAACCACTTTAATTATTAATAGTGTAAGTCTTTTTTAGGGCAAGAGTTCCCAAACCACAAGATGAATTTGGTTTCTTCTTGAGAATAAATCTTCCAAAACTACATCCTAAATTGCCTGAACATGTGCTTTATAAAGTACTGGTACAAAACTAAGCTTAAAATGCATTTGAAATGTATGTCAGTGTAAAAATAGGTAAATTATGAAGTTGTTTAAAGTGCAGACACCTTGATGGCCTCAATACTTTCCTTTGTTTCTTTTTCTAGAGCCTTTGTCTCAGCCGCTGTTGACTGTCATCCCGACATTGTCAGAAATTGCAGAGGGAGCTGATCTGGTCCTGATCTGCCGTGTTGAGGGGACACCACCAATCACCTTTAAGCTATACCGCGATGGCCAACACCTGTTCACTATCAACACCAATTACTGTAACACCAGCTTTGAGATCCGGGATCTGTCCAAAGAGCACAGTGGCAAATATTACTTTGAAGCCACCAACCCCGCCAACAATGTCATCAGCAGTGAGCCTGTTCATGTGGAGGGTGAGAACGATGACTGTTTATAATCAGCACATACATAGTGCTGTGTTATTATTACGCCACGACACACTGGTATGGACTCAAATGCATGAGACTGTCAGGCAGGAGCTGGTTCCAATGATTTTATTGCGGCGTTCAAGGTTCACAAGAGAATCAAAAATACAAAAACAAAGGAACTAAAGGAGGGAGCAAAAAAGTGCTCAAAAAACAAATTAAGGGAGGGAGCCAAGCTCAGAATAAATAACTAAAGGAGGGAGCAAAGTGCTCAATAATCTAAGCAAAAATAGTAAATCAAGAAACAGCCTGGCTGCATGATACTCACAAAAGGAAGTTTCAAGGAACGAGATACAAGAAATATGAAACAAGATTTGAGGAGTGTAGTAGGTCTTCTCTGTGGAAACATGAACGACGCCCTGACAACAGACAAAGGGAGAGAGGAGAATAAACAGGGAGAACAGGGATCACAATCAGGTGTGGGTAATCAACAGGAGGACACCAGGTGCAGGCAATGAGGGAATTAGGGGAGACAAAGACAAGACAGACAGAGTGCAGACCAAACAGGAAGATGAACACCTTCACCAAAATAAAACAGGAAGAGATGAACAAAACAAAACCCGAACTAAAACCCTCAGCTAAATTAACACAAATGCGGCCTCATGACAATTATATTTGTTTGAACTCACTAACATTATTTTATCTTTCAAATTGTTAAGCCTGTTAAAGGACTACATAGTCTCATACAATTAGAATTACATCCAGTAACTGGGGTTTAACTGTATTACGTGAAAAATATTATCCCTTGTCACCTTCATCACTGTGACACCTTCATGGCAAAATTGTACATGCACAAAAAAACTGCTATGAAATCATACATCAGTATTTTTGGGGGGCTTTTTTTCATGAATCTCTTAAGCAACTTCAGCCCTGCACAAAACTACCAAATATTTAATAATTTTCAGGATTTTAACCAATTAAATGCTATTTTAATTATTTGAATTATGCATTATTTATTAAAAAACAACACAAAAGAATAATATTTTCCATTCAATAAATAGTAAGGGTATTGGATATGTCAAAGATTAGCAATAAATTAGATTTAATTACATTAGTATTTATATGTAGTGTCACTTACTACCTTTGGACACCTTTGTAGCCAAAAATGCCTCACTGACTTCTATTAAAACCAGATTTAAAAAAAAAAATCTTTTGAAGAAAAGTAGTGACATATGATTTTTTTTTTTACTGTATTCCACCAGATTCAACCATTTTCCATAGTAGGCTGAGGCGTGAAATTCTTGAATATGACTGTCAGGAGGCCCCAAGAGTGATTTATTTTATAGCAGTAGTTTGTGCATGTACATTTTTGCCATAAAGGTGTCCAAAGGGTGCACAATAAACAGAGTATAAAAGCCATGTAAGCATAAAAGACACTGGATTAAAAAAAAAATGTTACTACAAAGAAAAGTTCAAAATTCATGCCACAAACTGCAACGTAGCCAAAATCCATCATCAGCTCAAATTAAGCCCAGCGCATGAACTGAGGATGCCAGTAGATAAATCAGCAGTTGATAAAGAATTCAAACTAGTCACAGAAACATTAGCTTACCTTGTCAGTGCTGTCTCCCATTCTTGCTGTATTTTGTTTTGTTTTTTTTTGTTTTTTTTCATTTGAGCAATTCAATTATGGCCAAAAAGTGTGTTGTAACGCAAGCGCTATTGAACATGTACCGAGTAAAATATTACTGAAAACTGATTAGTAATGCCTTACACTACTGCGTTACAGCAAAATGTAATCTGATACTGTAATGCATTACTTTTATAATGTGTTACTCCCAACACTGGTGATGAAAGACACACCTGTTTTATTCAGTAGACAATTCATGACAGATTCAACTGCTTATCTTCCGAAGAGAAGAGGCATTCAAAGACCCAAAAAATGTAATGTAATCCAACCAGCAGAACTGTCGTGTATTTGGATCATTTTTTCTCTTGTGCATCTGTGTGTGTGTTCCTAGCTGACATTCCCTTCCTTTGTGTGTCTTCCCTTCTATAGTGCGACTGGCCATGTGGAAGAAGGTGGTGATCGGGGGCTTCTGTCTGCTGGCTGTGTCAGTCCTGGTGGTGGTGCTCACACTTTTCTTCAAATCCAAGAGAGGTAGAGAGACCTACAGTCCTCCAGCAACTCAGGCCTCTCATGTTTAACTATGTATGAAAACCAGTCTTTCCTACCACCTACTTCTTCTGGTTCTTCACACTTTTTCTCTCTTATCATAGGTAAAAGAGAAGCAGCTGCTGAATTGTCAGTGTGAGTTGGCTTGACTCCTTGCTTCCACTGAATGTGACTGATGTAGTGACAGTAAACTGAGTTTGATTAGCTGGTTGAAACACCTGACCTGTGTTAGTTAACTGTTACTTTACAAAGTACCACGCTGGTTGTTTTGCATGTTTGAGCCAATTAAATAGATTAAAAATCGCACACACTCCCCATTATTGCTCACACTTTTGTTTTATATTTTCTTAATATGACGTGACAACACTGCGTTCCATAAAGTGCGCTCACTCCAAAATCTCCACTCTGTAAATTTTTCTAAAAGGGGATCTCTGCGAAGAACTTGCAAGTTTCAGCAGTGTTTTACTTGTTCAGCAGATCATAAAGGCAAGATAGTGATGTGACAGGAATTGTTAATTTTTTAATATTGCGTCATCCATGATGCTGCACACACTGCCTAAATATTGATACCCAGAAACATCCACAGCACCAACAAGGCAAGAAAAAAGTAAGAAAACACTATGTGCAGTGTGTGGCAATAAACACAGCACTGAGATTGTTATCATATGAGTCTAAACACTGTTGTATCTTTTTTTGTTTTTAAGGAAAATCTTGAATATTGAGACTTTACAATCAGCTTTGCAGATATGCAATACAGCTCTGGAGTGAATTAAGATGACACTGGTTTCCTTTTCTTTTATTGGAAGTATTCTAGAAATTACAGCATTACTCATAAATACCAACTATAAATAACTGTGAGAATCTATAACAGAAAATGACAAATTGTCAAAGTAACAAAAAAATGCAATGTTATCAGTCACTGTTTAAAGCTGCTATACTTGAAGAAAAGTAAAAATAGAGTACACTTTTTTCAGAATAAAATAATGTTCTCAAACATTCTGTTTGTACCCTTTAAAGGCCTTGAAACTATCGGTGTGCTCCAGCTTTTTTACCTTTTGGCTTCAAGTCTGTGGTCCTGGCTGAGAGGCATGTGTTTACAGCAGCAAAACACAAAAAACAAAGTGCAGAAGACCAGCAGAAATATTCAAGTGTGATGCATGAAGTATAAAAGAGTCTGCTATTTATATTACTTGTGTAGTACTTGTTTTGCCTGTTGGAGAATGTGCAGAGAACCTTATTCTAAAGCTGCAGTGATTTTTCAGCTTCACCAGGCAAAACTTTGATGGTTGTCTTTCAGCATTTTTGGTGTGAGAAGACATGAGACATCTACATCTACTCCTCGTCTGTTTTTTGAGTTGTGGAAAATCTACCCCCTGATGCTCAGATTTAGTCTCATTGCAGGTGTTTTCAGAAAGTTATGAGGATTAAACACATCACCCAAAGACATCAATCACTAATTCACCAATCACTGAGTAAGGTACAACCTGGGTATGATTTTACAGCTCTACTCTGTCTCAAGACAGCAATTTGGAAAAGTGGCGTCACTTATCCATAAAAACATGAAACTGCAGCATTGATTTGGACCAAGAAGAGAGAGCTGCAGAATAAACTTGTATTTAAATTCTGACATTGTTTGGTTTCTGTGGCTTTAATCCAAGGAAAGTAAGTTAATATAAATGCTATTCTTTTTTTCTTTTTTTTTTTTTTTTTTTAACTTAAGGAGTTTTGGTAAAAAACAAGCAAAAAAAACATTTTCATGTCATATATCAGCATACTCTACATCAATCATTTGTGTGATTGCTGTTTTATGCCAGTAAATCCTGGTGAAAAAGTACAAGCTGCTCTGCTTTGTGACCTGTGACCATCTGTCCTCCTATTGATCACATTCAGTTTTCAGTGGGCTTTGGAAGTTTGCACTGATCTCTTAATTTTTTCCAGAGCTGTACATTGTATAAGGAGGGAAATCCATTTATGAGTCTTTAAGTATATGCAAAGTATATCTTGATGTTTTGGTGAGAGACAATGAGTGTTAACACACTTGTAATTCCAAAAATGAAAGTGTGTCTCTTTCACCTAAGATGCAAAAGGCAACAACATGCAAAACCACTGCATTATTAATGATTGGAATTTATTCTTTATAGTCTGAGATAATTTCTTGCCTTTACCTCTTCCCAAGTTTAATTTATTTTCACCATTTCTCAGAAAGCCTTCGAGCCCTAAATCAGATGACTCTTTAACAGTGAATCTAACCCACGACACAGAGGTTTATAACGCAGCCACAGGTAGCTTTGTTTTACTTTTCTCCTGTGTATAAACCCACTGTCTTCATCAGTCTTAACAGTCATCGGTCATTTCCCCACCCTCACCAGTCATAACATATCCCCTGTTGTGGTGATCCATCCTCACTCCCATGATCTGTGTTCTAATATGCATGCAGGGTTCATGTTGTGGTGACCATACAGTTAACTGTCTATGTTGCTCTCTAATCAGAGATATCCTGTTTACATTGACATGCTGGCTCAATGATGTATGTATGTGTTTTGGCATAGTTTCACCTCTTTTACATGTATATTGTGTTTTCTAATTTATAAATATTGTAAAGGCTGGAAAACAAGGCAGAGCAACCATTGTAGGAAGTAAACTCCCTGAGGTGCAAGTTGTTTTTTGTAGGAAAATGCTGCTTAAAGGTCCAGTGTGTAAGATATAGGGAACAAACAAAATAAACACTTACTGATATACATGGTTTTTGCTGATGAGGGTGTGGAAGTATTTAGTTGCTGTCACTATTAATTATTTTTGTAACTGATTAATCTATCAATTATTTTCTGTGATTCAATTAAATTATTATTTGATTAGGCAGAAAAGAATTGTAAAAATGTGAAACAGACATGTCTGAAAATCCCAAACAACTTGTCCTTTATTTCAGAAACAGCTGGAACAACAACCACCAAAAAGTATAAAAGTAAAGACATATCTGATGACCATGACAAACTGTATAGTCATGTATTAATAGGATTAGAGTACCAACAGGTATTAAACAGCTTAGGTCAGTAGATGGTTGTGGTCGTTGGTGGCTGTTTGGGTCTTTATGGGTTAAGATGGAACTAGCTTTATTAAAAAATAAAGACAAATATTTTTAATGTTTCTGTGAAAGCTTACAAGTTTAAAGGAGTATGTGATGCTTCCAATGTAGAGAAGTTTATAGACATAGACAAAAGTATAGACATTTTCTGCCTTTTTGTCCTCACCTCTTTTGAGCTACGCTCCATGTTGTTTGTGTTGATCCTGGTATCATGTGCATCACAATAGGTGTCAATGTGAAACACAACAGTGGAACCAATATTTAGCAGCAGCAAAATTAAAGAAATGAAGCTTCAATTCCAGAAAAATTGTAATTGAATATTTTTTAATCAATTAGAATCAATTAAATAAATAATTGTTTCACCTGTAATCAGCAACCTCACACCTAGATGTCACCAAATATGATACACTGGACCTTTAAGTAATAAATGCATTCTATTTCATTTTCAGTGCTGTTGGTTGTCAATTCAAACTGCTTAGAGTGCTCATTATCATCTTCTTCCAGACGCAGTGCTGCGCTATGACGGCATGGAGGGGAGAGTGACCAATGGGACGCGAGATAGCATGGCGTCACTTCCTGCTGACATCAGCAACAGGAGCAGCTACAGTATCCCAGCAACAGTGTAGAGACAACCTCACAGTATGAGGGACTCAAATTCAGTTTTTACAAAACAGACAAAATGGTTTAAGAAAAAGAAACACTAAAACAAAAGACTGAAAATAAAATGGAAAGGGTTTTAATCCTGTTTGGGATGAAAGTTTTTCGGGATCTGGACATTTTCATGATTGATGAGTTTTCTTATGCTAAAAAGGAGGGAGATGTTATGATGAGAATGGTGACCCCGCTGCTCCCTCTCCCCTCCTTCTGCAATCTAGGTGTCATTTTTTTCTTTCATACCTTATATTGTAGCCTTTATTCTTTGTTACAGTGCGATTGTATGTCTTGTTATAGTTGCAGCTGCTGTGTATGTCTAATGTGTATGCTTAAATTGACTTGGTCCAATTGTATATACATTTAGTCACAAGAAGTGTGTGTATATATTTTTGGTTGATTCTTCTGATTGAAAGAGACACTTGTAGAATAAAGATGTTGGTTTTATTTTAGGTTTTACTGGTGTCTTTACCGTTCACTCTATTCCAGGTAGTGGCTATTATGTTGCCTTGAGTACAAATTTAGTCATGATTTAGATGTCTGAAGCAGATTAATTTTAATTATTTATTTGTATGTGTGTTATAATATTGATCTATACCAGGGGTGGCCTACCCTGGTCCTAGAGAACCACTATCCTGCATGTTTTAGATGTATCCCTCTTCCAACTCACTTGATTCAAATAATCAGCCTATCATCAAGCTCAGCTGAAGCCTGAGAATGACTGTCAGGTGGACTGGAAGAGGGAAACATCTAAAACATGCAGGATAGTGGCTCTGTAGGACCAGGGTTGCTGACTCCTGAGCTAAAACATGCAGGATAGGGGGCCTCGAGGACCAGGGTTGGCCACCCCTGATCTATACACTCTCTATGATGCTACCATTACCAGCCCAGGGCCAAGACAAAAGTACCACAAAGCTGCTTTATTTCCCAACAAGGAATTCACAACAGAGACTTCCTTGAAAACTTGAAACAATAGAAGAAACTTCCTATAGAGCATGTTGGGGGGGCTTGATAAAATTGATGCCGTTGGGATGGGAGGGGTTTATTTTGTTTCATACCAGGCAAGTTTGAATACATACAGCAGGTGGAGGAAATGAATCCCACAAGCCTCAGCTTAGCCCTCAATGAGATGACAGAACTGATTGGGAAGTTACTTTTGCCAGAAGTTATTGTGCAGCCGCTGCTGAATTAACAACTTATTGTGCACAAGGTCGCAGAAGATTTGTGTGCACCACAAGGAAAAAACTTACTCTACTGTTGGTATTTTAAGAGCAATTATGCTTTCTTTGTAGGCAATGATATGGAGATGTGCCACAGGAAAAGTTTTTGGTTTTTTTTTTGGAACCTTTGGCTGTGCTTAGCACGCTACCTACCATTTAGCTGCCTGGAAGTTAGCTTATATTCATTGTCTTTAAATCTCAGAAACTGATGTAAAATTCCTATTTACTGAATTATCCTGGTGACAGGTGGTAATATTGTTGCTCTTGTTTAGAATAAGTCAGGTTTGCTTTCACAGTTTGGCCACCATGTTTCCACAGTGGATCAGAATGAACTTCCTCCTCTGTTTTTTCCATCTTATAGCAGCTGAGTTTCAGCTTGTATTAGGGTTAGCAACTATATCTGACTGTGATCTAAAATGAATATCCCCTCAACTAGAAAAACAAACAAACAAACAAAAAACAACAAAATAAATTAGAAACAATGACTCTATAACCAGAGTTCCACAACTGTAGGTGAGGCTGGGTGGGATACTCAGTTGGTTGCAGTCTGCAATTTCACCTGTAGATGTCACTCAATAGCATACGCTGAACTTATCAAGAAGAATTCATATCTGTACATCTGTAATATGTTATTTTACAGTTATATGCCTTAAGGTATGATTTATCATTATTATTGTCATCATTATTATTATTATTATTATTATTATTATTATTGCTGCAGAATTTTTTTCACAACATTTGATTTTGACAGTGTAATGTCTCATGTACATTTTTGTATCTCTTTGTTTCTCACAGTGAAGGTGAACAGAACAGACAGTGTGTGGAGTGAACGGCCTCCTGCAGGTGAGCTGGGATCAAAATGTATACCATTTTATGAATATTTGTACTGAAATTCCTCGCAGAGCCATATCAACTTCATTTTAGACCTTGAAAAATGTCCTTTGATAGAATCCAGTTCAAGATTGAAAGATGACGACAAAGCTTTGAGTTTAGCCTAAGGTGTTTGTGCTGTGCTGAAGTCAAGCATGAAATCGACAAAAGAAAAGAGCTGGTGGTGCAGAAAGTTCAGCCTGTAGTTAAGTCAAGATTTTTGTTATTTTTTATTCAGACAATGACGAGGTGAGCAGCATGGTGTCCCATGAGCCTGATGTGGAGTACACTGAGGTGGTCCATCCCCACTCAGCAGATCCTGCTAAAGGTAAACAGTTTCTAAAGTCATCCTCCTACTCTGGCTTCAGCCTAAATGGATGGTACAAGAACACGGAGAAAGAGCATTGGTTTATATTACAGACGAGAAACATAACAAGATGAAAACAACATTATCACACTAACATGAAAGGAATAACAAGATAAAAATAGCACAAGACAAAAATTATTCAAATAATTAAATATAATAATGTACAAGATGGCTCAGCAGGATAAAATCAGTGTGATGATGATGATGATGAGGATGAGGATGAGGATGATGAGTAAATTCCAGAGCTGATTTTCACTTTGTAAGTAGAATCAGTGTTTCTGCATTTCTCCTCAGGTTGTTGGATGTCACTGAGGAAATTAAAAAAAAAAAAAAAAAAAAAAAGAGTTGAATTTGTTAAACTTCATAAGATCTTACTCTTATTTTCTGACCGTCCTGCATGTTCCACCTCCTCCACACTCCTCACCAAAACCATTTTTCTGTGTTGTCGACATTCCTTCATTGCTGATAAAGTGGACTAACACTTCCTGGGAGGGGCCCAATTATCCATCATTAAAGCATCTTCAGGTTGCTCTAATTGCTGGGATTTCCACAAACACTGCAGACATTATAAACAGGAAGGGTTGAGCTAATTACTGGGTTGGTTCATGATACTGGACCTCTTCTCCATTATGATCCTGCGCCAGAGGCCGGACATGCCAGTCACAAACTGTAACAATCACTCGCCTGTTTTCAGTTTCAGTGGATGACAAATCAAATACATATATTCATCTACAGTTGAAGTGTAAACTTTGCCTTTTGACAGCCATGTTGTTTCTTGTATTAACAGTTCCACTGAGAAAGGGCACCGACACAGTGTACAGTGAGCTCCAAAACTCTCTACATGGTAAGTTTAGTGTCTATACAGCTGTATGGATGACAGTTTTTTACATATTAGCAACATCAGAAGAAATCATTGCAGTATTGATCCCACAACCCACAATCATCATGTTTACATGAACTCTGCATTGGCCTCAGCTCATTGTTCTGCTTATACATCAACTACATTAAGATTTAGTTTCATTGTCTTCACTATCATTTTCTCAGATGCTCAGTAGAAAATGAACAGCTCATCAGCCTCCCAGTAACAAGAATCAGGCAATGTTATCCGCTAGATTGTGAACACAGACCAGCTTTTGCAGATTCAGATATTTCCTGTGTTGATGTGTTGAAGTCTTGATGTAGACTAGCCTGGAAAGCAGTTGAATGTGATTAATTTGCTTTTGCAGATGGGTGCTTCTATGAAACTGGTCCCTAAAAACAGGACATGGGGGCTAAAAATTTTAATCAGATGTAGAGTAGTGTTATGAAGCAAGTTTGGAAGCACTTTTGGTCTGTTTTAAAAATAAATACTTACTGAGATAAAAGAGAAACTATTTTTCAGATAAAACACATTTTTATATTATTTTACATTATTTTTAACACAAAAATCTGCATGTTACACAGTCAAAAGGACACGAAAATTATGCTCTACTATTTGTTAATATTTTTTTATTCTCTCACAGGTACATTTTGGGAATTGAACTATTTATGCAAGACAGAGTGTTTCACAAAAATGACCGCTGTTACTAAATCATTCGCGATTTATATGCGTTTAAATGGGCAGGTTCTGCATGTAACACGAGTGGACATGAGATGGGTTGCACAAAAAACCTGGAATAAGACTGAGATTCATGAAAAACCCTCATGTCTGGATTAGAAAAACCACTAGGGTCATCAAATTTAACACAGTGTCTTTATTTATATCACTATTTAAGACAATTTCAAGCCATGTGGTCCAGATAAAATACACTGACACCTAGGTTGCTTTTCATGTCCCAATTTTGGTCCTATTTTTGGCTCCAATATTTTATTAAAATTCATTAATTTTGGGATGGCTCAGAGCAAGAGCATATTTTTTTTGTCTTCATCTGAGGTCATCATTAGGTACATCCTGGGGGGAAATGTGTCTTAATTTGTCTTTTATTATTGGATCTAAAAAGCCGGCGAAGTGCCAGATACAAACATGTACCCAGTTTCTTAGAAGCACCCAGATGCATTTGATCTACCTGTTCCCATTCAAACTGATTTGTACCTGACATAGATTAGACTAATCCAAGCAGCTGCTCATCTGCTGTGGGATAGGTCCGAGGTGGTTAGTATCATAAAGGGATTCTTCGAGTCGAGCACTGACCATAGTAAAACCCAAGAGTCCATCAGTACTTCAGGTGGCCTGTCTAGAAGTGAAGGTTTTCCTCTAGATGAGTGACGACCAGGGATGCACTGATAAAATGGGTGGACATTGGTATTATATAAGATATATTTAAGTCATATAAAATATCTTTCCACTGATGGCAGTTGGAAATATTTGTCTGTCGTGTCATATTGTTTTAAGGTTTTTCATAAATTTGTATGTCAAATTTTTGTTGAGCTGAAATGTTTTAAACCCTGTTTTTATTATGAATATTTCTTTGTTAAGGAGGATAAATAACAAAAACAAAATAAAGAAACTGAGAATAATATTAGTATTGACATCAGCTGTTGGCCAGAATGTCATTGTACATATTGGTATCAGTCAAGAATTTTGCATTCGATGTATCAGTGACAATAATAATCTGTTAATTTTTAAGATGTCTATGAGCCCTGATATGAGACTTATATGGCCAAGATGTCCTGAGCAGACCTTCTCATTGATTTATTGACAGTTATTTACACATATACGCCAGTATTCTAAATCTGTTAGACACTTTGTATTTTGCAACAACCACACTTCGAACTGTAATTGACAAGCGGATGTGTTTGAATATTTCTACAGGATTTTGTCAGCATCCCATGTGTCATAACTCTGACTGGTTGTAGGTCTGTGCACATACAGTTGTGGAAAAAATTATTAGACCATCAAAAGTCATCAAAAACAATGGTTATACAATCAAGTACTAACTCCTGTGTGTATCAT
>JAPQRP010000001.1:32058409-32080771 GCA_037367295.1 Apogon hyalosoma | reverse complement strand
GGGTGTAAACCCCCCCCCCCCCCCCCCCCCGGGTCATCTGCAGTAAGGTATGTCCCGGTCTTTGGTGGTAATGTCTGTAATGCCCCCGGTCATGATAACGTAAAGGGGCGTTTGCTCCAAAAAGGTTGACAAACACTGATTTACATTGAGGCCAGCTATACCCCATCCTGCCTCACTGTAGATGATGTTTCTTTGCCTTTGTTAAAATGCTAAAGGAAAACTTTGTTTTTTATTTTATAAATCTATTAACTGGTCACATTGTCTAAGAATAACTAGAATGTGTTTAAGTTAAATGTTCTCTCTGCATACAGATGTGGTTCAGTCAGTTATTGTGTTTTATATTGCAGCTGGCAGACAGGCAGATGATATTGTCAGCTGGTTGAAGAAGCGCACAGGCCCAGCAGTCGCTACCCTGGCAGGAATCACCAAAGCAGAGTCTCTGATCGCTGACAATGAGGTGGCAGTCATTGGATTCTTCAAGGTATGATACTGATCTCTCCAGATTTGAACTATTGCACTGGACATTATTGGGTTTTTATGTCATTCATTTACATTTGTTGAGAACCAAAATCCACCAGTGGTGTATTAAACTTTAAACCACAGGATCACCTGCACAATGTTTTATTTTGAGTGGGTCTGTGTCTCCAGGATGCTACATCCCCTGGTGCTCAAGCCTATGAAAAAGCAGCCGAGGCCATCGATGACATTCCTTTTGCCATGACCTCAGATGATGCTGTGTACTCAAAGTTTGAAGTGTCCAAGGACAGCGTTGTCCTCTTCAAGAAGGTAACTGCAGTCTTGGTTTGGAACTAATTGTGGAGCTACAGATCAGTGTTTTTTATATGAATGGGATAAATTTAGGGCTCGCTGCTGAAGTGCTTTTAATCTATACTTTGGTAATGTGATGCTGTTGACCTCACTGTTTACGCTCTGTTACTAAACTGGGGCTGTCTGTGATACCCAAGCCTTTCAGACATGTCTGTCTTGGGCCTGTTGCTCAGCCTATGAGAATGACTTCAACATGTTGAGCTAAGAGCTGTTTAAGGTGATGGCATGTCCTCCAAGAAGCTGCATTGGCTTGGACACATTTTACTTAATAACAAAAGGGCTATGTTTTGGGGGTTTTTTTATTGGGTTTTTTTTGGCACAGCTGCATGTAGTCCACTTTGAACTGTAGAAGAAATAGAACTGAATAAACATAGTGCTCGTGTTGCAGAGTAATCCACCATGAAAGTGGACCTGCATCATGTGTTTGAATGGTTAACAGTTGAATTAAGCCAGATGACCCAACACTGTTGTGCACATTCAGTGTTTATCAGATGAGTCTCAGTTCTTTGAATTTCACAGCCTGACCCCCAAGAATGTCATGTCTCTCCAGTGTCTTGTAACTCATTCAACACCTTACACACTCAGTGTCTTTATGCTGAAGATTAGTTGCTTCTCCAATTGCTCAGGTACTGATTGCAATATTTCTATCAGCCAAGGTCATAGTTCATCCTGCATTCTTATCAGGAAACTGGTGTCTTGTTGTCATGTTGATTTGTCAAAATGGTTCAAGGTCCAGGGTGTACTAAATAAAAAAAAAAATTAAGCAACTGCGTAATGTCAGGGTGTCTAACTCCTCAGTAACTGAAAGATGGCCCAGAGGCTCCCTTACCATATAGTTTCTGAGTAACGTGATCAATGAGCTCACCTACTTTTTTTGTCTTTTTGACATATTGACATATATACATTTCATATTGAGAGAAAAGATAAAGTGATTTTTTTTTTTTTTTTTTTTAAACCCTCTTCTGTCACTTTTTTCCAACTGCCTGTAGAGTTCACCTTGATTTTTTTCTTTCAGTGTGTCACATTCGATATTGTTAGGTCAAGCGCAACAGAAAATAGGAAACTTTGTCCCCTCAAACCAGGAAAATCCCTGTTTAAAAAAAAATAATAAAAAATTTGGCATCACATCATGGTGCCAAAAAAAAGGGGTGAAAGTAGCAGATGCACTTAGGTGTTGTGTTTATCTCGCTGCTGATCAGAGCTTGAGATGATAAATATCCATGCCTGCAACACAGTCATTTGACATTGCTGAAACTGTTTTATTAGAGACCAAGCAGGAATGTGGAGAGCAAGTCAAAAAAATGTTCTTTTTAATCCAAAAAAATGCAAAAACAATACAGGTAGAACAATGCACAAAAAGATATTATCTTTTAACCCACAAAGACCTAAGCATTCGCCATCAACCAAAATGCCATACACCATGGTCATGAAATAGTCTTAAACTACAAACATTCATCTCTGTTAATGATTTTAAAAGTATCATGGAGAATGTAGTGAAGGAGGAATGTTACTGTTTTTTTGAGGCCATCATGGTGGTGGTGGTAGTAGTAGTAGTAGTCTAATAATAATAATAATCTAATAATTGTTCTATCTCCCTTGCAAAAGAGATTTTTAATCTCAATCTGACTTCTTGTATAAAGATAAATAATAAATCATCCACTGATCTAACATTTTTAATAACTTTTCATCTACTAATCCTAACAATGTGTGTAAATTATTGGTGTAAAATACAGTTTGTCATCTCTTCGTGGTCATCAGAAAATACATGTCATGATTTTCACTGAAAAACACAAAATACAGAGAAGAATATTCTTATAAGTGGTGATAAATTGCTTGAGACAAAAAAATCATTTGAAAGTTGTGACAAAAATAGTTAAGGGTCTTTAAGTGTTAAATCCAACATCTAACTCACTCAGATTACAAATCAGAAATAATCCCACAAACCTTGTTATTCAACAACCGTTCTCTCTCATTTATGTTGCTTCATTGACACTTGCACAAAGGGCTCATTCCCTTTACTGTTATGGCCTGGCCTCTGATCCTTGTTTGTAACTTTACCCACGTGTCTGCTGTCAGAAAAACATTCAAAGTAGGGGCTCACTCTTAATAAACAACCAAGCTCCATCACTTGTTTATAGCCACAGGGGTTAGGGTCTTGGGTTTCATTGCCTGTAATACTGACAGTGTGTTACCAGCCAAAACGTTCTCCTCCTTTTGTGTGCCAGTAAGTGCTGCTTGGCACAGCTGTACCACAAAGTCTATTCTTAAAACCTGGTAAATCCATTCGGTCTGCTGGTTGCTCTGCCCACTGGGGGGTTTTGTCTGGTAAATCTGTTTGGTGTTCATAGGCAGACTAGACTGAACAGCAGCTAGGTGGACAGTATTTACATCTGAATGTTTTCATGTTTGCTTTTAGTTTGATGAGGGTCGTAATACCTTTGACGGAGAGCTGACCAAAGAAAACCTCTTGGCTTTTGTCAAGGCCAACCAGCTGCCTCTGGTCATTGAGTTCACTGAGCAGGTAATGACGGTAATCTTTACATGGACTGTATTCATTAACGACCTTTCACATTTTATTTTTTCTAAATCCACATCTATGGCACTCCTTGACTAAAAAGTGTAATTGTCACTACTTGTTTCTTTTTGGTTCTCTGCAGACTGCCCCTAAAATCTTTGGTGGAGACATCAAGTCCCACATCCTGCTGTTCTTGCCCAAAGCTGCTTCAGACTTCCAGGACAAAATGGACCAATTTAAGAAGGCGGCAGAGGGATTCAAGGGGCGGGTAAATTCTGTTTGAAAGGATCAGAGACTTTTTAAAGATACTGTTTTATTATTCAATAAAACTCAAAATATATTGTTGTAAAGATCTCAGACTTTGCTAATGTGTCATGAATACAGAAAGTCAGCTTCTGTGTGGCCTGCTCAAATCAAACACTGAATTTCTGTCTCCCTGTCCAGATCCTGTTCATCTTTATCGACAGCGATGTTGATGACAACCAGCGCATCCTGGAGTTCTTTGGCCTGAAGAAAGAGGAGTGCCCTGCCATCCGCCTCATCACTCTGGAGGACGAGATGACTAAGTACAAGCCTGAGACTGATGACATCACAGCAGAAAGCATCACAGAGTTCTGCACTAAGTTCACAGACGGCAAACTGAAGGTCAGAGCTGTTGTATAAAGATATTTACACAATGCAGTAGTAGTCAAATTAAGTAACAGTATGTTAAATCCCCTTTCCTATCAAAGCCGTCCAATATGCTGTCTGTACAGGTTGGCATGGGGGGGGGCAGTGCTTCAGCTCAGTTCATTCTCCATTGTAGTTTTATGAAGATGCAGGTGTATTTGTGATTCAGAATGTAGCTACTTTGAAATGGTTAGGAAATTCAGAAAATACTGGTTTGTTTCTTGTTTTCTTTTTGTTGCTTTTCATGCTTTCGTCATTCACTTAACTTGCTTGACCATTACTTTTTGGCTCAACAAACATGAAAGGTTGCACAGTTGACCTTTTTTTTTTTTTCGTCAGTTTGCCAAGTAAGTGTGCTCTTGACCGAAATGAAATGATTTAAAGTCTATACTGAACTTTTCTCTTTTCTCACAGCCTCACCTTATGAGCCAGGACATCCCTGCAGACTGGGACAAGAACCCAGTCAAGGTCTTGGTTGGCAAGAACTTTGAGGACGTTGCCTTTGATCCAACAAAGAATGTGTTTGTCGAATTCTGTAAGGGCTTTTTTCATTATTGCTGTTAAAACACAAAATCGTGGTTCAGATCATGATTTTTGAGACGCAGATACAGTCACATTTTAAATTGGACAAAAAGGAGACTTCTGAATATCGTGAATTTTCTGACTATGAAATGATTGTAGCCACCATGTTACAGAACCTAATATACCTAAGTATTGGACAGATTTATATTTTTTCCCACAAATAAGTTACAGTGCACTCACTGTGTCATGACTTTGACAACCAAGCATACATTTCAAGGATAAGAAGAGCATAGAAAAACATAATGTGGCAAAACAGCAGTTTCACAATGTTGTTTTGACACTTGAGATCTTGGCTGATCATAGGTCAGATGTTCACTTATGAAAATTATTTTGTGTTTTTATTATGCAAGCAAAGGGGAAAAAAGGCAAACAAAAAATAAAATTTTGAAAAAAAAAATAAAATAAAGATTTGAAAAAAAATGAAGGTTTCAAAATTTTTAAGCTTAACAAAATAGATTGTGTTCTCATTTTTGTTAATTTCAAATCTGAAACATCTGCTTGCAGGCCAAAATATTTGTCATTTAAAAAGTTTTGTTTGCAAGTCCAAAGGTTTTGCACCTCTAAATCTTTTGCAAATCAAAAAGTTTTGCTTGCAAGTTCAAGTGGTACTTGCTTCCAGGTCAAACTCGTTTGCAAGTAGAAAAGTTTTGTATGTCAAATCTTTTGTTAAGCAAAAACTTTTGCTTGTAGGTTCAACTGAACATGATGGGCAGGATCTACATGAGCAGAAGGGGTGGATTTTTATTGGTAACTTGCTTCAAATTGACAGTCTAGCTGGTTCCTGGTCCTCCAGCCCACTTGAACACAGTGGGAACACGGCTCCCCAGGGCTCAAGCCAACCTTGCCACACGTGGAATCTGAGCAAGCTACCAATAGAAATCCACCCCTTCTGCTCATGTAGATCCTGCCCATCACGTTCAGTTGAACTTACAAGCAAAAGTTTTTGCTAAGCAAAACATTTTGACAAACAACTTTTCTACTTAACCCGGAAGTAAGTACCACTTTAACTTGCAAGCAAAACTTCTTGATTTGCAAAAGATTTAGAGGTGCAAAACCTTTGGACTTGCAAACAAAACTTAACATGACAAAATATTTTGGCTTGCAAGCAGAAGTTTCAGATTTGAAATGAAAGAAAATGAGAGCACAATTGATTTTGTTGAGCTTAAAAAATTTGAAACCATTTCTGTTTTCAAATCTTGACTTTTTTTTTCAAAACTGTATTTTTTGTTTGCCTTTTTGTTCGCTAATAAAAACAAAGTAATCTTCATATTCACTCATAAAGCCCGTTTACATGACCAAAAAAATCCAGTGAGTGGGAGTAATCCGATAATTGCCGTAATCAGATGCGAGGCGTTTACATGCACTATCAGAAATATGATAATCGAAAAACCCTGGTTTATATTTTTCCGTTAATTATTTGATTTCTTTCGGAGTATGAACTTGAGTGCAGCTGCTTATAGGTGAAAAACTTAGCAAAGCACATGCCTGAAACATTAATCTTGGCCTTCTTTCTTTGCCTTTTTTTTTTTTTGTTTGTTCAGATATCGAAGAGCTGATGCATGAGACAAACTCTTACTACACACTAAAAATTGATTCATTACCAGACACTAATGTTGAAATGATAGGGTTAAATATAGCAACTGGATTTTTTTTGAGGAGCCACTTCCAAATTTTCACTGGTGCTTAAATACAGCTTATCATGCACAGTGGGGTAAGTCCATACTCCCTGACAAGCCAGGCACGGAGTTTCTTCCTCACTAGCCAAAGGAGAATAAGGCCATGAAGCTCAGGCTTCATGCAAAATCTCAAGTGTATGTACTCCTGCTGCCAGTGCAGGGCTGGGCAAACCAGCCAAAGGATCATATTATAATCTTCTGAGGTCAAAAAACAATCCATGATCTGGATTGCAACTTTATTTATATCTTGTAATCTGTAGATGAGTTGCAACCAAACTATAACAACTTTTCCTCTAGTTTTCTCTGGTCTCTGGAGGGTTTGATTATGTGTGATAACTTTTTGTTGTTGTATCTTACTAGAAATTATGCATTTTTGCATAATTTTGGACCAACGTTATTGTAATATTTTACAACATCTAGATGACTTAAACACAAGTTCACATTTTCCTGTCCATGTAGCTGCGTTTCCATTAATTATCCAGACTGTAGTGGTGTAATATCTCCCACTGGAGTTTTCTAATGAGTCAAAAAACATTTCCCACAAGCCTAACTTGTAAGAATCTTTGTAAATTGGTCTCATTTCATGTCGCAGTTCAGAGTCTAGACCTGTAGCTGAAGCACTTATGGTAATTCTTCATAATTTCTTCAGCAGCAAAACGTGTTGCACAAACTCAAGTTAAAATATCACAAACAATGGACTGAGAAACTCACTAGCCTAGCAACCTGGCATAGTTAAATTAATGTTGTAGCTTTTTCATAATGTCAAACAACCTGTCACTCTGTCTACCTGAGTGTAGTTTAATGTTTTTTCAATTGCAAAATCAACCAATTGCAGTCATTATGTTTGCTTATAGTAGTCCCATGTGAGAAAGGCCTAAAGTTTTACTGCCATTCACTAGGTGAATGGTTTTTGTTTTGGAAGTTAAGGCCCACTGCTCTTGGGTGAGAAGTTTGACAAAGCTGTTTTACTGCAGTGACTGAAGCTTGAGTCTTGGCCTTCTTTTCTTTGCCCTTTTTTCAGATGTTGAAGAGTTGATACGTGAGACAAACTCCTTCTCACTACACACTAAAAATAGATTTGATACCAAGCAACTAGTACGTTGAATTTGGACACCTACTATCTTTGTTTCATAGATAAAGGGAGATTGGGAGTCATAAATTTAGGTGACGTACAGCTGGGTCTGTTGGTATTTGTAATCCATTAGTTCTGCAAGAGTACTGAGAACCTTGTCACACAAACCCCTAAACCTTAGACATTGACATACTGTATTTATTAAAAAATAAAAACAATTCTATGGTGACTGAAAAGGCCAATATGGATCACAGAGCAGCTCTATTATGTGTCTAATTCTGTGGTTAAGTATATTCTATGGCCAAAATTTTAAGTGTATGCAATGGTCATGTTTCAATAAAATATGAAGTGAATTTAAGTTTTTTTTTTTGTTTTTGTTTTTTTTAAAGGCAGGGGTGTGTGCAAATTATGTTTTGAACCAAATAAACTCACATCTTTGGTTATATCAGTTAAATGTTCACCACTTTGGAATTTCTTTGAAGACAAAGTACTAAACTTGTTTACAAAGTTCATCATTTCTTTTTTGTGTGTCATTCCAGATGCACCTTGGTGTGGACACTGCAAACAGCTGGCTCCCATCTGGGAGAAGCTGGGAGAGAAATATAAGGATAGCGCTGATACCATTGTGGCCAAGATGGACTCCACAGCCAATGAGATTGAGGCAGTCAAAGTCCACAGTTTCCCCACTCTTAAATTCTTCCCTGTTGGAGAGGATCGCAAGGTGAGTACCCAGCAACTGACTATTTATGCTCAAGGAATACTTTCTGGAGTTGTAAATAGATGCATGAACATTTGAAAGACTTGCATAGAAAACATCAGTGTCTCCTCCTCCTGTATCCCTTGGTTTCTTTTCAGCTGTGAGTTTAAGTGATCTGGCTGGTAACTTAAGTCTAATTTTGTTGCCAAAAAGGTCCTATGAGAGTCATTAGTGGCCCATGATTACATTGTTAATCACGTGTAGAAACCCAAGCCTGCTGGCCTTGTCATTTTCTTAAGCAATGTATTGCCTTGTCCATGACTTCACTTGAAGACACTGCTCAGTTTGCACCTGTCATAATTCATCTATTAACTAGGCAGTCTCATGTAAGCCTTCAGTTCAGCAGACGGTGATGAGAATTCTATACTGTGGTCATCCTATATTAGGTAGGATTGGCCTGTGACCCTACTTAGAAGAAGCATGTACATGACAGAGTTGCTAAGAAAGGATGGCGCTGCAGCTGTGGCCATCGAGTGCTATTTAGGAGGCCTTTATTGTCAAAAGAAGATGCATATTAAAAGTGCAATTGAAGGGCATCCTCAAAGAAAGCAAATGAATTCACTCTGCCTTCCACATGTTCACAACTTGTCCAGGTGATAAGCTCTGTCACGGCTCCAAAACTATGGAATGAACTGCTGCTGCACATTAGACAGGCCCCCTCATGGTCTGATTTTAGAGCTCTTCTTAAAACCCACCTCTTCTCTGGCTTTTTCACACCATATAGGATGTTGATTTTATGTGCACGGATATTTTATCTGAGGTGGACGATCTGTCTGTCCTCATTGTGTTATTATCTTAGTAATTTTTTTTTTAGCTTTTTATTAAGTTTTATTGTGTTTATTTTATTGTACAGCACTTTGGAAACCTTTGTGGTTGTTTAAATATGTGCTTTATAAATAAAAATGGATTGGATTGGATAAGAGGAGATAAGAATATAGTGATATAGCCAGTGCCCAGCTTCTTTTAGAATGGCTCAATTAGAAATCGGTCTCAAATGTAGTTTATAGAAAACTGGGAAATGAACTTATGCAGTAAGATGCACATGTCTGAAATGACTTCTCATTGCCAGGTGATTGACTACAATGGGGAGAGAACACTGGAAGGCTTCACAAAGTTCCTGGAGAGTGGTGGCAAGGAGGGCGGTGCCCCTGCAGGAGATGATGATGATGACCTGGATGCAGAGGTGAGATTTTCTTAAGACCTGTCCATATACTCTGTCTGAAGATGTATTATTACTAGGGTTTGTAACACTAGCTCCCTGTGTTTCTAAGGCAACAAGTTTTCACAATGGAAGGATTCTCAGTCTGTCCTTTCACCATCTATCAGTTAACATTTTTGAAATTTCCCTTTGGGTTGCTACTGCAAACAGAAAATTGTAATTTTTTTATAGATTTGTGTCTTTTTAGTTAGTGTTGTCTTTTGTAGGGATTTTGTAATTTTAATACTTCTCTGCGTGCTTCCTTTTGTACACAAGTTCCAAACAACAAAAACGTATCCCATTACTTTATTTCTGTCAGTGAGAAGTACCCAAAGAACCTAGATAATTTTTCCATTGTTGCAGAATGATGGTGTAGGAAGTTGAAACATGTAAATGATGTATGACGATGTGCAAGACTAAGCTAACCATATCTGGTGCTGTGCAGGAGAGAGGCATTGATGAGGAATCATTCAGGATGTAATGATTTTAGGAAAATCCAATGTGACTACTCAATACACCTCAACACTCTATACAAAGGAACTAGTGTATTATGTCTGTTGGGATAGATGCACTTATTGGCTTTGTAATGGGGTTGATTAACATTAAAAAGAAAAAAACTTACATGGAGATCTTTTGATTCAAAAAAAACATTTTAAATACATGTGTTTGCGGTGGGTGACAGATGAGAAAAGCTGAACTGAATGCCTTTTCAGTTTTCTAGTCTCAGATTTTAAAAATTCTTTTTGGAGTCGTGTCTTACTATAAAAGTCATTAGCCCCTTTTCCACAGCACTTCTGTTACGGGAATATTTCACCTTTATTCCAGAACGACGTCTGTGTAAACAAAATGGTGGATCATTTGGTCCCACCTTTATCGTGGCTCTATAGTGTCTCTGGAGGTAGTAACAGAGCCATGATAAAGGTGGAATCATGATTCTGGAATGCTATGTAAAAGGAACACCTCTCATTCCACAACTAAGGTGTGATGTTTTGATGACGTGTTGTGTGTGCGACCCCTGCACCGGGAGGATTTAAGAATGAGCACAGGCTGTGTACAGTAAACAAACATATCAGCACGACCAGAAAGATGTCGTATGGGGGAGATGCCGAGATCCGCGAGCTGTGGTCACTTTGGGCGGAGGACTCTATCCATGCTAACATTTGTGGAACAGTTAAAGACGGGCTGACCCGACATATGAAGAGGTTAGCAACACTGCTATGCAAGGGGTATTTCCGACATGCAAGTTACACATCACACTATACGCTGTGCTGCATCCCCGCCCCTTTGATTCCAGAACATAGGGCCGCTGTGTAAAAATCCAGCCTGTCTCACCTCTCTTACTCCTTTGGCTTGGCTGTGGAAATCAGTCAATGGTGGAAAAAAGGTGGGATCACTATCTCACCTTTTTTCTGGGATCTCTGTGTAAAAGTGGCTGAGTCAGGTCTCTCATTGATGTACACCCCCCCTTTGCTTTTAACATGCATATTCAGTGTCATGTCTGAAGGGACCTAAAATAGATCTATGTAAGCTTAGTAGTGACATGCTTTTTAGATGGAAATTTGGCACAAAACACAAGCACGCACACAACACGAAGTTCATTAGGCATTTGTTGAATAATGAGAATCACACTGGACTCCAAACTCACCAGTTACCTGCTTCCTCTGCAGATATAAATGTCTGATGGTAAGTCATTGAAAATGCACAAATTCTCAATTTCCTTAATCCTCCTAGATATTACACACTGGTTCTTTTTAAATGATAATTTAAAATAAGCATATATTAGCATGTGTTTGAGAAAATGATGCCAACCAGTGTCTTGGAGAATCCATGAGAACGTCACGAACCTTACCACACAGCACAGAATGCACAGAAATTTGTTCACATTCACGCTTCTGTACTTAATTATGTCAAGTCTCTGTTTTTTTTGAGAGTTTGCAGCCTGTAAAATAGTTAATTTTCTGTCATTGGGTAGAAAGTACAGAAAGGTTGTTAAATTGCCAAGTGACGCTGGCATTGAATCATGGGAAAATATTTGGAAAATAGGGTAGGAAATGGAGATGAAAAGAATGCATTCAGTGGGATGTGTATGTACATTGTGGATTTTGGATAACCTTACATGAAAGCCTGAACTGATTAAGATGTGCAATGACTGTCAGACCAGGTTAATAATCTAAAGATGTCGTTATTTTTGACGGCACTGTCTAAATAAAAGGAATATAGATTTATGGTGTTACTGTTGTAGATATGTGCAGTTATAGAAACTTGAGGATGCAAGACATTACCAGTCATGCATTTGAATCACTGACTGGTTTGCTACAGTGCACGCCAATGTGGGTCCTTCACTTTTCACTCCACTATTGCCACCACGCCCCCCCTTCTCAGAAGTCTAATTTTACCATGACAGACTCTGGTCCAGTAATACCTTAAGCAGCTGCTGGTGAGCCAGTAAAATAGCACTGGCTTTAGCCTGGAGACCTGAGCCTTCCCATGACAATAGCACGTGCAGCACTGGACTCGCTATGAACAGCTGTCTGCATGTGACCATCTCCTTAGCCCAGCTGTCTTCAGACTAGACATGGAGGAATGGGGATGCAAAATCAACATGTCATTAGCTCTATATACTTTGCTGTTGATGACTATATTGGTTACATGTTCTGAGTGATTGATTTGATGTATGCCAGGTGTTAGTTTTGAGTCTGACATTTTTTTTTCCAGGGTATCTGTGGGTACCTTTTTTTTTTTTTTTTTTAAATGTTAAAATGCATTTTAGTCCTTACAATGTCTTAAACATAATTTCAACAGCTCTAAAAGTTAATGTTGCTTTCATTAGTAATATAAGGTTAATCATGAATTTCTAAAGGCTGATATAATACTTTAGAGAAGAAAAAAGCCAGTGGATGATTAATAATTGCAAGTTGTGGAAGTTTATCAACTGATTGGACCAGAGAACATTAAACTCAAAAGTAATTATTATATCTGGAACTGAACATCAAAGTGTAGAAATTAGGAACACTCACTCACATCAGTCCACCACTTTTCCAAACCTGTACCCGCGTATATTAAATGGTTAATATAGCAGAAATGAAAGGCTTTTTGACATGTGGTGGAGATCTCAATTTAGGCTTACAACCAGAACTTGATAATTCTAATAAGAAAATACTGGGATTAAACCCACTATATAAAACAAGTTGAAATGCCATTCGAAGAGGTTGGTTTGATTTGTTATATGGAAAGATCTCTTTCCTAATAGAAGAGATTATACTCAGCTCCACATTCTCTGTACACAATAGACTCCATTTTTACTTTTGGGAAAGAAATTAAGAAAAAATAATGTTTCTAAAAGAAATATATATTACATACTACAGTAAAG
Source organism: Apogon hyalosoma (assembly GCA_037367295.1). Classification (NCBI taxonomy): domain Eukaryota; kingdom Metazoa; phylum Chordata; class Actinopteri; order Kurtiformes; family Apogonidae; genus Apogon; species Apogon hyalosoma. The sequence continues at coordinate 32,068,104 of JAPQRP010000001.1, read as the reverse complement.
TATGTACAGCAGTAAAAAAGTTTCAGTGAGGGGGGGGGTCAACTTCTATAAACCAAAGTGGTCGTATTTAGTGTGACCTTCCTTTTATACTTAACATGTCCTTAACCCTTTTTGTTCAATGTGAATTTTTTGGCATTCACTTTCTGTTTTTTTATTCCAGGTTTCATTCAACACATGCCAGATGTTTCAAGCGGTTTTTGCTGCTTTTCTTGGGGTCAAGGGTCACACTAAATACTGACTTAAACCTTTAGAACCCATTTAGTTCCGTTGGTGTGTCTTTTTAAGGGTGTGCACATATTTCCTGTAGTTTCTTCTATCTAAAGAAAAGAGAACTAAGTATGCATGTTCATTTCAACAATGCAAAAACAAATCTAAAGACCACTTAAAACTTTTGCACAGTATTGTATGAATGTATAGTGTGTGTGAATATCTGTATGAGCCTAAGATGTACATGTTAGTGGAAAATAATTAAAAGCAATAAATAATAAAATAAAAAGAATGAGTATTTGGTCTAGAGTAGCTCGGACTAAGCTTTGTCTCACTAAATGTCACAGACTGAACCTTTAACCTACACCCTGTTGGAGAACTCATCTTAATTGTTGTCCACCCTTTGTTGTTTTCCAGGACTTGGATGATGTGGACGAAGGACAGGATGATGACTCAGATGGTGAGGATGATGGACATGATGAGTTGTAAGAGCTGGAAGAGGAGAGAGAAGAGAAGAGACGTGCCCCGCCCCAACCCTTCAACCAGTCACCATCACCTTCACTTCCTTATTGCCCTTCCCTGTCCTATGAACATTAATACTTCCCCTTTAACTGCCTCTCAGTCAGTCAGTCAGTGGCCTAATAGCCAGCTAGTCCATCAGTGGCGTGGCAGGAGCGTTTCACCAACCACATCTCCAACCTTGTCACTTCTGGCTAGACTGGTGTGGTCTCAGCTGGCAGGACTCTATGGAACAGTACACCACCTCTATGGAGACCTCAATGCCTTCTCTACAAAGCTCCACATCAGCGGTTTGCCTTGTGTATTTTAAACCAAATGTAAAAATGGCATTGGAATCCAGTTTTCAAAATGTTTTCTGTTTTTTTTCCTGTTGCTCCCCTCCTCTTGCCATTGTTCACTGTGGGTAAGAGTTAAATGAGTCATGTAACCTGTACATGTCCATATGCTAAGGGGGGTGCTGCCAGTGTTCATTTCCCTGTGATCAGAGTCCAGAGGACCTGGTTTGTGGTGGTTTTTGGAAGGACTGATGTCTCAGGGGACAAGGGGCCATCTTATCAGTGTGTGTTTATTTAAGTCTTGACCATATACTACCCTCACCTCAGAGCTTGTCCAGTGTAGCACAAAGCCCCCCTCCCCCCATTCTGTAGCTGAGACCAATTCTTTTCTTTATGTTTGCGTGGGGAAGTCTACTTTCTTTTTCTTCATTCCCAAATAACTTCTCAGTACAGTGTCCTCGTTTCAGCACGACTGCTGACTTTTTCTAAAATGGAACAAAGGTTAACTTTTTGGGGAAAATCCTGTTATTTAATTGCTATCACTGAGTATTTCTTTTGTTTTTTTAATTTAGGTTTTGTCATTTTTAATGTACCATTGTGCCCAGCTGTGGTCAGTTGGCCTTTCGGGGCAGTCTCAGCCCTTGGACACTACTCTCAGACCTGGGATGGTTTGTGAATCCAGTTCTGATAGGTTGCACTGCATTCATGCCTAATCAGAGATTCCTTGTGGTTACTAAAGCAGACAGAGATTGGTACAATTTACTGGTCAGGTTGGTCCGAGAGAAGTGTCTGTTAAATCTGAAGCATATGAGGGAGCAGATGCACAGCCTCACCCCCCCAACCCATACTGTACCTCCCACATCCCCTTTGGCTCACTTTTCCTCGTTGCCACAGGTGTGTGTGTGTGGAGTGTGACTGGTGTAAAACTGCAATGTGAAGGTTAAGGGTGGGTGTGTGTGTGTGTGTGTGTGGGTGGGTTGGCGGGGAGGGTTGAGCATAGTAAGGTGATGGGTTTAACAACTGTACGATGGTGGGGGAACCTCAACAAAGCATTCCATCATATCCAAATTGATGTGGAAACGTGAAATGGTGGCCAATAAAAAGAAAAGAAAACCCAAACACATGAGTTTTGTTCATTGGTTTTCGTTGAATTCCAGCTGTGTTGCCATACATGATGCATCTCACTATGGTCTTGAGTTTTAAAACTAAAGTGTTCCTCTTGGTGTAGGAGTGAAGAACCAATCTGACATAGAAAACAGTATTAATACCACATACCCTTTATATTTCCATACGTGTTAAAAAAAATCCCCTCCTGAAACCCTGCCTAGGATTCAGAGTTATGTTTCAGTTTAGAAGTTACTTGGGGTGAAGTGGATGTGTTAATGCTGTCAGTTCTATTATCAGCCTGAGTATGAATGAGTTCTAGATCATTTTCCTCAAAGTATGGGTGTGATTTTGTTAAGAGCAATACTTGCCGTCATTTGAGAACATGACAAAATGTGACCCTAATGGTAGACGAAATCTTTAAAACCTTGTTTCCCAAACTTGGGGCAGGGACCCAGAACAGATTATGGAGGTGTTTTTACAACCACCAAATGGCAGAGCAACATGATGGCTATGATATGGGAATTCATTTTCCAAATTAAAACAGGACAAATGTTCTCTGGAACTGTAGGTGTCAACATCGGCAAAGCTATGCTAAAGCAGATGAGGTTTCAGGTGTATAAGACAGAACAAATCAAAACTTGTAAAATGTAAAATAGTTCAGGGCTTAAGAAGGCACCAAATTTGTCAAAACAGAATGGTGTAGACCTACCATGTGTAAACTTTGAATGTTGGAATGTGCTGTAGATTTTGAGCTATAGGCTTAGACAGATGGACATCCAGTTTGTGTAATGTGTAGTATTTCAGTTAAAGTGATGACAACAACTTTAATAACCTTAATTCAAGACATTTGTCATGAATATATACAAACGTCGTTCCGGAATGAAGAAATATTCACGGAACAAGACATGACTCCAAACGATTTTTTTAAAATCTGAGACTAGAAAACTGAAAAGGCATTCAGTTCAGCTTTTCTCATCTGTCACCTTGTGTAAAAGGGGCTTATGACTCAACCACTTTCATAGGTCCATTTATTTTCTGCAGGTTAACTAATCAGTCACTACTAGACGAGTTGCCAAATTCAGCACCAATACAATGACATGTAAGCTCTGTCTATTTTCTGCTGGTCAGAAGGATGACACCTGGGAAAGATCAGGGTGCCTCTGATGATAAAGATGATGATGGCAGTAAGGACAGCCCTTCATGATCACCACACACACACACACGCACACACACACGCACACACACACTCCTGCAATAAACCCCTTTTATCCAGCCTGTGTTTACAAGAAATTATGCCCACCTTTCCCTCCTTCTCAGCCGAAGGGGTTTCACAACTTTTTTAAGTGTATGGGGGGTGGGGGATAAACAAGAGGAAGAGGTTACTGGCTGTCATGACCTGAGATGGGAGCTGTGTATCCCACCAGGCTTGTGACAGGTTAGTGGGAGGGTGAAACCAAAGCAAAGGGCTACTCATCTTCCAAATGTTGCCACTGAATGGGCAGCATGTCAGTTCCTAAAATAGCCTCACAGAGAGTATAAAAAGATCCAGATGAAGGCAACTAACACCTCACAACACGAGAGCCACACTGAGAACCACAGCTAGAGCTCTGCAGCACAAAGACTGACCCAGATCTGGAGAGAATCTACTTGGACCTGAAGACTTTAAGGAAACCAGACTGAGTCTGATTTTAAGCCTTTTGTTGGATTTGTTTGTGGGTTGTTTTTTTCTGTTTTTGGGTTTTTTTTGTGTGTTTTTTTGAGGGTTTTTTTGGCAAAATTTTAGGTAAATCAAACCAAGATGAAGTACTACCAGTACCCTGTGCCCCAGACCATTGGAATCGAAACTTACACCAAGAACTGCAGTATCCCCCTGACCTGCAAAGCCACAGCTTCTCTGAAACCAGTCCGAAATGTCCACTTCCCCAACGACATTGTCTTCCAAGACTACGTACGACAAGGTGAGCTGGAGAGAATTGGGCGCTTCATCCGAGCAAAGCGAGTTACTCTGGACACCATCTACCTCTCAGGTGAGACACCACTAACACACAATCAAACAGGAAATGCATTTGATGTCTTGCTTGAGTATACATTTACACTTTACCTTGTTCTGTTGATCTGTGATGACTTTTTTTCTATTTCCTGTCCTGCATGAAGGCATGGCTGCCCTCCATGAGGCTGTGCTGACTGGGAACCTGGAGTGTGTGAAGCTGCTGGTGAAGTATGGAGCAGATATTCACCAGAGAGACGAGGAGGGATGGACTCCTCTGCACATGGCCTGCAGTGATGGATTCCCAGACATTGCACGGTGAGTATCCGGGTTTCTGACAACAATCACTCATAAGACTACAAGAGGTAGTCAAAGTCTGCATGCAGATGGCTAACAGGCATAAACGGATGGCAAAAGGCTATCAGGACATTTTAGTTATTTGTATGCAAAACTTAATGGGACCTCATATCAATATATAAAAGCCTATTTTAACTTGAAATAAATTGAAAACACATTAACTTATTTACATTGTGTAAACTCAAAGCATTATTAACATTACTAGCATTATTCCTGTAAGGTTCAGTCGTCTTCTGCTTTGTCATGTTCTATCCATCTTCTTAACTCAGTCTTGATGTGAAGGTATATAAAGATATATAAAATACAATAAAATAACAAGTAATTCCCCTTGACTGCATTCAACTTCTTCTGGGAAACAAGGGAAAGATTGGCAGACAAGTAAATACTCACAAAAAGAACATATACCTGTAAAATCTACTTGTGTTGTTTAAACTCTATTAGAAGTTAAACAACTCACTTGAATTTGAAGCTAAAATGCGGAGACCAGAGGAGCAGAAGAATGCAAGTCAATGCATTAAACAGTCGCAATCAGCTACAAATTGATTTATATTTGCAAGCATAAAACATATTTATTACTCACCAAAGTTTGATTCAAGCATAGTAGAAACTGAAAACAGTGCAAATTCCAAATGGTGTTTCTTAGTCCCGGTCTCATGTAGGTGAATCATATTTCTACTCCCATTTACATGACACTTCCATTTTTCCCTAAAATGGAACCAAAAGGAGGCATGACAAGATATGTTTAAGCTCTGGCTTAACAAATCCGCATACACACATAACAATAACACAAACCGCAGGATCTACTGCATTTTTGTATATGCTTGACCTTCTTGGCAGCACAGACTCACATTAGTGTCTCTTCTGTTGTGTTTCTTTCCAGTTACCTTCTCTCGCTGGGCGCTGACAGTGACCTGGAGAATGACTGTGGGGAGAAACCAGCTGACCTCATTGAGCCGGACAACAAAGAGCTGCTGCAGATTTTTGGCCTGGCCATCAACGACTGAGAGACTTTTTGGGTCACAAACTAATGCACATGTGTGGAGAAGCCTAATGCTGCCCAGTCTGTTAGTGACTGTCATGCAGCAGCAGAGACGAAAGAAGAGTCTTATCAGCCCAGCATCCTGACTTTGTGAGGTTGTCTCAGCCCTGAAGGTCAAAGAATCTGGATGTGGAGTGGAGTGGAGGGGGTAGGGGGCTGTCTTCTGAATGGAGTGAACTTGATCCAATAGGGCCTTCCCTCCTGTTTGCCACCAGAGGGGAGTGCTCCAAGTCTCTATATTGGTGAACTGGACAGATGGTGTGTTGCTGTTTATATTTGGCATGTCACTGGTATGAGGAGGGCTTCTGAAATCTGTGTAACTTGAAGCTGTTGTTGTTGCTCTGCTCATTAGCTCCTCTCTCAAAGCTAAAGTTAGCTAAACCATAAACAGCTGCGTTGACTGCCTAATTAGCAAATGTGTTTACAGTTGCAAACCCTAATGATATAATTTTTCTCTTTTTATTGAAGTCTTGTATACTAGTTGATTTTCAATATGTTTTTTATACTCATTTTATAAAAAAAAACTGTACAGACTGCACTGCTTTAACAATTGTCAAGCATTCCCTTTTTTGATCTGCACTGTTTGAAAATAAAACCTATTAAAGCACTGAGAAGTTTTGGTTATGGTTTTTTGATAACATCTAGAACCACACAAACAGTGGCAGATGTAGAAAAGTTTATTTAGACTAGCAAACACCTACCAATAGCAGATTTACTTACCAGCCCCACAAAATAGCATGACATCACTAACGACCTGCTGATGACGCAATTCGTCATCAACTAATTTTTCCATCGATTATTTGTCAGCTAGTCGACTAGTCGTTGCAGCCCTAACCAACAAAGATCCACATAGATACTTAAATACATAAACTATTTAGTGTTGTATCATGGCCTGTATCAACACACAACTTTTGTGTGCAGTTCTTACAAAGTACAAATATTAATAGCAAAGTACCAACAGAGTACCTGGGAAATAAAGACAAAACAATTAAAATCAGGTCTCAGGTCAAGGTTCAGTGTGTGATATTTATTGACATCTAGAGATGAACTTGCAGACTGAACTGAATACACTCATCCCTCATCTACAGTGACAGTCTTTCACAGAGTCTGTGTTTGTTCTGTTCTAGTCTTTCTTGTTAAGGGGACATTTACGCTGGTCCACATTCAAACAGGTGACAGTAAATGCATTTACCTGTATTAGTGATTAACTGCCAAATATAATGAACCCCGGAATCTAGTTGGAATTATGTCCTACCCTTTAGCACAAAGAGTTCAATAAAACAAATATTGACATGTCCTTCATTCCAAAGAGGAAAATCTAGAAAAGCTTGAATTTTTTTATGGAACTATGTTCCTTGCAGACACCTGGTTTCAATTTTTAAGAACAAAGTAAGACACTTTTTAATTTCCTTACTCCAGGAATATTTAGTTGTTGATACTGTATATTGTGAGGGCAGGTATAATTTATTTGTTTTGTAGTAATTCACAAAGTGCCTAAAGTCTTATGGTTTATATATATATATTTAGGTGCGATCATCTAATAAACCTATGTGAGCCTTTAGTCTCACCTGCACATTTTTAAGAATCTTAATCTCTTTTTTAATGTTTATTTCATTGTGTTTTATTGTGCAGAAAAATATATTTTTAAAACCTAATTTGATGTTTTAGTTGAAACATATAAATCATATGATGTGTTGGAATACAGGCTCTGTGTTTAGAATGTGTTTGCCTATATTAATAAGATGTAATGAAAAGTTAAAAATGGAAACGGTGTGCAAGTACAGCGCTACACCAAACTACTCTGCTAAGTAATGTAGCAAGAGAAAACAGAGCCAGAATTCAGAATGTTCAGATTGATGGGGATTTTTGTATATTTAGTGAAAACTTTAGAATGAATTCATTTTACTCCTCCAAAAGTTATGTTATTTATTTCACAGAAGTGTTAGTCTTTGAAACCTGTCTTTCTGAATATATGTGGTCTGAATTTCACAATGTCACACTCATGGCACATGGCTGTAGATTCACCCTTATTTTGAGCCTCAATAGCCACTTTTACACAAACATCCCAGAAAAAAAGGTGAGCTGGTGATTCCACCTTTTTCTACCATTGACCGATTTCCACAGCCAAGCCAAAGGAGTAACAGAGGTGAGAAAGTTGGACTTTTACAAAGTGGATCTGCGTTCTGGAATCAAAGGGGCGGTGACACAGCTCAGTGTATAGTGTGACGTGTCACTCTCACATCAGAAATACCCCGTGCATGAGTCTCCAGAGTCTTTCACCGTTCCACAAATGTTAGCATGGATAGAATACTTCACCCAAAGTGATAACAGCTCGTGGATTTCAGCGTCTCCCCAGCTTGACATCTTTCTGGTTGCACTGAAATGCTGTTTACTGTACACGGCCCGCATGCTTTTTTAAATGCCCCCAGCACGGGAGAGACAGTGGGCATATATGAAGACACAGGCATGGAATCCGTGGCGGCCACCCCAGGTGCTACAGCTTTGTGCCCGTTGCACCTGCGGCACCTTGACATGTAGCCATGGCGGCACCAGTGGCACGAAGCCATGCCAGTGCCTCCATAATGAGAAGTGTTATTTAGCTTGTTTACTAAGTTTTTCTGCCCTCTTCCACTTAAATTCATGTCAAATCCACATTTTTCATGTTTGTGAGAGCCCAGCATGCAGCAGCTCAGTCATGGTTCAGCAGTTCATGACAAGGATTTCTGAAAGGATGAGTTTTGTGGTGGTGGTGGTGGTGGATGACTTAATTTGCACCAAAACTCATTTGGGTCTTGTGAATCATAGCCCTGCCTAGTCAGTATGAGAGTCATTAGATTTATGGGTCAAGGTGGGACTGAGGTTTGAGTCATTGTGAAGGGAGAGTCATGGTATCATAGCCCTTCTCTGCTTAGAGATGGTTGTTCCTGATCACATGTTGAGCTCTTCTATCACCCCACTCTTCAACCTTTTGTGCTGTTTAGCTAGAATTTGTACAATGGTGTCCTCAATATGTATAGTGTCCTTTGCAGGTGTGGTTGGGTCAATGGTCCACAGGGCTGTTGCCAAGTGGTGTTGGTGACTGTTCTCATACATCAATGGCCTCTTTTGTGCTTTCCCTCTGTAGACACAAACAACTTAATCTACTTCAATGAAAAAAAAAATCCTAATTTTGTATGAAACAACACTAACAATATAATGCTTGCTAAAAATAATAACTGGTAATGCTAATACTGTATATGTGTATCATAAGAAAAATACAAACTATCCAGTCACAATATTCCCCCAATAAAAATAACTATAACCATTTACAAAGCAGGAGATAAACACCACTTTACTAATTACAGACCGTTATCAGTACTTTCCCAGTTTTTGAAAAAAAAAGAAAAAAAAAAAGAAAAGCTCTTCATAAAACAATTCGACTGTTTTATGAGTTATCAATTTAGATATAATAGATCGACAGCCTTAGCACTAATTGACTTGTTAGAAGAAATAACTGAATGTTATGATACTAAGAAGCATTTGACAGAGTCAATCAAAATATATTGATTAGAAAAATAGGTAAGTGCTACAGTGGCTTGCAAAAGTATTCATACCCCTTGAACTTTTTCACATTTTGTCACATTACAACCGCAAACATAAATATATTTTATTGGAATTTTATGTGAAAGACCAAGACAAAGTGGCATACAATTGAGAAGTAGAAAGAAAATGATACATGATTTAAAATTTTTTTTTAACAAATAAAAAACTGAAAAGGGTGGTGTGCAAAAGAATTCAGCCCCCCTGAGTCAATACTTTGTAGAACCACCTTTTGCTGCAATTACAGCTGCAAGTCTTTTGGGGTATGTCCTCTACCAGCTTTGTACATCTACAGACTGAAATTTTTGCCCATTTATCTTTGCAAAACAGTTCAAGCTCAGTCAGATTAGATGGAGAGCGTTTGTGAACAGCAGTTTTTAGATCTTGCCACAGATTCTCGATTAGATTTAAGTCTGGACTTTGACTGGGCCATTCTAACACATGAATATATTTTGTTTTAAACCATTCCATTGTAGCCCTGGCTTTATGTTTAGGGTCATTGTTCTGCTGGAAGGTGAACCTCTGCCCCAGTCTCCAGTCTTTTGCAAACTCCAACAGGTTTTCTTCCCAGATTGCCCTGTATTTGGCTCCATCCATCTTCCCATCAACTCTGACCATCTTCCCT
>JAPQRP010000001.1:32045156-32055326 GCA_037367295.1 Apogon hyalosoma | reverse complement strand
GGGCTGCTGCTGCTACTGCTGCTACTACTACTGACTGAGTGGTCAGAAAGATGCTGGAGTGTGAAGACAATGAGGCGGGGACTAAGGCATGACAGCGTAAAATGCACAACAGTAAAAAACAAACAAGGCAGAAATGGTGGATGCAGGGTGGATGGGGAATGAGGATGAGGAACGCACATGGGGGGTGGGGGACTGGGACTCCATTCCCCTCCTACAGCCCCCACCCAAACACAAAGGCCTCTTCTTTTTTTTAGTCTTTCCAGTCTTTCTTGATGTGGAGGTTCCACTCCCAGGACAGGTGGTCATGCTTGTCGTCATCGGTGAACTTGGATTTAATGTTGTAGTTGCCACGGGCTATCACACCTTTCGGAGCTTCCTCAGTCGATGTCAGGAAGTCATATTCAGTGGGACGTGGCCCGTAGCTCCCCACCATGTATTCTGATTTGTCAACTGACACAAACACAGAAAAATTATTTGACAATAAAAAAAAAAAAAGGTTTATATGATCCTTCTTCCAGGTCTCAGATAACCAATAAAGACCCAGTGCTACTTTTGTACCAGTTCCCTAATGAACTTTTCTCTCTATTTAATTAATTTAATTATCCTTTAAGAGATTAATCACCATTTATTATGATGTTATCCTCTGCATTTGGCATTTTTCATTGTAAATCATGTTCATGAAAACTCTGAGTAAATTCAAAGGTTATTATATCAGAACAGAGAAAACTGAAGAAAAGGTTACTTTTCTGCAAAGATTTAAATAACTGAACATAAACCAAGTGTGTCCATCCACTGTCATTTATCAAACTCCATGGATTTTACTGGTGAATCACGTTCACTGCAGCGCATCTGAACATCCCAATGGGTCATATCTGATGACCATGAAAAGATGAATAACTATTTTACACCAACGATTTACATGGATTGATAGGTTTAGTGGATTAACAGGTATTAAACAGTTTATATCAGCAGATGATTTAGGGTCTTTAATGGTTAAAACAGGTGAATGCTGGTTTAAGAGAACTCACTCTTAATTCCTTTCCTGAATGTATTCTGGACATACTTCAGACCTGAAACAATCTCCCTGTTCACCTGGAGAAACACAAACACAATTCAAAACATTTTGCCAAAACAACAAATCCACTGTAGTCTGAAAGACCGTTTAATGATTGATTACTTAATGACTTAAATGTTCAGTTCATATTTGATGAGGGTGATATCAGCTATAGGCTTTTCCTGCTCTAAACCAGTATCCACTATTGGTCGAACTCTATTAATTCACTTTCCCTTGTATAACAATACATTTGTTATACAAAATATTTCAACACAAGCATCATGCTGTGCTCATGACACCTTGTAATTAATAGATGTGTTCTGATTGGCTGTCTGTTTCTAATTCTTGACCAGTGTCAAGAAGTCCACAGATATCCTAAACTCCAACATCTTGCTGAGTTCAAAGGATCTTAAAAGCTTTATAGACAGTTACAAGTGTGGATGCCCTCTACTGAAACCTACTTTACAATAAGGTTTAAAAGAACATCTTCACTGTTGGATTGTTCTAAAATAATATTTCTCAAGATCTAAAGAAAATCTAGGTGTGGGAAAAAATGCATTACTTGAAAGATTAAAAAAAAAACATGATATTTAAGGAAAATAACTGAAACTAATGCATTTACTGAATTATCTAAAATGAGCCAAACAGATGGAAAATATCTTACAGCATATTTGTTAATAAACGAGTGGCAGAATGAAACCTCTCACCTTAAAGCTGATTTTTATTTTATATTCGACACCCTCCTTCAGCACAAAGGTCTGGTTCTTGATGCCGTCAAGGTCTGCTGGAAACCAAAGGCACAAGGTTCAAAGGTATCACTATTTAGTCCAGTCAAGTTCACTTCTGTGATATTTCACTCTGATATTTGGCCTTTTGTATATTTTCAGTATAATTTTGTGTGATAGTTTTTACCCCTCTGCAAACTTCTGGCCAAGGGAGTTTTGTAATTGTTTTGTCATCTTTCTGTCTATTCAATGACAATCACATTGTCTGAAGAATGCATTGACATATCTGCCCCAAATTTATACTGTGGATACATCTAGGCATGGAGCAGAAGCCTATTGAAAACAGGTGACCATGACCTACTTTTTCAAGGTCAAATGGCCTGGTGCACTTATATCTGAGTACTTTCAAATATAAATTTGTATGCAATACGTTTTACACAGAGTCTAATCTGAATTATAGGGCAGTAACTTTCAACAGAATCTTACACTATATTTGGCCAAGGGGTACTAAAAGTAAGCAGCACATTATGTTTATATACAGTCTTTCTTTTGACTTTAAGAATCTGCTGCTTAAAGGTGGGGTATGAGATCTTAGAACAACAGTTTGAGCAGCTACATTTTGAAAATAGTCCAAACCCCTTTCTTCAGACATCCCCCCGAAGCCACGCTTCCAGAGTACTGGCACACACAATGCTTGTTCCCAAGGGTTCACGAGCGCTACACAGCAACAGCTTGCCTGGCTCAGGCTTGGGCCCTGACTATGTCCCAGCTCGGGCTCCAACCTCAGCTATGGCCCTGGTTCTTGCCCCGGCTCCGATCCATGCATACCTCCTTCAGTCTCCTCCAACAGGAGGAGAAAACGCTCTTACAGAATAGCCCCAGTTCATACCTATCTGGCTAATGTTATATATTAGTGACAGAACAGTTTTCCGGTGAACTTTACATCCTAATATTGTTAATATAGCTAGCCAAGCTTTGGCTTTGTTTCCTGTACTAGTGTTCCAAGCCTCTGAGAACACATGATTCATGCAGGAGGGGTACACGCAGAGAGGGGAGGGACAAATGACAGTTGAGTTTGATAGACATATCACTGTTCAATCATTTCGAGTGGGCGCTCAAAATGATTGGATGGTGTTTTTTCAGTCCTGTCCGTTCCACAGGTGGCTAAATTTTTTTATTTTTGTGTTAGAGCATTTAATTAATTGGTTGTAATTGGGGTGTGAAGGGGATTTTAAGCAATATAGTAAAAAATGCTCCAGGAAAACATCTTGCACCCCACCTTTAACTGATTTTCATTGTTCTTGTAACTGAAAATATCACTGCTGAAATCACTGATGGGATCCATATTCTTTTGACCACAGGCAAAAAAATATATGGTTTACTTTCACCAACATAGTGGGTGCCAGTTCTTTTCAGCTGAGCCAAGAACAGAACACACAGGACAAAATGTTCTGGGTGGACACAAATCTAGGCCAGCTGAGGGTAGAGACAGCCCCAGAGGTGGTGGTCTCAATGTGATGGGTCACACACTGTGAATACAGTTCAGCGAAGACTGTCTGGAGCCATCATGAACTGCTGAAGCCTGTTTTACTCTGACGTACATTCACCACTTTCCATTAGGGTGATGTGAGGACAAACATAGTCCCTCTGCCTCATTAAGCAGCAGACCAGGAACTGACCTTGCAGGTCAAGGACCAGGGGGTTTGGGGCGCCTTCACACACTAGAGACATCCGGGTCACTTGGACATTGGGAGCAGAGGGATCTATGGAAAGAGCACAGAAACACACAGCTTGTATGATTATGTGTTCACTTATTAACATTATGAACCACCTAATGACACTAATGATTATTTTTCCTTAACTAGCTATAATAAAAACATCCCGGGCTTTAATTACTTAATTAAAAAGATAACCCATGCCATCAGGATGAAAAATGGTTTAAACATGCATGTATATTGTGACAATATATAATAACATATTGTAGACAGCTTAAAATGGCCTGTGCACCATTTAGTGACACCTATGGTGAGGCTGCAAACTGCAACCAAATGAAAACCCCACTCTCACATATTGGCTGCAGGAAACAGTCACAAGAGGGCCGCATGTGATGCACAGTGCAAAGACTCATTGGAGCAGATTTGAGGGCAGCTTTGCTGTAGCTGGGACAGCCACTGCATTAATTAGATCAAGGGTCACTTAACACGGTGCCCACGGGCACTAGGTCGCCCACAGGGACCACGTGAGTCGCCTGCAGGCCTGTTCAAAAAATAGAACTAGTCCAGGTGTCTCCAACACATTGCTTGGGATCTACCAGTGGCTCGCCAAGGGTCAATAATATAATAACAAAAAGTTGATTCATCATTTGGTTGAACAGATCTAAATTTCCACCCAATCAAAATTTCAAATGTCCTGCCCCCCTCCCGAGATGAAATTGTCAACTAGTTGTCAATCAAACTTTAGTGCTGGTTTGCTGTCTGTCATTGGAGAGGGGCAGGGCCCCCAGGGAGCAAGATGAGCCAGATGCCAGGCAGGTAGTGGGTTTAGCTCTGCAACGATGTCAGCCAAGTATAGTCAGGAAGTTATTTTCATAAACAGAGACACGGTCTTCTCTTTTGAGAAATATGAAAGACAAGTGTGTGTGTGTGTAATCTGTGGCGCGAGCCTGGCAGTCGGTAAAAGATGCAACATGGAGTGGAATTTCCCCAAAGTTCACAGCAACTTTTCTGGAGATTTTCTGGTGTGAATCAGCCTCTGTAAAGAGAAGGTAAAAGAGCTCAAAACTAAACTCCAAAAACAACAGACCATGTTCACTAAACTAACCAAGGCCAGCACTTCAACCGAGGCATCATTTAAGTGGTTCACATCCTGGACTAGCATAAACAGTCCTTCACTGATGGAGGTAGAAATAAAGAGGCTCTGACCGCGATGCTGGAATCAGTATTCCAACCAGGACCATAAACAGAAGATTTTGTCCACTATTGCTGATGGGGACTCCTATTTTGGGGGCATTTTGTTGTATGTCTTTTGCCCGGGGACAGGGTTACATTCTACATGTTAGGGGATAACCAGATTAAGACACCACACCAACACAAGAACTCGCATCAAACACATCAGTGATGCAGGACGTAACCCCGCCCCTGGGCGAAATTACTTCAGTCATTCAACATCTTCAGCATTCTGCAATAGCAGTTCATCGTTAGCTGCTTCAGCCTTCTGCAGTCACAGTATTCTACTTTTGTAACTGTCTTGTTCCTGAAGGGAAGTTTAGTATCTAGGCCCCATCATAAACAAACTCTGTACAGAACCATTTCAGTCTCACCTTACAAAGCTCTTACTTTGTGACTGAAACAATGCTTCAAATAAAACATATTACCAACACTGTGCGGCTAACACAGAAGCACTTACTAAGTGTTTGACTGAGCTACCAAGAGCCACTATAGTAAAATATAGTGTTCCAGTGAATATGTATAAAGAAAAGAGGCATTCTATACCTGTGTAGAAGGAAGAGGGCCAACTCCGGGTATGTTTTCATTCCTTTTAACTCCCTTAGTTCTCTCCATCGGTTCAAAGCAATGCAGATATTACCAGTGTTTTAGTCCGTGATCTATCACTCTACCGTTTATCTTTCTTTTTCTTTCTGCCAGTCCAGCTCCAGTTCCAGTGTCCACCATTACAACAAAATAAATCCAAGAAATCACTTTCTTTAGGAAAAAGGACAGATCCTACTCCTCACTCGCTCAGCTTACTTCTCACTGCTAAACTCTGCCGGTCGGTTTGGTGTTGTCATAGTGACATAAGTGTGCTGTAAATCAGTCCAGTTTTATCTGACCTGACCAGGGAAGGTGGAAATAGCATTTGGAAATAACCTATTTTGGTGCTGATAATCTCATTTTAAATTGCGGACTACGATCAGGCATGTATATAAAAATGAGACTTTCAAGTTCACGCATAAAGTCTGCACAGCACCTTAAACTTTCAATCTTTTCAAATATTTGGAAAAAAAAATGCAAAAACCAAGTGAAAGTCACATGTAAAGAAGGTGTGTGAGTGAAACTTGAAGAGTCGGATGAATAGTCTCCAAAAAATCAGTTGGACAGAAATCTCAGACAGATGGAGGGACATACAGATCGAAGTCCTGGTATATATACCCCCACCCTCTGGGGCAGGCAGGGGTATAAAGGGCAGGGGTATAATAATTATTGAGTTCCATGGAGCTCTGTGTGGGAGAGCACATGATCAGTCTTTTGTGTACAAGGAAATATCAGGCTAGATAAACATTGTTTTGCTAACTTTGTGCAATAAAATGTGACAGTTTTGTAGTTAGCCGTCTTGGAAAAATGGCAGTTCCACAGGCATAGAACTGTATTGATTGATCTCCAAAGGAACCAAAATTAACTCCTGGGATTACTGACCAGAACAACTATGCTGAATTTATATTTAATGTCTATGTTATTATTATATGATATTTATACGTTCTAATATTTATACAAGTTCAATACAATCAATTAACATTACTTGATTCCCAGGTCATTGCTCTGATATCAGCCACCACTTCCACGTCTCTCTCCCCTTTCCCCAGTCAAGTGCATGAGTGAGAACACCTCTAGTTTCTGACTCACTGGAATAGTGTTGTGTAGATTAGTCTGAGTCACTTTGGTGTTTACCACCTTCTTTTTACTGAGCATCTGAATCTTTACTAAGCCCCTATCTATAACCAGAACTGTTCATAGTATTAGGCAACAAGCAGTGTCCCTGTGATTTGTAGTTAATTTTCCAAAAGCATGGCAATAAAAGTGGTGCACGGCTTGCTCAAAGTCGTGCTAATTATCAATATATTTTTCTCCTACCTTGTCACGGCCTAAAATTGGCTAAATCCATCTATTTTTCATAAAAATGAAGTGAATCATCCATTAACTCTAGGGGGTCCCTGGACGTGTTGGTGCATCCTGATGACTTGCACAATTTAAGATGATGCAGCAGCAAGACAGAGCCTCGCTGAAACTCTGTTTCAATTTGTGTGGAAAGTGCAGATGTCAAACTACTACTGTGAAGTCAATCATGTTAAAACATATGGAAAACCAAAGTCATGAGAAACAATAAAAACAATTTTTCAGCGATAATGTCATTAGGTTTGGCATGCGATCAGTGCAGGTAGAGATTGTAAAAACGGGCTTCTAAGGGAATTTCTTGCAAACAGGAAGTGCTTGCATGAAAGAAAACATATCACCACATTTCTGTTGGTGGAAAAGTGCATCACATGGACCAGAGATGTTCATACTGTGCTGTGCATAATCTAGTATACCACGAAAGTTGTGGAAGTAACGATAACGGAAAAGAGACAGCAATAGAACTACTGAACTTCAAGATCTCAGAGATTTGCGCATTTAGCATTTTTTTGAGTGTGTAATTAGTGTGTTGTGTCGATACCATTGGTGGTTACATGCAAACAATAGGAGAGTAGAAACTAATTCAGATGGCAGTATAAGGGTTCCGAGAGTATCAGCAATGTGCCAACTACAGGGGTTTAGACAAGCAAGAGCAGAGAAGATTTGAGTGAGGTAAGTCAGGCAGGTACAGGGAGTTGTTCATGGAAACCATCACCAAAAGGCTAACACACAAAGCCATTACCTGAAAATAAAAATGAACATTCACAAAGCAAAAAATTAGGTTAATTTGATAACCTCATTAGCAAAAATGATAGCAAAGAAAATATATTGAATCAAATTCTAAACTTATTTTCCATGGCAATATATAACATTTAACATATCAAAATGCACTAGAATGCCGCATTTAAGGTCTATTTTTTCAAAATTTTCCCAGGGCTCGGGGTACACAACACACATTACTGACACACCCTGTTCCTCCATTTCTGCCTAATACCCTGCTACTGTTAAGTCTTACTTTAGTGACTGTAATTAGACAGAGGAGTTCTATCAGACTTTCACAACCATTTTTATGATACATTAAAGTCATGATTTAATAGAATGCAGCTAAAAGTGCCCATGAGGACACACTAATGTTATACACATTCGTTAATTTGTATTTTTCTGAGTGAAGTCCGTGAAGTCCAACACCAGAGATAATTTTCTGTTTTAGAAGAGCTTCTTTTCTAAAGCTATGATGTTGTTAGCCCTACCTGTCATCCATTCAACACTTTATTCCTTCACTTATGTATGTTTGTACTTACTAATTTATTTGTTATATTTGTTTTTTGTTTTTGGATGAACGTTGAAAACACCATAGCGACCTGCTGAGTGTCAAAGCTCGATGGGCAGAGCAACAGTAACAGACAGGGAGGGACTTAGCAAAGGGTTTTTTGTCCCCACATCAAAATTATGTTGCAAAATTTCTCAAGTGATTTGAAAATGTAAGGAAAAGTTATCCTTACAACAAAAACACTGGTACCTTATTAATTGCAAATATTTGTGAAAATTGCTTATGTTGAATATGACACAAAAACAACACTGGCCTGGTCATAATAATATATTTGCCTATTGGCAACATATTTTTACGTGGTGAATATGTTTTCAATGATGTGGACTCTAATGTGTTGGACTGTTAATGCCCACTCCAGCTTATTAATTAGTTTCCATAACAAACATCCCATAACCCTTCAGATTAGGTTTGGATTTGTCTTACTGTGCCATTTCAAACTAAAGTGACAACTCCCTATACTCTGCTTCACGCTCTCTACCAGACACTCCACACCATATACACGTTACCAGATTCAGTAACCGATGCACCAAGCAGGGCTTCCTTATATTTGCGTAAGCTCTCATCATCCTTATCCAGCTCCTGAATCTCTGCCAGAGTTTTCTGCGCTGGTGCTTTGTAGTTCACTGACTCTGGCTCATCATTTTCGGCTGCAATGGCTGCTATCTGCTCCGGAGTCAAATCATCCTCAGCCATGTCTGTGGAGAAATGCAAAATAATAATGATGGATTAGATTTATAAAGCGCTTTCTTTTAATGCATACTAAAAGTGCGTACAATGGATACGTTATTAATTCACTTACGCATTCACATATCTGATGGTGGTAAACTACATATGTAGCCACAGCTGCCCCGAGGCAGGCTGATGGAAGCATGGCTGCCATTCTGCACCAACGGCCCCTACGACCACCACCAAACACTCACATGCATTCATACACCAGTGTGAGGAGCAGCACTGAAGGCAAGATGAAGTGTCTTGCCCAGGGACACGACACAAGACTAGGACATGGTGGGATTCGCACTACCAACCCTTCAGGTATTGGATGACCCGCTCTATCTCCTGAGCCACAGTTGCCCATATTGCATATGTCAGTGGCAAAATAACAGCATAAAGGGATGGAAAGAAAACATGTACAAGGCAGAAGGACAGAAAGATAGAGGTCACGGAACCTGGAACTTTGAAAAACCACACCGAAATTACCTGGGTTTTTAAAAAAAAAAAAAAAAAAAAAAAAAAACTTTCCCTGGACCCCAAACTTTACCTGAAAAAAATTACTGGTCGGTATCATTTGGAAAATGGAGCCAACCAAGAGAAACTGCAAGAAGTGGATGAATGACCAGGTCCATTTGCCAAATAGGCCTACAGCATTTAGCTCAAGCTGAGCCAAGTGTATTTGGGTGCATTGCAATAATCTGTCTGTCCAACCGAATATGAGCTCTTCCACAGGAGATTTCTATCTCAAGGGACTTCCTGGTTAAATAAAATAATATCCTCTGGATAATAAGCCTGAACCTTGTCAAACGTATTTGTTGAATTCCTTCTTTTTGTGCTCCATTTTCAAAAATGAATACAAGTTTTTAGCGTATTTGACTTGAGCTGAGCGTATCCAGCACTAGTTAAGCCAAGCTCAGTGTATTCGTCTTGCTCCTATGAGTGCATTAAAATCATTTGTCTGTCCATCGGAATACTTTAAAGATTATACTGAGTAGAGCCCGACCGATATGGGATTTTTGGGGCCGATGCCGATACCGATATTGGGAGCTAAAAAAAAAAAAAGCTGATATCCAATATATTGGCTGATATACGATATTAGCCAATTACCAATATATTGGCCAATATATGAAATAAGAACATTGATCTACACAGGATATAATATTCTTGTATTAGAAATCTGTGGACATATGGATTAACAGTTGCATAAATCTTTGCTTATCTCACAAAGATAATTGACACAACTTTAATATACTGTATAATACTAATATATATAGTACATATAATACATATTATATAGATTTATTCTGTCTGAGAGAAACCTGGCTTTGTGAGGAGTATGTGTCCTTAGATTAGACTAGACTAGACAAGACAAGACAGACAGATAGGTATACTTTATTGATCCCGAAGGAAATTCAGGTTCCAAACAGCAGCTTCACAATAACCAGGTAAGAGCACACAGCATGC
>JAPQRP010000001.1:32021196-32033371 GCA_037367295.1 Apogon hyalosoma | reverse complement strand
ACACACGCACACACACACACACACACACACACACACACACACACACACACACACACACACACACACACACACACCCCAAATGAATGGGCTTTCCACCTCAATCTTTAACCTCAAGTAAATAAATAAATCTGATGTGTACTTGCCATTGCACACTGATAGTGGCACATAGACTTTTTTTTCATTTATTGTCCATGTTTTTTTTTTGTTTTTTTTTTTAAGGAAAATAATGTTCCTTGTTAGACATGCATTTTAAAGAGTGAAAAAGCACAAGAATAAGTGTTTTGTACAAACCAAACATTGTGTACTGACATTAGTTTTTTAAGAACTTCTGTTAATTTAGTACTTAGTGCTGAGGAGTTTATGCGGCTTTTATTATCAAACAGATTTGATGTTGTATATGGTTTGTGTGTAGTTCTATTAGTTGGGATGTGTAACTACATGTAGGTACTGGAATGGAGTTCTGTTATTGAACATTTGAAAATACACTGATCAACAGGTATTAACCCACTGTATTTAAATGTACTTTGTTAGTATCTAGTAGTACTTTATTTATTTGTTTACATAATGTTGAAAGTTATGTTTTCATCATGGCTTGTCTGTTTGTTGGTCTTGTTAGCAAGATTACTCAAAAGATGGATTTTGCTGAAATTTTCAGGAAATGTTGATACTGACACAAGGAGCAAATGATAAAATTTTGGTGGGGATGGGAGACTGATCTTCCTTGGCAGAGGTCTGCGCTCCAAGTGCTTTTCTTGTTGTTGTTGTTGTTGTTGTTGTTATTATCATTATCTAGTTCCTTTTTTCTGCCACATGTGAAAGAGGTGTAACACTAATGAGCAGCTTTAGCTCCAAGCATCACTGTAAAATAATTTACAGGACTAGACATCGACTGGTTTGGGGAGAATATGTACAGTCTATGATTTAAAGACACATGCACATCTGTCATTTTGAATACTGATATTGAAATCTGTACAACATAAGGCATATATATTTGTTCACTAGTGTTAGGAGTAATGTGTTACAAAAGTAATCCATTTCAGTACCTGATTAGTTTTTGCTATAATGCAGTAGTATAAGGCATTACTAATCAATTTTCAGTTATATTTTACTCTGTACATGTTCAATAGCACTTGCATTACAACACACTTTTCACCCATAATTTAATTGCTGAAATGAAAAAAGAAAAGCAAACTAGAAACTAAATGAATTGAATTGAATTTAAAAAAAAAAAAAAAAATCCTCTTCCCGTTTACTTATAATGGGTGAAATGTGTCTATACTATGTCTGTGTTGACATCAACACAAGCATAGACATGATGACATCACCTGGATCCATGCCAAAATAAACTACTATATATGTGAGGGGCGGGGTTTGTTGTGCCTGACACCACTTATATTTACGTTTACAAAATACTGTAAATAAGCTTAACTCTTTCTTTTTTCTCCTAGTAGCACCTTACATTGATGTCTATTCCATGGCAAGTTAGACTGATGAAGACAGGACAATCATTTTCAAAGGACATCCATTTGCTGTCTCTTGCTGCTCTGATGCATTTTACAATATCAGCTCCTTCCACCTAACATCAGGTGTTGACAGTAAACATCCTTCCAAATGGAGGCAGCCATCAATTGCCAGAAAATCCAACTTCTTCTTTCCTGCTGCAGAGAAAATCCATGAGGGAATTGACCAGTGTCAATACAACACTGATTTCAGTTCAAACATTTTTTCCTCACCAGTGAATTTCTCATTCATAGTAAAAGGTAGGAGTCAGTACAACAGAGACCTTTTTCAACAATACCTTTTGGCTGGTAAAAGCCAGTGACACACAAGTGTTACTGATAACAATAGTTCTGTACCATTTCTTTTGACCTTACCCTAGAGTAGTGGTGGTTTGTCAGTAGAAGGCACTGCCCCACCTGTCTCGTGAAGAAGATGACAATAGGAATCACCTAAAATAATGTTACAGAACATTAATATTTAAATTAATGAGCTCCAATACAAGAGATAGGAGAGCCTTGGGGCGCAAGCCCTGCCCACAGGAGTAAACGACATGTCCTAAAAAGAAACAAGACCTTCCTTAGAAGTGGAATCAGAGAATTAGGTCCTCAGCTAATAAAACTAATATTACAATAAAACATGCTAGCAGCAAGATGGGTCAGTAGGTAATGCTACTGGCTTCAGTGCCAGAGGTCAGAGTTCGGTTCATGGCTTGAGTGAAAACATCTTTTAACCGTTGATTTTCTGTTGTTTTAATTCCATGTGTTCTACCCATCCTACCTCCACCCCTGGTCTAAATCCATACTGTCAGTGATAAAGACACTTATCAGGGACATGTCTGACTTTAACTATAGAGTCATGGATAAATGTACATGTTTAAAGGATAGCAAGATATTTACATATAAAAAATAAATGACTGAAAACACATACTGTGTACACTCCTGATCCAAATTTTAAGACCTAATTTTAACAGCCTGTTTCAGTTTGTTTTCAATAAATTACATACTCAGTTATTTTTTTGTTTCACTCCCATTTCTTCTTTTTGTAGTTTGAAACTGTTTAAGGATCCAACAGTGCAAAATGTAAATTCATGCACTTTTTCAACTGGTCTTAAACTTTTGATCAGTAGTGTATGTATACACTGCTTAAAAAAATGAGTGGAACACTTTTTAATCAGAGTATAGCAACCTATCAAACTTATGAGATATTGATGTGGTTAGTTAAGTTGCAGAGAGCGTTGTTAACCAGTTTCAGCTGCTTTGGTGTTAATGAAATTAACAACAGGTGCAGTAGAGGGTCAACAATGATACCACTCCCAAAACAGGCATGGTTTTACAGGTTGAGGCCACTAACATTTTTGCCCTCCTCTTTTCTGGCTGATTTTTGACTAGTTTTTCATTTAGCTTGGGTCAGCATGTCTACTGAGAGCATGGTGTGGTACTTGGATGCTACAGAGGTTGTACAGGTGGTCCCACTCCTCCAGGATGGCACATCAATACATGTTTTTGTGAGGTTTGCTGTGTCTCCCAGCACAGTCTCAAAAGCATGGAGGAGATTCCAGGAGACAGGGAGTTACTTTAGGAGAGCTGGACAGGGCCGTAGAAGGTCCTGAACCCCTCTGCAGGACTAGGATTTGTTCCTTTGTGTAAGGAGGAGCAGGATGAGCACTGCCAGAGCCCTACAAAATGACCTCCAGCAGGACACTGGTGTGAATGTCTCTGACCGAACAATCAGAAAGACTTCACAAGGGTGGCCTGAGGGCCCCACGTCCTGTAGTTGGCCGTGTTCACTGCCCAGCACCGCACAGCTCCATTGGCATTTTCATAGAACACCAGAACTGGCAGGAACACCACTGGTGCCCTGTGCTCTTCACAGATGAGAGCAGGTTCAACCTGAGCACATGACAGACGTGAAAGGGTCTGGAGATGCCGTGGAGAACGTTATGCTGCCTGCAACATCATTCAGCATGAGCAGTTTGGTGGTGGGTCAGTGATGGTCTGGGGAGGCATATCCCTGGAAGGACGCACAGACCTCTACAGGTTAGATAATGGATGCTTACTGTTATTAGGAGCCAGTCAGACCCTACGCTGGTGCAGTGGGACCTGGGTTCCTCCTGGTGCACGACAATGCCCAACTTCATGTGATGAGAGTATGCAGGCAGTTCCTGGAGGATGAAGGACTTGATACTATTGACTGGCCACCTCGCTCTCCTGACCTAAACCCAATAGAACATGTGTGGGATATTATGTTTCGGTTCATCCCGCGCCGCCATGTTGCTCCTCAGACTGTCCAAGAGCTCAGTATGCCCTGGTCCAAATCTGGGAGAAGATCCCCCAGGACCCCATGTTCTCATTGGAAGCGTGACCCAATGTTGTCAGGCCTGAGGATCATTTTGAGTTGTGGCAATGACATTTTGGTCAAATGGACTAGTCTGCTACATCATTTTGTCCACTTTCAGGGTGTCTATGACTTCACCCCTCTATTGGGTGATAATTTTCATTTCCCTCAAATGATGTGGCATCCTTTTGTTCCCAATACATCACAGTCAGTATCATGACAGATATCCAAGATTATTTCTCCCCATTTAGTTCTGATGTGTTTTCAAAGTGCTCCTAATTTTTTTGAGCGGTATGATTATTTATTTATTTATATATATATAACACTTTAAATAGTTCAGCTGCTGCCTGTTGACCTGAACAAACACCAACATGATGCAAAGTTGCACAAATAAAATTAAGGTTCAATGGTCTTCATCACAGGGCTGAACAAATCCTGATGTCCATCTTAATATTTAATATATTACACCAATTAATTATTTTTTTTCCTGTTAGTCATATTAATTTGGTATGTAATTGTCTTTAAAGAGTATGACCTGCTGTATTGCTTACTCTGTCAAATAGTGTGCGTGTGTGTGTGCTTCTTTCATGAAGCGAACCAACCTACGTTTGTCATCTAGGGTTTGGGTTGACTGCAGCCCTGTTCAGACATGGCCCTGGCCGACACACCAACATATGACTATTACATGGACAAAACCAGGGCGCATTTCAGGGCTGAATGTAAAGGGGTTTATTTAAGAGTAGACCGGTGCCTCATTGGTCACAAATCAACCCCAGACAGTGACTCAAACTGATGCAAATGTTCCTGATATTAGTGTGAGATTACCCAAAGACAATACAGAGACATTTTATATAATAGAAATACTTTTTAATTTGAAGGTTCATCACAGGCATAATTGTAAACAAGATATTTAAAAATGCAGATTTCATTATAATTGTCATTCAAACTGTCCATCTGTCATTCACTCCCTCTGTCACAGTTGCGCACACACACACACACACACACAAACCAGAGACTAAACAAAAAAATTCAACAAAAAAAAATGTGACTAGAGATTTTGCTGGATTAAAATGATCCACTGTGGATTCACATTAAGACCCCACACACACACACACACACACACACACACACGCACATGTCTGCATTAGGTAGGGAGCGAGGGGTTATGTGATGTTGTAGTAACTTCTACCTGGACAAGTTGGAGATCCTGGAAGAGAAGGAACAAATGTAGCTGTGTAAAAATAGAATGAAAGAGGACTTCAACAGAAATGGCAGCTGATAAACCTTTCCATGCACTTCAACTGCTTCTGCTAAAACCAGTCACTGATGCCCTGTTTACACTGGGGGAAGGGTCCTGACAGCCAACCACTCAGACCACATTAGTGGGAGTCTGGGACATGTATGAGTCACCTAACCCAAACCCTAATCCTCAAACATGTCATCTGACAAAATCAGCTCCTTTTACAATAATGTCTCGATACATAAAGATCCATTCATACATTAAAGACACAGGCGTCCATGGACCGAGCATTCTGTCTGTCCTCTGTCTTCATTATGTCTGTATTTCTGTCTGTCCACTGTCCTCATTTTGTCTGTATTTCTGTCTGTCCTCTGTCTTCATTATGTCTGTATTTCTGTCTGTCCACTGTCCTCATTTTGTCTGTATTTCTGTCTGTCCACTGTCCTCATTTTGTCTGTATTTCTGTCTGTCCACTGTCTTCATTATGTCTGTATTTCTGTCTGTCCTCTGTATTTCTGTCTGTCCTCTGTATTTCTGTCTGTCCTCTGTTTTCATTTCGTCTGTATTTTTGTCTGTCCTCTGTCTTCATTGTGACGACAACTAAACAGGAAAGTGCACATTTCATTTGGTGACACGGAGGAACAAGTGTTTTACATGTTCCAGCAGAAACATGGAACGAGTGATAACCCTAACCTTAATCTTAGTGAAAGTCGGTCAGCTACCAGCTGAAATGAACAGTTGGATGTTTGACTCATAGTTCATCTGTCCTGTTTGTGTTATGGGTATGACTATGTTGGCATCCTAGAACACATATACAAACATGAGTTAAGGATTTAGACTCACTGGTGACCAGATGATTGTTGTCACCAGTCACTCTATTTAATTGTTGCTATAGGTTGGTTCATATATTCGAGAAACAGTATTGATAAGGGTAGTTGTATCAATACAGTCTTAATGATACCCATCCCAATCTACACGGTACATGCACTGCACGTTAAAGCTGGGCAATTTTATTGAATCTGCAATTGATATTTTGTTTCCCCAGAAAATAGATTTTTTTTTTTTCTTCAGCCGTGAATTTCGATACATTAAGCCCCATTCAAATCGCCATGTTCCGTCTGATACTCTGCCCGCTGCCCATTTCTCCCGTTCACTTTGCAGGAAGAGCGATTAGGTCATCCAGCCGCTAGTGTCGCTGTGAAGCAGTTCTACCAGTTACTGTCTAGATACTGTCTGTACACAGACGTCTTTCTCTTCCTGTTCACACAGTCAAAGCTCAGAGATTCAGGAGAACGGAGGTGAATATAAATCCAGCACCTTCACACTTAAAAGCAGATGTGTGGGAGCACTTCGGGTTTAGAAAGAAGGAAAGCGACGCAGCGCCACGGCAAAATCGTTGCCGCCGCACCATACATTTCATACAAGAAATTAATCACCGTCAACATTAGCGCATAAATGAGCGTTAGGCTTCACTTTCACTTCTGCAGGCAGCGCGGTCCACATCGCCCCGTACCTCACAGTATTATACGTAGAAAAGTGTCCGAGCCCTGCCCATCCCCCAACCGACCAAACCATGCACCCCCCCACCAAACAGCATGTACGTGTACACCCCACACACACGCCTGCCCCGGATTCCACAGCAACACCAACAGATCAGTTCCACAGGACACACTGTCAGGTTTGTTCACTTGTGATGCTGCTCTTTTCAAAGGCTTGTAAGCCACAGTTTGTTTCAATAAATCAAACAAATTTTCTTGTCACATCTTTGATTCACCTTGTCCAGCTTTTGCAGCTGTAGACTGTCTTTCCAGTCAGAGCCATATATTGTGTAACTGATCGATGTTTTCAGTTCAATTAATTCAATCCAAGTCAATGGAACACTCACAAGATGTCACCAAACTCACTCTGTCCCTTTAAAATCTTTCGGAAAATTGTGTAAGTGTAACGAACTGTATCGCATTGTATCGTTGGCTGAATATCGTGATATATATCGTATTATGAGCCGAATATCGTGTATTGTATCGTGAGATTAGTGTATCGCTACAGCCCTACTGTATGTATACTGTGCATACACAGTACATACACAGGACGTACACAGTACATACACAGTACGTACACTGCCTGAACACAATGGTATGATGTGCTGCTACTTTCCTTTGAAGGAGGCATTTAAGTAAATACTCACAGGTAACAGTATTTTTAATGTCCTGAATGTTAACTAGTTCCTAAAAAGCCAGCAAAACATTGTCTGATTAATTCTCCTGATGGCTTCTTCATTTGTGATGCATATTTAAGGCCATTATTACATGAGCTGTAAACCGTATAAACCGCATCTCTATCCAACCTGTGGCATGGTCAGCATGTGCACAGCTGCAAATAGTATTTATAGCTTTTTTTTAATTTATTTTTTAGTTTTGATTTTGCACTTCTTTTACTCTTGTGCTTTGCTGATGTAAACCTGGAATTTCCCTTTATGGGATAAATAATGGCTTATCTTATCCTATTTATTGGTACAAAGAGTAGACAAGTGAAGTCTGATCCACATGTCGTCATCCTCATATCATAACTGTCTAATTCATCCACAAATGGACCAAAGCCCGTGGACCCGTTGAATCCAGGTGTTTCTTTTCTAAGCAGGGGTCTGGGATACAAAACAATAATGACTGTCAGAAGATAATTTCATATTGGGATAAATATCGTTGCATTGGTTAGTTTGGTTTAAATTGTTATCTTTGTTTCCAAAATGACTCAGAGATGTTTGGACTGAATTTATATCAACAATGGATTAATTTTTTTTTTTTTTTAATCTATGACTGTTGTTGTGAGATCTAGTCTGTTTGGCCCTACGTGACTGCTGTAGTGGCCGTTCTTTATGATGTCACTAGGGAGTGCCAGTGAGCTATGAATAATACGTTCTAGCTACGACATAAGTGAGACCTGTTCATATATTATAAAGCTAGTGTGAAAATCCATTGTGCATCTTCCCTCGTGTCATGACAACTGTGATTTTAAATGTCCTTCCTCTAAATGTCTCTAATATTTTTCCTGCTCTGACTAAATAATAATTTTCTTCCTCAACTAACCATCTACTTTAATCACATCTGACTGAGGAAGAAAAATCTACCATTAAACTTTAGTGAAATATTGATGTTTGTAAACTATATGGACATAAATATAGGGGCACATCATGTCTACAGCTGTAAGATGTCCTGTTCATGAGGATCGGACAGAGAAACATCAATATTAATAATCAATAGGATATTTATCCCAATATAAAACTAAATTCTGACAGTCATTACTGTTTTGTATCTCAGACCCGTTAGAAAAGAAACACCTGGATTCAACGAATCCAGACTTTTGGACGCATACGACATGAGGATGAGAGTATATTTGTGAACTCTACGGTCCCATGTAGAGTGTGATGTAACTCACTGTAGCTTGTCCTGTAACAGCTCCAACCTCTGCCGGTCCACGTAGCGTGAAAACAGAGAGAGCAGGTTGGGAGGAGTGAAGAGGGGGGGGGCCAGGGACGAGGAGGGAACACTGAGCAACTCCCGCGTCACTGAAAACACCAACTCAGTCCTGTGTGAGGAGATGCTCAAATTCAGTTATTCTGCTCTGGTTTAATGGGATGATCTGACAGAACACCTTCTTATAGTGCTTTACCATCGATTGTCATCCATGAGCTGACAGTTGGGGTCAGAGCTTTGCATCCTTTCTCCTTCACTCAGGATGAGGTACAACAGTGTCACACCAAACTACAGACAAGAAGACAGACGCCTTTTAACTCAGGACAATTAGATGAAAAAAGTATTTTATCAAGTCTAACCAGGAGACATGCCATTTCAGCCATTCCTCTGTCTGTGTACCTTGCTGTGCAGGACTGTTGCCAGTTGGCCCTCGTTGCCCTGAAGCTCCTGGAGTAAGTCTGTGAGGGCGGAGCTTGACAATGATTGGATCACTGCAGAAACTGGCTCCACTAACCAGCACAGCACCTGAAAACA
The DNA here is from genome assembly GCA_037367295.1 of Apogon hyalosoma. Taxonomy (NCBI): domain Eukaryota; kingdom Metazoa; phylum Chordata; class Actinopteri; order Kurtiformes; family Apogonidae; genus Apogon; species Apogon hyalosoma. The sequence goes on along the minus strand of JAPQRP010000001.1, from coordinate 32,024,293 downwards.
GGAAATGCACACAGCTCACAGGAAGTAGATCAACAGACCCACTCTGACATCTGTTCATTCATGTAGAACAGGGTGGTCCAACTCATTAAAGTTCAGGTTCCACATTCAGCCCAATATGATCTATGGGCCAGACCAGTCCAATAAGAACAGTGGAAAAGTACAGTTACATTATGAAAAGGTTTATATCTACACAGTATCCTTTAAAAAAATGTGAACATGAAAAACCTGAAGTTTCTTAAGAAAAATAAGTGCAATTCGAACAATATTCTGCCTCAGTTTATCATTTCCACATGTACGTTATAATTTACACATCACAGTGGATCTACAAACACATAAAACATTTAATACAGGAGGTTCACTCTTTATCCAAATAAAAATACTCCTCTTTTTTTCCCCAGACCTTGACTTTATGTACTTTTATGCTTGCGTTCCTACTTTATTGGTTGAGATTGTACCTGTTGTGTCACAGAAAAGTTCATTTTAATAAATGTATGAATGAATGTATAAGTCACAGTAAATTATGTTAACTGACAGAAACATAAGTAGCTGGGATAGGCTCCAGCGACCCCCGTGACCCTAGTGAGGATAAAGCAGGTCCAGAAAATGAATGAATGAATGAAAGAAAGAAAATCACATTTCAGTAGAATCATACCAGTACTGACTGGTTAGTGAAACCAGATCCAGTTTTTTTACCCTTGCTACACTGGCTGCAGGGTATCATCTGTCTGTCTGTTCATGTATGTGCATAAACTCTGGCATGCACCAGTGGTTCTCAACTGCAGGGGGAAGCAGACAGTCAACAAATGATAAGGTGAGCTCACTTTCACTCTCTCACAGCTTTATTGATGCATTCTCCGCATACATACAATTTCGTCACAGTACTTGTAGAATTATGTATCGAGGGTATGCACGTGACGTCACGGCTAGCAGAAGTCACCACGGTTACACCCAATGAGAGGCAGAAAGAGAGAGAGATGAGTGGCAGGGTTGGCTTCAATAATGTATAAACTTAAGAACAATATTTAATAAAAATGGGGAAGAGCTGTTCCGCGACTAATTGTACGAACAGGTTTGAAAAGCAGTCGGAACTATCATTTTACAGGCACCGAAAGCCTAAGAAAGGAGAAGTAGATGGATTGACAAATCAAGGTTTCGTTGCCTGGATTTGTGAATCCCGTTTCCTGTCAGGTAACATTAACTTATGCTGTGTTTTTGGGTAAAATCATACCTTAAATTACATATTGCTTAGTAAAGCTCTGTTAGCATCTTTTGTGGTTTTTGTCTTCATTTTGTGATTATGAACCTTGTGCTCTACATGATTTTTAAACTGAGGCTAACCCAGTTTTTCAGATACGGGAGTACTCGAGCACAAAGCCACGATGGCATATTAGGGCCACATAAAATAAAAACACTGTCACTACAAGAATAAAGTCATAAATAAAATATTGAGATAAAACCCATCATTTTAAGAGAATAAAGTCAAATACAAAAAGCATCATCATTTTAGGAGAATAAAGTCGTAATATTTCAAGAATAAAGCCATAATTTTACGAGAATAAAGTCGTAGTTATAAAAAAAAAAAAACCCTCATAATGTAATGAAAATAATGTCATCATACTCCAAGAATAAAGCCATAATATTATGAGAATAATGTCATAATTTAAAACCAGGTGGGAAAAATATCATAATTTACAAGAATAAAGTCATTCCCTGCTGGTCCAAAGCAGTAGTATCTGTGTTGTATAACGTATTTGACATTAACTAGACTTAAATATTCACAGTATCAGTAGATCCTGCATATGTTCACTGGGTCAGTCCACTGTCTACTGTAGATGGACTTTGGATCAGCTGGTTCTGCTCTAGTTTTGGACCCTGGTCGTCAATAATGATGAAACCATGTATATTTGTTTGTTTCAGGTAAAAGAGCCATGATCCCCTACACCCTGGATTTCAGGATATACGATTTGTCGATGTTTGTGGACCACTTGTTCTTTGGAAGCTCGTACAGATCAATGTCAAGTCCAATTGTCCTTAATTTCATTTCATATTCCACATTTTCCCCCAGTCTCGCTGTGTTTACTGCTACACTCTGTCATTTTGAGCGAGGTTTTTGCCACTTAGTCTGACTATGAGGGGTTTGGCCTGGGGGAGGGGGGACATAAATGCATACCCTCCAGATTGAGGTGTGTGTGTGTGGGGGGGTCCTACTAAGGCTGGGCGATTTTTTATCGATTCTGCGATATATATCAAAATTTTGTTTCCCCAGAAAGTATTGATTTTTCATCCGCGAGTATCGATACATTAAGCCCCATTCAAATCCCCCGTGTTCCGTCTGGTACTCTGCTCGCTGCCCATTTCTCTCGTTCGCTTTGCAGGAAGAGCGATTAAGTCATCCAGCTGCTAGTGTCGCTGTAGAGCAGTTCTACCAGTTACTGTCTAGATACTGTCTGTACACAGATGCCGACGTCTTCCTCTTCCTGTTCACACAGTCAGAGCTAAGAGATTCAGGAGAACGGAGGTGAATATAAATCCAGCACCTTCACACTTAAAAGCAGATGTGTGGGAGCACTTCCAGTTTAAAAAGAAGGAAAGTGACGCAGCACCATGGCAAAATCGTTGGCGCCAAACTATACATTTCATACAAACAAATCCTCACCGTCCCATTAGCGCATAAATGAGCGTTAGGTTTCACTTTCACTTCTGCAGGTGGCACGGTCCACAGTGCCCCGTACCCCACAGTATTATAAGGAGGAAACCAGCTGAGCCCTGCCCGCCCCCCCAACCAAACCATGTGCTGCTCTTTTCTAAGGCTTGTAAGCCACAGTTTGCACTTTTTGTCCAGCATTTGCAGCTGTAGACTCTGTCCAGTCAGATCCATATATTATGTAACTGATTGATGCTTTCAGTTTTCAGTTCAATTAATTCAATCCAAGTTAAAGGAACACTCACAAGATGTCACCAAAATCACTCTGTCCCTTTACAATCTTTCAGAAAATTGTGTAAGTGTATCGAATCGTATCACATATACACTGCGTTCCAAATTATTATGCAAATGATGTTTTTGTTTGATTTTCCAAAATACTTGATGCAAATGACG
>JAPQRP010000001.1:32003671-32021096 GCA_037367295.1 Apogon hyalosoma | reverse complement strand
AATTTACAGAAACCCAACAGAATCCTCCAGGAGCAAACATTTGTTACTGGTGACAGTGGCGAGGAAAAACTTCCTTTAAACAGGCAGAAACCTCTAGCAGACCCTGACTCCTGGAGGATGGGCATCTGCCTTGACCAGTAGGGATTGTTGTCAGGATAAAAGAGAGAGGGTAAAGGAGGAGAAAAGAGAGCTTCCACTGGAATCCTCCTCCATGACGACATCATGGAGCTAGTGGATGTTGGAGACCTTGCGCACCTCCACCTTCCATTTGAGGAGGCCCCACAGATGCTCAGTAGGGATTAGGTCTGGAGACATGCTTGGCCACTCCATCACCTTCACCCTCAGCTTCTTTACCAAGGCAGTGGTGGTCTTGGGAGGTGTGTTTGGGGTTGTTATCATGTTGGAATACTGCTCTGTGGCCCAGTTGCTGAAGGGAGGGGATCATGCTCTGCTTCATTATGTCACAGTATGCGTTAGTATTCATGGTTCCCTCAATGAACTGTAGCTCCCCAGAGCCAGCAGCACTCATGCAGCTCAGACCATGACACCCCCCCACCATGCTTGACTGTAGGCAAAATACACTTGTCTTTCTACTCCTACCTGGTTGCCACCACACATGCTTGACAACATCTGAACCAAATAAGTTTATTTTGGTCTCATCAGACCACAGGACATGGTTCCAGTAATCCGTGTCCTTAGTCTGCTTGTCTTTAGCAAACTGTTTGGCTTTCTAGAGCATCATCTTTGGTTCAGATGGTATTTGCAGAAATGTGAGGGGTATACTCACTTTTGTGAGATACTGTAGTAACAAAGTACTGTTAAACACCAGGTTAAAAACACACAGGATCTGCTGTTGGGAGAATCTAGTGACTTGAGTTTTCATGAATCCTTTTTCCAAGATCCTATTTCATGTTTTTATTAGCTCTGCTCGCTGCTTGATGATACCGAGCATTATCCACATAAAGACATCATAAAATTGGTCCACAAAAGAACTAAATAAGTCTGGATGGACCTCCTCACCCTCACTTGTCTCATCTGACTAAATGGACCTCCTCATGTGCCCCCACCCTACTGCATCTTTACAGACTGGACCTCCATCATCAAATGGACATCGATCAGTCCTGGTGCATCTATAGTCTGTCCGTCCATGAGAGTGGATCTCTACTTCACTGTGGTTCTTCCAGAAGTTTCTATTTTTCCACTGGGTTTTTTGGAGTTTTTTGTTGCCGAGAAGGAGGGTCTAAGCATGGGGATACCCGGGACATTAATCCATTTCTTACATCTACTGTTTATTTGACTGTTGTTTGTTTTCATATCCAACTAATTCTGTAAAGCCCCATGAGGCAACTTTGTTGTGATATAGGACTCTACAAATAAAGTTGAATTGAATTGAAAAGCGTGACGTGGTTAAGGCACTCTAAGCCTCTATGTGCTTAACAATGTTACTCACAGCATACTGATTAACATATTAATAACTGTTTTGTTAACCAGTAACAAATAAAAATAAACCGTTATAAAATAAATCAAGCTGCATTGTGTATTTACAAAACTACCTACAATGAGCTCTAGACAGTTTTCATTTTGTCCATTTATTTCATACATATATATATATATACACGGACTACTTTGGGTGGATGGGATACTTGGACTCATCTATAATAAGACAGCAGATGGCAGCACATCACCAAGCCTCCCACTACAAGGTATTACTAAGTACTAGGAGTGTGACTTGGCACACAAAGTCCCATATTGGTTCAGTATTTTTAGTCACAATCTGGTTTCTGGTACAGCACATAACTATTCATTTATTTAGAAAATTACAAAGTCTTATTTTACCACATAACTTACAACTATTTAAATGATCCTAATGTTCCTATTCTTTATATTAATTATTGAGTTATATTTGTATTAAATATATAATGATTTATGTCCTCACAGGTTTTCCTTGGATCATCTCTGGACCTGCTGTTGTGGTCCTGCTTCTCTCCTCCTCCATCATCATCACTCATTTATCCATATAGTTGTGATAGTGTTTATTACATAGTTCCATAGATGGTACAGGTTTATAGCATTGGTACTAATAGCTACAGTAGTAGTATATCCACTGGTAGTACTTGGGAGTAGGATTGTTAGCAGTTCCTTATACTGCTGTGCATCCATGTATCTTCCCCCCATTTCCTCCCTTCTTCCCTTCGGGGCTACGATGGACAGGTGGATGAGAAAGATATGGAGGCGGAGCCAGTGAGCTGGTGTGTGTGTGTGTGTGTGTGTGTGTGTGTGTGTGTGAGTGTGAGAGAGGAGAGAGTGGATGAGTTAAGAGTCAATAGTTAATTTTCCCATTCATTTTTCTTTGTTACATCATTGTGGTTACGACCGACAGTAACCAATACTGTTCCAACAATAAAGCGACCAGTGGAATAAACCCTCATCTGTCCTTTCCACATCCAGTCGGATGCTACAGTATTTTATTGTTGCAATTAATATAAGTAAAAGCCATTGTTTTCTTTTGTTTGCAGTTTGTAATTTGACTAGTCAACTAAGGCTACTTACAGACTGCAGCCAAATGTGGCCCAAATCTGATTTTTTGGCCCATGTGTGACCTGTATCCGATCTGTTAAAGACAGCTTGAACAGCACAAATCCGATATTTTTAATCTGACCCAGGCCACTTTCATATGTGGTCCTAAATCTGATGTGTATCTGACATTTTGCAATGCGACTTCAGTCTGAACGGCCAGGTTGCATTTATCTAAACTTTACGTCATTGAAATGCGACAAACATCACAATTCTGCGTCCTGGGAGGATCAGCAGTGCAAAAACATATTTCCTTCTGTAAACACAGTGCATGTCTGCGTGGTCACATATTACGTCAGGACCTCTTTTGCACAAGCGGGTCACTTCAGGGTCACATTCAGTTCATACTCAAAACTGATAGAAGTCACATTTAATATGAAATATGAACGAGCACACAAAAAAATCAGACTTAAAAAATCCAAATTGCGCATCAACACCTGCTGTGTGAACGTAGGCTAATATGACTAGTCAACTACTTTTTCCAGTAGTCGATGAGTAGTTGACTATTGATGTAGTCATTAGTTGCACCCCTAGTTCCTTAGAACATCTCCATCTGAGGAGTTAGGGTTAGGTTTAGGGTTGCCCTGAATGTCCTACCTGTCGTCCCATTCCTTCTCCCGCAGAGAGCTGCACAGCTGAACAGTGTTGGTTTTATGTTGCTCCAGCAGAGCCTCCCTGTCTTCCTCTGGTGTGTGCACAAAACGTTTCTCAAAGTCTTGAACCTCCAATAGCAAACTGTACATCTGGATGAGACATGGAAGGGAAAACAAAGTCTGATTTTGCTTTTGTGTTGTTTGATTGAAAATGTTTCACATGCATTGACAGGTAATTGTCCTCCTACCTTCTCCACAGTGTAGAGGATCTGTCGCCTCTTATTCCAAACCTGCTTCTCTCTTTTCTCCTTGAAGAAATTAATCAGTCAACAAAAAGGTCAAGCATTTTACTGAATCATAGAAAACACAGAAACCACAGTGAAAACAAAAATATATTGTAGCAATTTGTTCGTAAACAATCTATAAAGACTATGAGCCATTGTAGGTGTCAATCACAGAATTTCTATCACCAAATTCCTTAAGAAGATGATGATGAAACCTACATAAAAAGGTGGTAATCACCGTTCAGTGGACACTGCCGAAGCCGCTTCCATTCACAGTACTGGTGCAAACTGCCTGCTTTATGTTATGGATTGTGATTATGTTTTACCCATTTCTCTTGTCAAAGTTTGCAGTTAATGACGTTTAATCAAATTGTTAATTTACATTTTTAATTACTTCAAAGTTATCTCTAAAAATATTTGCTGTGACTGAAAATGGGTAAATTTGCTGCACATAAGGTGTGAAGTAAGTGATGTACAAGTCTGTGTGTGTGGGTCTGGGTGGGTCACACCAGCTGTTCAACGGTTCGACACATTAACTTTAATTACTATGGAATGCATCACACACAGGACATGAATACCATCTACGCTGTGTAACAGACACACACATTTACACACCTCGTCATCTGTGCGAGTTGTCACCACAGCATCAATCATCTTGCGGGGGTTGTTGACACTAGAGACAGTCAGCTTACCTAGAGACCCTGCAAACTGAACTGTTGACAAAAACATGATTGGAGTAGACGTAGGGTTAGGGTTAGGGTTAAACCTAACCCTGTACAAACAAGAGCAGCCGGTGTCGGTTACCTGGTCTGTAGGTGTGTTCAACCTTAGCCACTTGTGGAGTAATGAGTTTGGTGGTGTGCTCCTTCTTGCTGCTGTCACTCTCTCTTTCCTGACGTTTCTCCATCTTTTCATAGTAGTTCTACATGTATTGAAAAAGACTTGTTAACTGATATTTTCTGCATAATGCCATAATACTAATGTAACATTTAATACTGTAGTCATTAACATCTCCAGATGCTTACCAAATTTCACAGATTTTTGAAATTGTAGTATAAAAAGTGAAGTAGAAAACAAAAGGACAAACAAAAACAACCACTGACTCCAAAATAGGACCTCCATATATTTTTCAGCCACTGTCAGTGACCACAGACAGGGTCTTCAGCTTTTGGGACAACTCCAGTGCAGGGAGCCTGTACTGGAGTTGTCGGGGTTTGCTCCGTTTACTGTCATGCGTGCTCTCTCTCCTCCTCCTTGCAAGTGACCAATCAGGTGGCTTGGCTTCTCCCATGCTACCAGGCTGTGGGTGTGGCCACAGCATTTAAAATCCAGCAGTGGCAGAAGCCCCGCTGCACCAGCATCTCCTTCTTTTCATTTGTTCACCTTTTTAGTCACACACCAAGCACTTTCACTCATTCATGCACACACTACCATACTGATGAGACTGACTACTTATATAAGATTTTTCCGTATTACTTTTTTTGATTAATCTTATTCGTGCAGAATTTGACTCATAAATTATATTTGTTTGCCGGCATCCTACTGTGTTTGTGCATTTTGTCAAGGCTCTACCAGCCACTCTTCACTAAGGCTGGGCGATTTACTGTATCGATTTTTCAGCCTCGAGTATTGATACATTAAGCCCCATTCAAATCCCCTGTGTTCCATCTAGTACTCTGCTCGCCGCCCATTTCCCTCATTTGCTTTGCAGGAAGAGCGATTACCGTAGGTCATCCAGCCGCTAGTGTCGCTGTAGAGCAGTTCTACAAGTTACCTATCTAGATACTGTCTTTACCACAGACGCCAATGTCTTCCTGTTTACGCAGTCAGAGCCAAGGGATTCAGGAGACTGGCAGTGAATACAAGCACCTTCACACTTAAAAGCAGATGTGTGGGAGCACTTTGGGTTTAAAAAGAAGAAGGAAAGCGATGCAGCCTCACGGCAAAGTCATTGCTGCCAAACCATACATTTCATACAAACAAATCATCACCATCGCATTAGCCCATAAATGAGCATTAGGTTTCACTTTCACTTTTCCAGGCGGGACAGTCCGCAGTCCCCCATACCCCGCAGTATTATAAGGAGGAAACCGGTCCAGCCCTGCCCGCCCCCCTGACCGACCCACATACGTGTGTCCAGTCAGAGCCATATATTGTGTAATTGATCGATGCTTTCAATTTTCAGTTCAATTAATTCAATCCAAGTCAATGGAACACTCACAAGATGTCACCAAAATCACTCTGTCCCTTTAAAATCTTTCAGAAAATTGTGTAAGTGTATTGAATTGCATCACATCGTATCGTAGGCCGAATATTGTGATATATATCGTATCATGAGCTGAATATTGTGTATCGTATCGTATTGTAGCGTGAGATTAGTGTATTGCTACAGCCCTAGTCTTCACATAGTCATGTCCATTAATATTGGAAATTATTGACTCATTGAGAAATGTGTATTCAAATTGTTGAGAAGCATATTGTTATTGAAATCAATTGTGAGGCCACTGACAACTCAAACCATGGGTAATAAAATGAAATATTGCTGCTGAGGACATAAACTACATTTTTGTGCTTCAAAACAAATTAAAAAAAAAAAAAATTCCACCTGGTAGTAGTAGTCATCCAGGTAGGGGTCAGTGCTCTGCAGCTGCATCATCTGGATCTTGGTCACCCATTCCTTCTCTTTCTGGGTCATCAGGTTACTATAGGGGTCTCTGCTTCGCCGGTCTCCCACAGTCCTACCACGGTCCCTAAAAAGAGGAACATGGCTGTAAGCTTTTCAAATGATGTCATGACATCCTGATTTAACAGAGAAGTGGTGTGTTGAACCTTCTCATGGCCATGTTTAGCGCCCATGCTTCCTTACCCTCCTCGGCTCTGCATCCGCTGAGTGAGCATGCGGCGGTGCTGGGGATGGAGATGGGTGGTGTTATGTCGAACTGGAGGTGCATGGTTTGAAGGGGCATGAGGTGGCGGGGGGCCCATTCGGTGACCATGTGGAGGAGGGGGGCCACCAAAGAATGGCCTGAAGCCACCACCACCAGGTAACAAAGGAGGGGCTGGACCACCACGAGGAAAACCTGCCACCTGCACCCGGGGACAGAGTTACACATTCATGACTTTAATTAGTAAATTACCAAAGTGCTCACCCCATATTTAAGTCTGCTCGTCAGAGCTACCATTCATAGTTCAGATTGTTGTGATTTTTTTCTTATGTCTTGTATAAACACAATACTTTTTTTTTTCTACTTTTTGTATTAAAATTAAAAACAGCCCATTTCACTAACAATCAGCTCCTGTGTTCATTTCAAATTCACCAAAAAAAAAAAAAAGAAAAATGAAAGCTTTATCTAAGGACTGTAATAAAACATAATGTGCCCGCACTTGAAAACCCTTGGCCTCCATGTTAAAAGTTTTTGCACATATGGACGGACGACAAGCTGATGACAACACCCTGCGCTGAGGGTAAAAAGATCCAAAATGATGGAAAATGCATTATTTTGAGTCCATTAACAACCACAAAAACTGCCATTACTGTAGTTATACCTCAACATACTTAAGAGACATTTCTAAATGCTCTAGTTTTCTCAGTGGCTGCTTTCTGAATTCCAATGAAGACAAAGTTCAGGCATCTGGGGTTAACAAATAACAATGATGAAAATAGATGCATTTAGAGCTGATTTTTGCTTCAGAAAAAGAGAGAACTTGGTATCTACTTTAAACTCAAAATGATGGACATCAACAAGAAGAGGAGTCTGCATCTCTAAATATTATATTCCATGACTTTCACATCTTAAACCAATTAAGTATAGGGCTGAACGATTTTGGAAAATAATCTAATTGTGATTTTTTTTCCTCAATATTGCAATTTAATATGCAATTATTTTTTCAAGGTCCTCTTCTCATGTATTTTTCAATAAACACAAGCAATAAATCAATCTGTAATGTAATAAACAATATCAGATTTATTAAACATGAATTGTTCTTTCTTATAGGCTAGGCTTATGTTAAGATAAAGGCAAATGAAGCATGAATTAATGTGAAAGATGGTTAATTTATCTTCTCCAATTACAGTTCTAAACTTATTAAATAAATACTTTGACTTGCAGTCTTGTAAGTGCTCGCCACAACAACTTAAAATTCTGCCAAACAAGTGTGGTGTAAACGTAAGTATATGTCAGTAATAAATCTCACAAACTAAAGTGCAGATTACAACAGTAATACAAAAAAATCTGTGGCTTTACCACTTCAACATGCCCAACTTTTCATGTTTCATGAAACATGGTATGTAAACATGTGGACTGCACTTCTTAAACACTGCCTGAAATGTACTAGACAGTCTATAAATAAAGAAATAAATTAATGAAATATACATATATAAAAAATAAAGCTTACTGATCTCCAGTCAGAAACATCACACATGCTAAAGCGCAGGAAAAGTGCAACTCTCTGTCTGCATTTTTTATATTGCTCAGGTATGGTGAACATGCTAAAATGTATGTGTGAGGGCCTTCTGTACGGCTCATCAAAGCCGTAAACCCAGGCTTGGTCACTAAACTAATGGGCATCATATCTTTCGCTATGAACTCTGTTATTACCCAAGTTATTTCTGCCTGCTGCTCAGAATTGTGTTCATAAGGAGTAATATTTGTCGCTGGTGTTTTAGCCATGCAACTATTGTACATGGCTTGTGGTGTTTTTTAAGGTTTGATTAAGGTTCGTAGTGTTACCTTGTGAGGTAGCAACAGTAGCAAGGCAAGTTCTGCCAAATACCTGACATTGCGCAGCATCTTTTTTATGGCCAGAATAAATCCACACAACTGACGTGCTGCCCCTCTTTGGTACCAATCTTTCTACAGCGTCAGCTTCTGTTGAGCCTGAGGTAACAGGTTAAAGTGCAGCCCTACCTGCTCTGCTCGCTCACAAGTCACGTGACCAGTAAAATCGCAGCCTATGCTATTAGAAAACCTTGTTTTATCATATTGCAATATTATCGCCAATGCAATTAATTGTTCAGCCGTACTTAAGTACTTTCATGACATTTTTTCAACTTTTATTGAGGTAAGTTAGTGAATTTGAACCAACTGTAGTATCCGTTCTAGAGAACAAACCATCTCATACATACTTCTACAACTACTCCTAAGACGAATCATAAGGCTGAACAAACAGTTACAAGTCAGCACAGCCAAAGAGTGTAAAGTACTAACCTGAGAATTGAGCAGCTGAGCCCGCTGAATCTGAGACAGTACCGGACCAACTCCAGGAGGGAACGGACCTCGACACAGCGGAGAGTTCTAAACACAAGGAAAACCCAACAAAACACAGATGCTTCATTTCACAGAAAAATTTGTCTCATCTTCACATTCCTCTTAAATACTGGATGAAGTTGGCCGTTCCAGGTTCAGTGAGGTTCATAAAGACCTGCTGTAACAGATGCCAGATTAAGTCTTGACTCCACTCTTAAGGTTGAGGAATGATTGTTTTTAAAGGCTAATAAAAACAATAGTTAGGGGAAAAGCTGAAAAGCTGTTAGCCACTATAAGCTCCCACCTCTGCCAACATCAATAGTTGTAAAACTTCCCATCTATTTAAAAAGCAGAGGATCAGGTCATCAGGGCCAGGGATCATACCTGGCTGACACTCACAATGCACAAGACCTGTATGGCTCCTTCTGAAAGGTGGCGGTCCCACAGGAAGGTGGTCCTATGCAGCTCCTTTGGGCCAGGCCTGGCTGGGCCCCATGGGCAAAGACTTAACCACCAGGTTAAGCAGTCCATCACTGTCTCTTTACTATTCCTCTAACTCCACACAGATCCATAGGTGACAGTATCACCAAAGGATCTGTGTGGATCCATGTTAACATTAGAACGACCAGCTTCCGTGACTCGCCTTGGAGAGCCTCCGGGTGGCCGGTTCCTCCACACTGCAGGTTTGAGTTTGAGGCCGGGAGGACCTCCCACAGAGGAGTTTCCCCCACCCTTCCTAAGGACCATTGCAAGCAAGATCGAGACGCCCCATCTTCCCCAGGGGCTCGCAAAACGGAACTGGCTGCGCTCGCGGTACCTGGGTCAGGTACTCGCAGTCCTGCTCAGAAAAATCGATCTCATCCACTATTATTTGATTACGAAACTGATCTAAAATCGATCAAATCGATTTTTTTACCCAGCCCTACTAGAAATAATGACAACCTCAAATGTTTCTCTTTGTTTTAGTGTAAAAAAGTAAAATTACATGAAAATCTTTACATGAGCAAAGTATCTTTTAACAATAAAAAATGCATAACCTGAATAAAAATGAACAACTTGAAATGTCTTAAGAACACCAAATGCAATTTTAACATTTTGTTGTTTCTTGATTAAAAAAAAATGGAGCATGTTTTGTTCTTATTATTTATTTTGTTCATATTTGTTGATTTTTTTGGGGTAGATTTTTTGTTTATTTATGTTGTTTCAGTTTCATTTTTGACATCATTTCTAGGTTGTTATGTTATTGTTTTACTGGCCCACATGATTGAAATGAAAAAATGTGAATAATCTGCACAAATATGAAAAACCTGAAATTTCTAAAGAAAAATTAGAACAATTGTAGCAATATTCTGCCTGTTATTAAATGTTTTGTGTATTTGTAGATCTACTGTGATCTGTAAGTGGTAATGAACATTTGTCAATGATACAGTGAGGCAGAATATTGTTAAAATTGCACTTATTTTCTTAAGACATTTCAGGTTGTTCAAGTTATTCACATTTTTAAGGAAACTTTGTAGATGTAAACACTTTCATAATGTCATTTTTACTTAAATGTTACCTTCTTCATTGTTTTACACTATTTTACTTGTCTGGCCTGTTTGAGATCATACTGGGGTGTATGTAGCCCTTGAGCTACAAGAGTTTGACAGCCCTGATCTACACCGATAGATGTTCCCAGGACAGTGAATGTCTGATATAGTTTGTGCCACTCTTGTCACATCTGATGTGCAAACGAAGCTGCATAACTGAGGGGAGGATGATGAGCAGGTGCAGAAGGACAACTCACAGCTATATTGAGGAGGGTGTTGGGTGACAGACGCTCAGGGAAAGGAGGAGGGTATCTGTGCTGGACCGGGGCTCTCACATGAACTGCTGTGGGGTGGTGGATCTACACACACATATGCACACAGAGAAGAAGATGGGGTTAACAGAGACAATGCAAATTACATGAGAACATTCACAAAGGTAAGGCTGAGGGGACACTACAGCTGTATGACGCACTGCAGTGGGTATATGTGACCAGGCCGATGAAACTTCCATCTTTACCTCAACTTTTATTGTTCATGTAAAAACTATGTGAATTCATGTAGAAAAATAGGCTTTTACAAAAATATGAGGAAGTTTAAGAAGTGATGATTTTATAGACAGCTACACTGTCCGAAAATGGATATGTGCTCTTTTCCAAAAAAACAAAAACACACCACCACTTGAATTTATGTTTTAATCTGTTGGTAAAAACAGGTTGGCAGTTTGCTCAGGTGTGTTACTGGAGTCTCAGTCTAGACTGATTTACACAGTCTAGGTCCAGATCCGGCAGTGCCATGGGAACCCATGTGCTGTTCAATAGTGTCTGTGTTTAAACTAAATAACTGATCTCCATGTTTAATACATGTATGAATAGGTCTCAGTAAGTACTTTCACATGACATATTGTGCAATTGATAGAAATAACATTTGTGGTTAAAATACTATAATTCCTGCTGCGTGACACGGGGATCAAAAATGAACATCATTTTTATTAACTTTACTCAAATGTCCAAAACATGCTGTTATCATAAATGGATCCTAAATGAAACATAGGGCTTTAGCTCTGATGTTAAACTACAATTGGGATCAATATTGGATCAAAATGTTGAAATGATCAGTTTTGATGAACACAAATCTGTTGTGACATGGGGACAGGCGGGGACTGTGACACAGGGACAACAGTTTGGACCTTTGTCCAGTATCACAATAAAAGACTGACTGGAACTAACACACTACAAATATGATCATCGACTTTTATTGAACAGACATATTACAACTGAAGTGATATATACAGCTGATAGCAGAGCATATCTGACTAATAATTGGATTGGACAGAAAGAACCTTTATATATTCATGTACTGTTGAATAATTAGTTCAACAGATTCACAGACTGAAAATATCACTGATACAAGAACAAATATTATTATTAAAGTTAATAGTGCATTTACATATGTGAGTCTGAACAATTATCAAAGTTAATAGTGCATTTACATATATGACTCTGAACAAGTATTATTCAAGTTAATAGTGCATTTACATCTATCTATCCTGGTGACAAAAAGGGGGTTCTGTTCAAAAAAGGTTGACAAACACTGGGTTAGGGCAACCCTGGCCCCACCGAACGGACTTCCTAAGAACATAAGTCTCTCTGTAATTGGAATGGTTGCGTACTTAAGAATTTTCCTCCATGGCTGTGCATTATTTCTACCATCATGTCACTCGATTTGATCTTAATACATCTGAACTATTTAAATGTCATTTATATTGTAATATAATATTTATATTATATACTGTGATTGAAAATCAAGGTTATTCCACAAAATACTTATTTTTTTAACTTTTCCTGAATTAAAATAGTATTATGTTGTTTAAAAATAAGTATCAACTTGTTTTCTTTGCATTATTTGAGGTCTGAAAACACTGCATATTTTTGTTATTTTGACCATTTGTTACACTCTGCAAATACATTCTCTAAATTACTTTCTTTTTTTTTTTTAATTTGGGAGAAATGTTGTCAGTACTGTACAGAATAAAACAAAAGGCTTAAATTTTAGTTAAACACATACCTAAAAATAGTAATATGAGAGAAACTGCTAATTTTGCAGTAGTCCAATTAATTTTTTCCAGAGCTGTATGGAATGTGAGTGAAGAGTTTGTACCTGTTTATGGCAGGTGTTTAGCTAGCATGCTATACTGATGGACAACCAACAACTGGTGCACTGCCTAGAAATTCCACATGGAGTTCACCCTTGAGAATTTTTTTAGGAGCTTTAGTATGTGGACATAGATGTCTGGTAGTAAATGATTACCTCACCAAGTTTACCGAATGTCATGTACTAAAACTGTTCAGTACAGATATGTACCATTGCATCAGTAGCTTGGAAGAAATTACAGTAAATCAAATTGGAGTTTCTATTATTCAATATAAACTTAGTTTTAAAATAAAATTTTTAAATTTTTAAATTCACAAGGATACATGAAACTGTGCTAAAACTCTGTGCTACTTGGAATACATGTCAATCTGCCTAATCCACACTACTACATAGAAACAGTGATATATTTCCACTCAAGTAAGCAGCAATAGTAATCCTTAAAACTACTGCTTATTAAACTTCAAAAAAATATGCACTTTTTAAAAATGAGATTCAATCATTTAGAAAAAGAAGTAACAGATAAAAGCAAGAAAATGCTGATGAGTGACTTGAATGTTTATCGTGTACAAACCTGGTGATTCAAGCCATGGCTCATGGGTTGTTTGGGTGGAGTCCCAATAGGCACTGCCCTGACTGGAGGGGAGCCAATCACAGGAGATGAAGACCGTGGAGGCGGGACTCTCTCTGACAAATCCCGTCCTTCTTCATTCCTACACTGAGGAGGCCTTTTAGGAAGACCCACCTCCTTGATGATAGACATAAGTGGACTATCCTGGAGACAGAAAAAAGATCATACACATGGGAGACATGCCTCTCCTGAAGTCAACAGCACCATCCTCTATTGGAAAAACACTAAAAAAAACAAACAAACCTTGAACAACATCAAAGCTCTTTTCAGTCACCTAAAATAATCTTCTGTATAACAGACTGCATATAAAGATAGATGTCATTATGCTGCTTCCTGCTGCTGTGATAATGTGGAGCACTTATTTCTGTGATGCATTTTGGAGCCAGATAGATCCAAAATGAGACGCACTAAAGCGTGCATGCACACACACACAAACACATACAGACCAGTGATGACTGAAGTGTCCCTCACCTCCATGTGTGTCACCAGTGCAGGAGTGACACTGACCGGCCCAAATCCCATACTGTTCTCCCAGATACTGTGAGAGTTCATCTGAGATAGACAGAGAATGAACATTCATTTACATTAACTGGATCATAAATAATAACAAAGTGGCTATTGACACAGTACTGTGGCACAAAATATCGGTTTGTCTATTACCACAGAGCCAATCAGCACCCTTGTTATATCATGTCTACACTGGTAACTTACATTCTGAAAAAGTACAAAGACAAATCAGATAGCGAATAGGTCAACCTGAGACACAGCAGACATTCAGCTTAGTCAGTAATGTATTGGACTGCAACGCAGGAAAACCTGGGTTCAATTCATGGTCAGAGTAGGGGTTTTTTTTCTTTTTCTAAAGATTTTACATACACACACAATTGTCCTCAAAATTATTCATACCCCTGCCATTTTTAGTGATTTTTTTTGTTTTTGTGATGAAATGAATGAGTTTGGCTCAGTTTGTGACTTATATATGATCCACAAGTGAAGGAATAACAACAAATGATAGTTGAATAAATCCTTTATCTCAAGAGTATTTTATTAGTGGATAATGTTCTAAATGATTCCTCCCCTAGGTTTACTCAGTCCAGTGTCTGTTCTTAATAGTCAGTAGCCTTTGTTCTGGATGATGGTTCCTGTTAGTGTCCACAGACTCTCTTATGTCTTCTGTGGGATGGTGGTCTACTCTTGCTGGGTCAAAGCCTCCAGCTGGGTCCGGGACTACAACATGAAAGTATCTGCTGAGAAACTCCAGATTGGTGCTGACTGGACATTCCAGCAGGAATGCCCAGGAAAGCCCAAGCATACCACCAAGGTAGTGCGGCAATGGTTCAAGAAGATGACCCAGTCCAAGTGCTGACGTAAATCATATAAAGAATCTGTGGGAGGGAGCTGTAGAACAGAGTGATGGGTAGAGACCATCCAACTGGACCCAGCTGGAGGCTTTGGCCCAGGAAAAGTAGACCACCATCCCACAGGAGAGACATAAGAGAGTCTGTGGACACTAAGGGTGCATTCACACAGCGTACTCGAGTCTGTACCGTACTTGGGTACGTTCACACCTTTCCCACAGATGTTGCATTCACACGCGCGTACCGCGGCCCGTGCCTGAGTTCGAATGGGTGTTACACGGCCGAAACAGTAGGTGGCAGTGTGGAGGGAATTCTGTCACTATCCAACAAATGCGGAAGTCAGAAGAAGACAAACTCTTACCCATCTGTTAGCCCAGTGGTTCCCAAACATTTTCTTCTGGTCCCCCCCTTTAGTTTACCTGGAATTTGTTTGCAGAAAAGCAATTCCTCCCTCATCGCATCTCCATCTATGAATCTGACATAAGTTATCAGTAAGCAGTCTTTGTTACTGTCGGTTGCTTCATCCATCTGCAGAGCAAAGCCGCTGTCAAGCACCTTCTCATTAAGCTGCTCCTCTATGTCCTTTGACATGTCATAAATGCGCCTGCCGCTGGTATTGTTGGACAGAGGAATAGCCCGTAGTTTACTGGCTGCTTTGTCATCAATCATAGTTGAAACCATGTCCATAGCACAGGGAAGGATTAGTTCCTCCACAATCGTGTGTGGGTTTTTACATTGTG
Source organism: Apogon hyalosoma (assembly GCA_037367295.1). Lineage (NCBI taxonomy): Eukaryota > Metazoa > Chordata > Actinopteri > Kurtiformes > Apogonidae > Apogon > Apogon hyalosoma. The sequence continues at coordinate 32,005,993 of JAPQRP010000001.1, read as the reverse complement.
CCACTTGGTAGGCAACTTTATATGAAGCCAGTCGAGCATTTGCCTGCACGGATGCGGCTTTAGTAAAGAGAGACTGTTGAGCCTGGCAGTTTGTGAGTTTTGGTCTGAAAAACTCAACTGACTTGTCATTGTGCTCTGGATGTATTGTCTCTAAGTGGCGTCTTAGCTTGTTCGGCTTCAAACTGTCAGAAGCTAGCACTTTAAGACAGACAACACACTGTGGTCTCTCCTCATTATCCACCATTGTACAGGTGAAGCCAAAGGCAAGATATGCTTCGTCATATTTTCTACACTTTGGCTTTAAAGAAAGCTGGTTTGGAAGCACATTTGGCGATGCTTTGTCTTCTGCTTTACATTTAGGTGGGAGCCCCGTCAAAAACCTGTCTATTATGCTAGCAGTCAAGCATTGATTTTTTTTTTTTCATTCTTCTATACCGCGCCCATCCTGCAATGGCACTGCGCCCCCTCTAGGGGGCATGCCCCACACTTTGGGAACCACTGGTCTAATACCGTCCTGATCTTGGACATCTGTCTGACATCAATGTTAGAGGGAAAGTGCCTCTGTCCAGAATACTAGACATGAAGTGGAAAAACTCACCTGACCCATAGGGGATGTCCCTCTGCGCAGCAAGTGCTGCTGCTGGTAACTGAGCATGGATGGGGGGGGCCCAGGAGGCAGGCCTAGAGTAAACACCGTTCACATTAATAAAAGAAGGTCCGGACACATGAAATCCCACTGACAAACGGTCTGCAAAATCAGCTGAATTTGGGTTTTCAGTGATGCCTCACCTGATGTGGAAGGACCAGGTGGCAGCTGGTGCTGTGGGTGAGGGGGATGCTGGTGTGGGATGGCGGAGGACTGGGGCAGGACTCTGGGTCTATCCAGCCCCTGTAGAGGAGACAGCCCAGGTCCTGATGAGGCAGAGGGAAGGCCAGGTCGCTCAGCTGCTCCGACTCCAGCGATGGCTGGATCTGCCTCCAAGATCAGCCTGGCCAGAGACTCAGCCAGGTCACCTCCCCCTGCTCGATCCTCCACATCTGAAACAGACCCTTTTACTTTAGATTCTATACGTAGCTAAATACTTATTCCACTAGTAATAGTTTATTTTGAATAAAGATTTAAAAAAGGACAAAAACATTTCAACTGGTAAATGGTTGGTACTTACGTAGCGCTTTACAACACTTTTATTATAAAGCTTCAACAAAATAGTTGAAAGTTTATTTTTATATCCTCATAAACTTTCAAATGAACATTTACAGTTGTTTTTCATAATAAAAATTATAACAAATGCAAGCCTGCATGTTTTGCTATAACACGCTGTTTTAAACATTTATTATATTTAATAATAATGATAATTAATGGCCAAATATTAGAAGCTAAATTCTTCCTGAAAAAATGTCCAAAAGAATTGGCAAAAAAGACATTTTCTGACACTTTCATAGCAAAAACTTTTAATCACATTATCTAGGCATGTTAGCCCAATTAGTAACATGCTAACACATTTATATGCACTTTTAAAGTCCAGTTCTACCCTTGGCCACACTGCCACAGGGTCCTGTCATCAGTTGGCAGTCCATCTGTCCATCCATCTGTCCAAAAACTTTGCCATGCACTGATAAGTCAGGCCACTAGGGGCAGGCCCCCAGAGACTTGGTTGGAGTTGGCCGTATACACTCTGCGGATATCTGCGTGTACTTGGACCACACTCAAATCAGACATGACAGTGCACAGCATGGTTAAGAAAAAAAGAGGGATGAATGAAAAAGCCTCTGTAAACCATCATTTGGAAAAACCAACACTGGAGTCTCAACCTCCTGACCCGCTTCACTGCAGCTTGACAGTGCTGATGATAGAGCGGAAGAAGGGGTGAGTGAAATGGAACTAAACAACAGGAACTGTCACCAAAATGTAACTCAAGCCTGTGAAAATGACCCTAATGTTAATGTGAATGTTAATAATGCAATGTTAAGAGTTCAGGTATAGGCAACACAGGTGGCTGCCTAGGGTGCCATCTGCTGGAGGGGGCACCAAATTACAGAAAAAAACCCAAAATAAAATAAAATAAATTAGAATATCTGTATAATAAAATTGAAATGCACCCTTCCTTGACATGTTTTCTTTTAAATAAATCATAAACAAGCCTCAATATGACAAATCTTTATTCCACCATTCATTCACATTTATTTCTTATTCACTATTAAATGACATGTCACCAACTCATATGATCTCTTAAACATGCCAAGTATCTAAACAGTTTAAATTATTTCTCATTGTATATTTATTTCTCTTAGACTTATTTCTCTTATACTTATGGTTCATTT
>JAPQRP010000001.1:31962442-31981964 GCA_037367295.1 Apogon hyalosoma | reverse complement strand
AGACATATATACACCAGATGTATATCAGACATATATACACAAGACATATATACACCAGATGTATATCAGACATATATCAGACATATATACAACAGACGTATATCAGACGTATATACACAAGACATATATACACCAGATGTATATCAGACCTATATACACCAGACGTATATCAGACATATATACACCAGACATATATCAGACACATATACACCAGATGTATATCAGACATATATACACAAGACATATATACACCGGATGTATATCAGACATATAAACATAAGAAATATATACACCAGACGTATGTCAGACATATATACACCAGACATTTATCAGACATATATACACAAGACATATATACAACAGATGTATATCAGACATATATACACAAGACATATATCAGACATATATACACCAGATGTATATCAGACATATATACATCAGACGTATATCAGACATATATACACAAGACATATATACACCAGACATATATCAGACATATATACACAAGACATATATACACCAGATGTATATCAGACATATATACATCAGACGTATATCAGACATATATACACAAGACATATATACACCAGACATATATCAGACATATATACATAAGACATATATACAACAGATGTATATCAGACATATATACATCAGACGTATATCAGACATATATACACAAGACATATATACACTGGATGTATATCTGACATATAAACACAAGACATATATACACCAGATGTATATCAGACATATATACACCAGACATATATCAGACACATATACACCAGGCGTATATCAGACATATATACACAAGACATATACACACCAGATGTATGTCAGACATATATACACCAGACAGCTACAGCTGATAGCTCAGTCCATTGTGACTGATGACTCCCATCCCCTTGGGAGTGAGTGTACATGCCTTAGGCTCCATTCACACAGCAGGTCTTAATGTAAAATTTGGATTTTTTGGTGTATTATGATTTTTTTTTTTGTGCTCGTTCATATTCCACATTAAATGCGACTTCTATTAGTTTTGAGTATGAACTGAATGTGACCCTGAAGTGACTTAAATGTGCAAAAGAGGTCCTGACGGAATACGTAACCATGCAGACATGCATTGTGTTTACGGAAGGAAATATGTTTTTCCCACCGCTCCTCCTCCCAGGACACAAATTGTGACATTTGTCACATTTCAATGACGTAAAGGTCAAATAATTATGACCTGGTCATTCAGAGTGAAGTCGCACTGCAAAATATGAGATACGTATCAGATTTAGGACTACATAAGTGGCCTGGGTCGGATTTGAAACCGTTAGATTTGTGCTGTTCAAACTGTCTTTAACTGGTTGAATACAGGTCACAGATGGGCAGAAAAATCAGATTTGGGCCACATTTGGCTGCAGTCTGAATGTAGCCTTAGGGTGTTTTCACACCTGAATTTGGTTCCAAGTCAGGGAGTCGTGTTCCAGTGTTCATCACCTTGTTTGGGTTGGTGTTCACACAGCTCCGCCCCCAACACCACGCCCATGGAAACTGGGGGAAGCCACCTTCCTTCATGCGCTCACTGAAAATCTTGAATACTTTGGAGTTTTTGTGTGTTATGGAGTATTTCCAATTTATGCTCGTATTCTCAAATGCCAATGAGACATTCTATCTCTTTAAATTAGTCATTGTGCACTTTTTAACCTTTCACTGATGTTTACTATTTGCTTCTATTTATTAGTTGATGTTTTCGCTTCAGGTTAACACTGCTGTTTGTTTTTTAAATTAGTCGATCTGCACTTTTTCTTAACCTTTTAATCTTTTGCTGAGGTCCTCTAGTGACTACAGTTGGATGTTTTCTTTGTCCTGGTATCTTCATTTATGTGATATTGTATTTTTATCTGAGTCCAAATCAGCGAGCCTCTGTATGTACTTGCCCGTGTGTATTTGTATTGTCCTCCATGTCTGTGTTTTGTTTTGTTTTAATGCTATATAATGCAGATGCCCTCTCCTGTTATTGCAGAATAAATTTACCTATGGTACCTTTAAAGTGACCTTGACCTTGTTCTATTGTATACACTCACTTATTTCCTGTGTATTTCAAAGGACCACTACCAGATGCATGTGGGACAATACAGTGGGAATGCAGGAGATGCACTGGCTGATGCACACAAACCCTCCTCTGCAGATTCAGCTTCTGCATCAAGGGCTGTCAAATTCAGCACTTATGATCATCCAAGCAACGATGAAAATGCAGACGCCAGGTGTTTCAGACACAGCAGGTCCGGCTGGTGGTTCAGCAGGTAAATGAAACCTTGAGTCATTCAAACACCACATCATGCAGGTCCTTCAAATGTCTTAAATTCACTTTTAGAAAAATCCTAAATGTGAATGTGACATTTGATCTAATTTAACCCTATAAACCCTTTTGGATCATATTTGCTACACCAGGTTCTCAGACTTCTATCTGATCAACCAGAATAATACTTTCATTATAAACTAGGGATCAACTGATAATCAGCCAGGCTGATTATCACTTCCATTGTACTTAGAATACTATGGGGGGGTGTGAAATGTATGGTGTGGCGACAAGGATTTTGCCATGGCACTGCACCAAAAAGCAGAGTTGTGGCGCTGAGCCATGGCAAAACCTTACCAGCAAGGAAGCAGTTTATTTTTATTTTTAAATTTTCAGTTAACCTTATAAGAGATGCTGCTGAACTTGGAAACTCCCTGCACTTTTTGTTTTTATTTGAACTTCAAACAAAGACAAGTGAAAGATAAAATACCATTTCAGTTATATTGAAATTCTGGAAAACTTTATTTACTGTAGAAAACTTTTGGGAGCTATTTATTTGTAAAATTTTTCATTTAACTTTATACGACATGCTGCTGAGCCTGGGAGCTCCCTGCACTTTTTGTTAGAATTTTTAAACAAAGATGTCTATTGTCTAAGATTAAAAAAAAAACCTTTAACATGTTGCAAATCTGAAAAGCTGTTTAATAAACATATGCTTAAAAGCATTTAAAGTTTAAACAAAGTTAAGTGTTTTGTTCGTATTATTCCAAATTTTGACACCAATATTTTCACTTTTACTACAAATGAATATTGGCTCCAAATATTGGTTATCACCCTCCTTTACTACAAATAATCATATCTGTATCGGCCCTGAAAAAAACATTGGTCGATCCCTATTATAAACCTGTTGTATGTGACCCAAAAGTCTTTGGTAATTTTCAAATAGTTACGTTAAGAGGAACATGTACACTACCAGTCAAAAGTTTGGACTCACCTTCTCATTTAAATGGCATGAGATGGACCGCAGATGGTCAACAAGTGCTCAGCATCACTGGGAACTCCATCAAGACTGTTGGAAAACATCAGGTGACTACCTCATGAAGCTCATCAAGAGAATGCCAAGAATGTGTAGTAATAAAAGCAAAATGTGTCTATTTTGAAGAATCTAAAATATAAAACAGGTTAGTCCAAACTTTTGACTGGTAGTGTATATTGTTTTTTGTTTTTTTTAAATAAGTACTTTATGTAATGAAACACTGTATAGTTACTTTATAATTTTTATAATTCATTCTTTATTGTACAGTTAAATGGTGTTACACGTGTGTCACATTAGATACTGCAGGTATATAACATACTTTATAAAAACACCCACTGTATCAAATGTGATACAAAAATATATAATAAACAAAATGAAATGGGAACATATTTTGTTTGGATATTGTTAAAAGGTCTAAAAAATATCTCAGTTCCAAACAATTTGAATTTTGTGGCTAGTTTTTGCTGGGTCAGGTTTTACCGGGTTAATTAAAAAGGCCTTTCTACTGTGCCTCATGAGGTGTAACTTCAGAAAAAAATAGTTTCAATGTTTCTATCAGATTGACACAAGATGTTTGTCAGTTTAAAAATGATTTTGCTAGTCAACAAATCCCAGTATCCCCCTGAAAATACATTAGGAAGATATAATATCCAAAAGTCTCCTAACTAATGTTATAAAATGAACAGAAAAAAGACTGACTAATGATTAAACACAATCACAGACCTGTTTAAAGTCTATGGTCGTTTTTAAAGGGCTGGACTGACAGGACCCTACTGGAATATTTCTACAGGGTTAAACATAACATGCTTGCATTTGAAAACCCTCAGCCTGACTTATGAAAATCTTCCAAATATTGACTGTCACTGATATGTTCATTTGCAAAATGTAAAATGTTTAAGACTGTGAATTAATACAGGGATTGGTTTGTGCAATAGATGTATAAAACTATGTAAAACTAGATTCTGACATTAGTCATTATTGTTCTGTATCCCAGACCCCTGTTAAAAAAGAAACACCTGGATTCAAAGGGTCTACAGATTTTGGTCCATTTTTGTTTGACTGAGGCTACGTTCAGACGACAGTCAAATGTGGCCCAAATCTGATTTTTTTTGCCCGTGTGTGACCTGTATCCAATCTGTTAAAAACAGTTTGAACAGCACAAATCCAATTTTGTAAAATCTGACCCAGGTCACTTTAATATGTGGTCCTAAATCTGAGACGTATCTGATATTTTACTATGCGACTTCAGTCTGAACGGCCAGGTCGCATTCATCTGACCTTTACGTCATTGAAATGCGACAAATGTCACAATTTTGCATCCCAGGAGGAGGAGCGGAAAAATGTATTTCCTTCTGTAAACACAGTGCGTGTCTGCATGGTCACATATTACGTCAGGACCTCTTTTGTGCATGTGGGTCACTTCAGGGTCGCATCCAGTTCATACTCAAAACTGATAGAAGTCGCATTTAATGTGGAATACGAACAAGCACACAAAAAAATTGATTTCACCCAAAAATCCGAATTATGCATTAAGACCTGCTGTGTGAAAGTATTCTATGTGGTTGTTTGTTTGTGGCAGATGTAACTCGGGGAACCTGAATGGTCATTATTACAAGGGGCCGTACCAGGCCATGACTGACGACGGGGTGGTCTGGTACACCTGGCATGGCTGGTGGTACTCCATCAAGTCTGTGGTCATGATGGTGCGAGCTGCTGACCTCCGACAGATACCACCTGCCATGACTTCACTCCAACTGGACCCAAGAAAGGCAACAGGAAAAGGAGGAGCACTCCGTGATGGTCCTCGTGGGTCAACGGGCCAACAGCAACAGAACCAGCATTATTTCACACATTGAAAATTGGCAAAGCACTCATTTTAACCCTTTGAACTCATTTGTATCATATTTGCTACACCAGGTTCTCAGACCTCTATCCAATCAACCAGATCAATACTTTCCTTATAAACCTGTTGTATGTGACCCATATGTTTTCTGTCTCCTGGTGGATTATCATACCACCACAGCCAGTGGAAGGGCTTTGGTGTCCTTTTCATTATGGATGTTACTTTTAGATCATCCACACACTTCATGCAGGAAAGTCTTTGGTAATTTTAAAAAAGTTACATTAAGAACATTTATATTATTATTCTTTTTCTTACATAAGTAATTAATTTACTGAAACAATTTATAGTTACTTGATAATTGATTCTTTATCATACAGTTAAATTGTGTTAAAGGTGTGTATCAGATTTGATACTGCAGGTATATAAGGTACTTTATAAAAACACCCACTGTATCAAATGTGATACAAAATATAAACAAAATGATATGGGAACATGTGTAGTTTGGATATTGTTAAAAGGTCTATTAAACATCTCAATTCCAATAAATTAGACTTTTGTGTCTAGTTTTTGATGGGTCAGATTTAACAGGCTTAATATTCCAAATAAAACACTATCCATTCTGTCTTATATTGCATTTATTCTGTGTTCAAAATAAAATAGAACATGGTACCATGAGGCATTTTGAGTACATCTGAGGTTTTCAGGACTAAGTACTTGGCTTGGGTTCATTCAGAGGCCAATGTGAGTCAGGTAAAGAGGTTCTGCTCTGGACAGTTTCAGTGGGGGGTGGGGGTGGGGGCGTGGTTACAGTCATACTGATACGGAGTCATACATGTGCAACCAAAAGCAAAGGCAGGTTTGAAGTCATCAGTCACCAGATGACCTCGTGGCCTCGTCTGTCATTTAGAGGCTTTGGTTCAGTAGTCTATAAGCAAAATGCTTCCAGAATAACAGGAGTTCAACTTTACCTACTTTCAGTGACTAAAAAAGACTAAATCAGTCCAAAGTGATGGTTGGCTCAAGTTATCAAGATACAGGAATAAGTCAAATATTGAAATTCTATAGAAGTAATAAGAAAGCGATTGATAACTGAAGGATATGTTTGTGTCTGAGCTACAGGTTCAAACTCCAAACATTAGTGTAACGTAGAACAGGTTCATCTGTGCTAATGTTCTGGTAGAACATGCCCTCTGACATATGATACACTCTGGCCCATTTCATAAACCACCACCAGCACTGATCTAAGTCACATGGAGCAGCTTTTGTCATTGTCAGTGTTGATCCCTGGATCACATTCTCATATTTTTTACCTGAGGAACCAGAGATATGGAGGACCAACCTTATCATCTAATATAAACAGAAATATAAAAATGAATCAATAAATGAATGCATGTGCCAATACATGATACAAAAAAATTGAAAAAGCATTTTTTATGAAGTTATCTGTGAAATGTGACAAAAACGGTTGTGTTGTAATTTTTAACCATTTTAATTTACTTTTGTGTTAAAAATCCTAATTACTTTAACAATTCATTTTCTGTATCATTTATTTATTTATTTTAAATTAAGAAATAAATGAAGGGATAAAAATTAAAAAAGGAAAAACATTTTTTCAAAAAGGACAAATAAGTAAATAAAATGGTGCAGAAAATGAAATGTTACAGTAACAGTTAAAAATGACAACACAAATAGCCATTTTTTTGTCACGTTTCACAGATAAATGCCTTTTAAATTTTTTTTTGTATCATGTATTGGCACATGAATTAATTTGAGCCATTTTTATATTTTTGTATATATTATTAAATACGATAAGGAAAGCCCTCCATACAGAGATGCCTCGGAACTGTTTAAATGACGCAAATAAGAGACAAGAGACGAGCCAAAAAGCGCCATGTACAGACTGAAGTGGTTTTAAGTGGCATTTCAGTTTGTATTTTCTAATCCATTCAGTTCCAATAAGTCATGACACTTCTTTAGTTTAACCCTTGCCAGGGCAGCACTCGGACACTAAAGATAGAAGAATTCTGTCAAACGCAAGCTTTATCTACATGTATATACAGAAAAAAGGGTGTCTTTAAAGGGCTCATATTTAGCTAAACCCACTTTTATTAGTCTTTGGTTCATTTATTTGTGTATTTGGACCCTAATAGTTCATACAGTTTGAATTTGAACCCTCCAGGTGCTGCAAAGCTATCTTTATATTCATTTGGGCAAAAATCCAGTGGATTTCTACAGCCCGTTTGAATTCCTGCTTAAGTTGTTCTGTCTATAACTAGTTAAGTCACGACATTTGCACATATAAGATCCAGACTTCCAACGAACATTTACGGAGAAACAGGACAGAGCAGCACAGTCAACAACCTGGAGGGGGCGGGGTCTGAAGTGGCTCATGTGCATTTAAAGGGCCAGTGCTAAGCCACCTTTCTGGTGTCACTACTCAGAAATAGTGTTGAAGATGGACCTGTGGAGTGTGAGTTAATGAAGAATTCAGACCCAAGCAGAGCATTTACAGTTTATGTAGACCACAGGGAAATGTGTGAAAATGCAGAATTCCATTTAAAAAAGCAAAATATGACCCTTTTAAATATGTTGGAAACATTAGCCAATCGTCAGTTTTAGCATTTGTTTTCCAGTTCATGTAAGATTTAGACAATTTTATCTTGGAAGCAGACAATTTCCAAACATTTGTGTACCAGTGTAATCAGAAGAGGAAAAGGAAAATGGGACTGAAAGTGTTCTGGTTCATTCAACTGCATATATGTGGCTCTGAGATCAGGCTCAGATTGAACATCCACAGGTAAATACATTCCACATGGTAGAATAAGGTAGAGGCTGTGGGAGCAGATGTCCACTGGATTAAAGGTTCATGTGTGGATTGAAGTCGCGTCAGTTCCTCAGATGAACAAACTCTGAATCACTGGCCCTTGAAGGGATGAGCTGATCCACCTTTTCAGATCAGTGATTGGGAGAAAACACTCTTTGGAGAGAAAACATCCTTTTTAAAAAACAGGAAAAGGCAAAAATGATCCATGCAAATCCATCCAGAAATACCCGTCATGGAATCATTTGTCAAACCCAAACACCTGTGAGTTTGTTTCCACAAATCCAAGGTTTTGTCTCACGGTCTTCTACTGGAGCAGTAACACAGAACAGGTCGAGCCCACCCTCAACTGGACGACGAAACAAAACAAACAGCTAAAGATAGTCACAACTACAGTCAAGCGCTATGTACAGACCCTGAGCAGAAGGAGAACCAGGTGATTGGTCGACCACGCCCAACCCTCATCCAGAGCGGTACAGAAAACAGAGTTACGACACTTCCATAGACTCCCGCTGTACAAAATAGCAGATGAAATATGGACCTCTTCCTGGGTTCTGCAGGCGGGGCCAATAGTTCCAAACATTGAGTATGATGGCGTCGGAACACATTCATTTCTATTTCTGCTGATCTATCAACTCCAGCTCTAAGTTAATAAGATGTCATCTTTCAAATTATCAAGTGTATTTCCTGTATTAATGACATTTGATGTAAATTCTGTTTTCTTTGGTATGTGTTGGCGTTTGTATACATTTCTATCTTATCCAACCGTTATGTTGGATTTTCAGCTGCAGTCCTATATGTAGCTAGCTTGACTTGTCCAGCTGTTGAGATTGAACCACTATAACTACAAATTGAGTTTCTAAGGTAAGGTAACATTAGTCCAAATGTGGTTCTCAGTGGGTTTTATTGGAGTTGTTTTGCTGAACCTGGTGGTGTTGGGTTCAGTTTGTCAGCTGAGGTCATGTGATCATTAGTGTCATTTACTGTGGGTATAAATATGGGTCCACTTTGACACTTATTTTATTCTATTTGTCATTTATTATCGTTTCATAATGGTTTCATGTGATACCTGTCAGTAGTTTTATTTGTCCTGCGCTCGTTTGTTAAACCTACGACTAAATGTAAACCTGTTGACAGTACTAAAGTCAGTCCTTTCAGTGGTCAACCCCACTACTCAAAAGAACAACTGACACTAACATACATACATTAGTGACACAACAGCTGGAAATTGACTGGTGTGTGGTTTATTGTTTGGCGCTCTAGCAGTCACATTTCTGTCATTACTGATATCAAACCATGACCAAATGTTTGTCCATATTGTCTAGTTGACCTGGTTAGTTTTATCCAATATTAGGCCAAAGTTCAACACATGGATATTTCACCATAACTTCCATCAAAATCATCATACTGACTTGAAACCAAAGCCAAACTGTGCACTTTTCCATTATACGTCTGATGGTCTGCATCATGATGTCATAAGGGTCACACCCTCATTAGCACCCAGGGTAAATGGGTGTATGTGTGTGTGTGTGTGTGTGTGTGTGTGTGTGTGTGTGCGTGGGTGTGGGTGTGGGTGTGTGTGGGGGGGGCGACGACAGTAAACTCAGTTTTCTGAAATGGCTGTTATACCACCAATATTCATCCGATCAAATCAAAATTTAACATGTAACATCTCTGTGCAAGTCCTTTCCCATTTGCCAAATTTCACAACTTTAGGTTGCTATGGTAATGAATGTAAAATTTGTTTATCATTAATAACTTCCCTTCTGTTCATCGTAGTGATTTCAAACTAATGCCAAATTATTGTAAATTCAATTCTCTATCCATTTCCTATGTATATTCACAAAATGGCTTCGATCTTGAAAATTAAGATGGATGGACTAACTTTGTATGATCGACTTATTAGACGTTGGATATGATCTTTCATTTGGTATCCAATCTTGTTGACCTTTGATGACCTTGAAAGGTCAAATTCAAAGTCATGATTTTCAAAATACCCAATTTTTGAGCGTAATTCCCTCAATTTTGCAGAAAAATGACTAGTATCAGATTATAAAGAAGGAAAATATCGGCCAAAGTTCTCTGTGAAAAGCCTCTGACAAACGCACTTCCTATGGCAGTTTCATTTGGAGATTTTCCTGCAATAACCCACTCACTGCTGTCTGTCCCGTAGAAGTTTGTTTGGAACTATTGAGGCTTACATGAACCACCTGATAGCAACCAGCAATGACATCAAAGTGTGTCTTAACTCTGTCTCTTTATGGCTCTGGCCTGGTCCAGACATAAGTGCATTGGTGCCACTGGCGTATGTTTCACCCTCCACAGGAGTGTCTTTATGATCAAAAGTACAAGTTCATCCAGGGACAAACATCCATCACTGCTGCTGTGTTTGAGAAGATTCAGTCTGTGTGAGGTTGGACAGGCAGACGATGGAGCCGGCTGATGGGTACGTTATCTGGGTGAGAGGGGGGCTGCAGTGGGGAAGGAGGCAGAGTTCCGTGGTGAGCTGAAGGGGGAGGTGGGTGAGAGGTGGCGGGGGCTGGCCAGCAGGTCGCCGTTGTGCAGCTTCCACAGCAGCTCCTCATTCTCCATGGACAGGCGCTTGTTGACCTTAGACTCCTTCTGCAGGGTCTGCTGCAGGATGGCCTGCTCATTGGACAGCTGCCTGTGGAGGGGGGGTAACACATCTCCATTTTAACATTGGTCTGCTTACAAAATGAACACCAACCAAATTACTTTTTTGATTTTCCCTTCTTTAAAGACATTAACCCTTACAGACCCAAATGTCCACCTTTGACCTAAACCATCTACTGATCTAAACTGTTTAATCCTTGTTGATCCACTAATCCTATCATTCCATGTCAATAATTGGTGTAAAATACAGTTATTCATCTCTTCATGGTCATCAGATGTGACCCATTTGGACATTCAGGGGCTCCTTAGTTACTGTGGAAACACCGTCATCTTCTACAACATTGATTCACCAGTAAAACCCATTGAGTTGGATCAATGATAGTGGACAAAATGAACAAAAATTACTTAAAAAAACAAAACAAAAAAAAAATAAGCAAAAAATGTACTAAAATACAGTAAAAAAAAAAAAAAAAAAAGAATAAAATGAGCAACAAAATGAACAAAAACAGCCAAAATTAATGAAAAAATTAAAAAAAAAAAAAAAAAAAGAAATCAACAAAGCAATAAATACCATAACAAAATAAGCCACAAACTAAATGAAATTGAAGAAAAACTAATAAACCCATGGAGATGGATCAGTAACAGTGGATGGACACACTGGGTTTATGTTCAGTAAATGATAGACTGGACTGAAAAAGACACTGTTTATTCAGTTTTCTCTGTCTGATATAATAACCCTCAACTTTAATCTGAGCTTTACTGAACATCTACATGATCAGTGAATTAAATATAAGAAAATACATGATTTACACTGAAAAAACACAAAATACAGCGGATAATATTATAATAAATGGTAAAAAAAATCACTTAAGAAAAGTAAAAAATAGAGAACACTTCATTTGTGAAGTGCCACAGAAGTATCTGTGGGTCTGAATGGGTTAAAAAATATGAGTCAGCTGTTGTGGTTCGACTAGTGCACATTGTCTCCTTATCTCTAAAGAAAAGGACATCTACAGTTGGGCTCATAAGTTTACACACCCTTGCAGAAGTTGTGATGTTTTGGCCATTTTTCAGAGAATATGAATGATAATACAAAAGCTTTTTTTTTCATTTTGTTTTTATTGGAAAAGGTAACGCAACATTTTCAACATTACCATTCATACATATTTTATGCGTCAGAGTCCTTTTTGTAGTTCTTATTTTATATATACACAACGGTGAGAAAAAAAAAACAAAAAACAAACAAACATATGAACTCATGTTAAAAAAAAAAAAAAACAACCCTCAGTCATAACATTACAGTACCTTTGGGTTCTTTACACATTACCCATGTTTATGCAGAAAAATATAAAACAAAGAGAAAGAAAAAAAAAATACAGGGAGTTTATGAAAAAAAAAAGGACATTTTTAGAGGAGTGATACAAATTCTGGGCAGTTAGAGGATACAAACTCGATCCATTTGTCCCAAATTTGATAAAATGTATCCCTCTGGATTCTGATTGAGTCAGTTTTTCCATTTTGAATATTTGCAAGATGGTCTCGTCTTCTATTGTTGATGGACTTGGCTTTAACCATCCTACTTGTAATAATTTTCTTGCTGGCTGCTAAAAGTGCCTGTAATAATTTTGTATCCTTCCTCCGTTCTAGTACAGCGACATCACCAAGATATAGATTTACAAAGTTATAGGTAATATGAACCTTGAAGACCGATATTAAAGTCCTGTGGTGCATCTTGGGACAGTCCCAGAACACATGATAATGATTAGCCTCCTTTGATCCGCACTGTCTCCAACACTCAGAAGGGCCACCTCTGTATTTACCCTGATGAGGTGTCTTAACATTTCTAACCACATTTTTCCAACAATGCTCTCTCCATTCTAATGAATTGGTAGAAGACCACTGAAACTGACAGATTTCTTCCCATTTCTCATCTGAAATTCTTATTCTCACTTCCTTTTCCCACTTATTTTTGATATTATCATTTCTTGCCAGCATTAACACATTATATAACTGGGAAATGGCCCTCTTCAGTGTAGAGCTATAAGCTTGTTTTAGGATTTTGTAAAAGTTAATTCAGTTGGTGTTAAGTTTGTGATTGTACATTCTTTATTAAAATAATGACGCATTTTAAGGAACCTGAAAAAGTCAATCTGTTCCAAATCATATTTGGCTTGTGGGGCCTGAAAGCTTTGCAATGTCTCCCATGTGTAAATGATAAGTATGTTTTAAGTCCTTTCTTTTCCCAGGAGTAGAATCTTTTATCACTTCAATTAGGTAGAACATCTGTGTCATGCACACCACCTAATTGCTAATTGTTGCTAACATGTTGCTAATTCCGCATATTTTAATTACTTTTTGCCATTTTTTCAGTGTATGCTGTAGCCATAGATTTAGGCCTTTTAGCTGATCCACGAGCCTTTTGTCTGCTATCATGGCCTGTATGGGTATATCTGGAGAAGTGTTGAGTTCTAATGTCTTCCATTTGGCTTTGTAGTCTTGATTACACCAATGTAACATAGGAATCAATTGTGAAACATAGTAATAGTACCTTAAACATGGAAGTGGTGCTCCACCTTTTTCCTGTGTCAACTGTAAAACACTATAGAGGATCCTGGGTTTCTTTTCTTGCCATATAAATCAGGAAATCCCACTCTTTGAACCAAAAAGTCACTCACTTCAATGGGTAAAGTTTGGAATAAGTATAATAAACATGGAACAATATTCATTTTCACTGTGTTTATCATAGAATTCAAATTCAGGCAGATGACAAGATTCCATCTATGCAAATCTGATTTTATTGCCAAGGATAGAGGTCCATAATTTGAGTCTGAGAATTTGGAAATGTCTTTTGTAAGAGTAATTCCCAAATATTTCAAAAACTCGGATTCCCAGTTGAGGTTATATTTTTCTTGAAGACTAGTGAGTACCTTGCAGTTAAAGGTTGTTACTTAAGTTTTAGAAATGTCCAGTTTATAGCCTGATAACTTTCCAAAATCAGATAATAAAGTCATCAACTCTAAGAATGATTTCTCAGGCTCCTCCAAAAATACTTAAACATCATCTGCAAACATAGCAACTTTTTGTTCTTCGCCCGATATGCTGATGCCCTTTATCTGTGTACACTGTCTTATCAGTTGACCAAGAGGCTCAATTTAAAGTGCAAATAAATGAGGTGACTCTGGGAAGCCTTGCCTTGAACCACGTTCTGTCTCAGGTTTGAAGGATAGCCTCTGTCCCTGAGTGGGACTAGAGGGCCCTCATCAGTAACACCATTCTCCTCCTGCTTTGCGTACCCCACCAAAGTCTCTTAAATTATATCATGTCAGTTGTGGCTTGTTAGTATCTTTTTATAAGTAACTTCTAGAGCCACAGAATGTGTATTACTTTAATCAAAAAGTACATATTCAACCTGAATTCTCCGCTGGCGTACATCTGAATCCTTGCAGCTTTTGCTTGTAGTTCGGTGTTCTCCCGGGTGCAGGTGTCCGCCTGGGCCATACTGAGTGCCATGTTCCCCGCCGAATCTTCTCCATGAGTGTTGGGGGCTGTGTGATCACGTTGACCAGTAGACCCCGGCTCACCATGTCCGCTGTCACCTGTTCGACCATCTCATAGATTCGTGTCCCCTCTTCGTAATGAACCCTCAGACAGGCTCGGTAAAGGGTTTGAAACTATTTGTTTTTCTTTCATGACACGTCGAGCCTCTGTATACTCTTTGCATTTGTACTAAATGTCTGGAGCATAATCATGGTCCAGGCTGATCTTATTGTTGCCCAGCATAAACCCTCTCTTTTGCCATGCCAGGCGAATCACTTCTTTCAATCTGTTGCTCAGGAATTTAACCAGGACTGATCTTGGTTGTGCATCAGGGGTTGTGGAGCTTGCACTTGGTGAGCTCTCTCTATCTGCATGTCCTTCGATGCAGGGATACCGAGGTTTTCTCTAAGCAACTTCTCAATAAATGTGATCATTGTCTTCGGACTGCCTTCTGCTCTCTCAGGAATACCATAAATTCTCACATTTTCTCTTCTTGAGCGGCTTTCTTGATCCGTTATTTTCATCTGAAGTTTCTTTGTATATTTAGCATTTCTGTTAGTACCTCCTCCATGCTTTGCAGCTTATCCTCGTTCTCCACAATTCTTTCCTCCATGTTGTCTATTCTCGAGTTGGTCTTTTTAAGTTCCCCCTTAAGTTCTTTCCTGTGTTCCTGCAGTTCTTTGAGTATCATTGCCATGGTGACTGGCTCATCCTTGGTAACCTCTTCTAGCCCCTCAGTGGAGCTAGCATTAGCTTCCTTGTGGTGCGATACTTTGGTGACTCTGGCTGTTCCCGTAGTCGTATTTTTATTTTCATCTTCGGTGCCATCTTTTCTCCCCTTTCTAGAAGTTTAACTCAGCCAAAGTCACTTGTCATTTCTTAGCTTATGGGGTATATTTCTTACTTTTGGTCAGGAGCCAAAGGAGTATGCTGCCTTTTCCCTGCAAACCAGAAGCGGACCCCAATAATACAAAAACTTTTATGGCGCTGATGGTTAGTGGTTGGATGAATGTAATTATTATCAAACAAATATGTTTGCTCTTTTGAAATCATAATGACAACAGAAACTATCCAAATGACCCTGATCATAAGTTTACCTACTCTAGTTCTTAATCTTCTGTACTGGTCCCTTTAACATCAATAAAAGCGTTAAGTCTTTTGCGGTAGTTGTGGATGAGACACTTTATTTTCTCAGATGGTAAAGCTGTTCATTCTTCTTGGCAAAAAGCTTCCTGTTCCTTTAAGTTCTTGGACTGTCTTTCATGAACTGTGTGTTTGAGATCTTCCCAAAGTGGCTCAATGATATTGAGGTCAGGAGGCTGAAATAGACACTCCAGAACTTTCACTTTTTTCTGCTGTCGCCAATGACAGGTCGACTTGGCTTTGTGTTTTGGGTCATTGTCATATTGGAACATCCAAGACCATCCCATGTGCAACTTCTGGGCTGATGAGTGCAGGTTTTCCTCCAGCATTTTCTGATAACATGCTGCATTCATTTTACCATCAATTCTGACCAACTTCTCTCTGCCTTGGTAGCTCACACATCCCCAAAACATAAGCGATCCACCTCCATGTTTCCCAGTAGAATGGTGGACCTTTCATCATAGGCCTTGTTGGCTCCTCTCCAAATGTAGCATCGATGGTTATGGCTAAAAAGTTTAATTTTGGTCTCATCACTCCAAATAACCTTGCTCCAGAAGTTTTGAGGCTTATCTCTGCGCTGTTTGGCAAATTGTAAGTGTTCTGCTTTGTGGCACTGGTGCAGTAAGGGCTTTCTTCTGGGGACTCCACCATGCAGCCCCTTTTTATTCAAGTGCCTCTTTATTGTGCATCTTGAAACTGCCACAACACTTTTTTTCAGAGACTCCTGTATGTCAGCTGAAGTTATTTGTGGGTTTTTCTTTGCATCCCAAACAATTTTCTTGGCAGTTGTGACTGAAATCTTTGTTGGTCTACCTGACCGTGGCTTGGTTTCAATAGAATCTCTCATTTTCCACTTTTTTATTAGTTTGAACACTGCTGATTGGTATTCTCAACTCCTTGGATATCTTTTCTTATCCTCTTCCTGCTTTATACAGTTCAATGACCTTTTCCCACAGATCCTTTGATGATTCTTTTGTTTTCCCCATGACTCAGGATTCAGAAGCTTTGCTCAGCACTGGAGGGAACATGCAGGGGTCTGTCAGGAACCCAGAAACTCACTTTTTATACACACACATTAATTACAAGCACACAGATCACAGGCGAGGATGGTTACCGTTAATAACCATTTAAACCCATGTGTGTCAACCTGTGTGTCTATTATAAGGCCAAAACCTCCAGGGTATGTAAACTTTTGATCGGGATCCTTTGGATAGTTTCTGTTGACATTATGATTTAAAAAGAGCAAAACACATTTGTTTGATAATAAATAGATTCACCAAACCACTAATCATCAGTGAAATAAAAGCTTTTGTATTATTATTCATAGTCTCTGAAAAATGGCCAAAAAAAAAAATCACAAATTCTGCTAGGGTATGTAAATTTATGAGCCCAACTGTATGAAATGTGCAGTGGAATGTAGGACGTGCAGCTTTATCCTCCTAAAAAGCCCATTTTGCACTTTTTATTCCACTCCATGTGTCTATTCATTTCCAAATGACACATTTTTATCCTCCTGCTGCTCAGTGAAAAGCACTTTTCTCCAAATATCTTGATTAGTAATCGTTACCTTATACATGTACAACACACATGAATGCAGCAATAAACGCCATCCGAAAACTCTCATCTTTAACAGAAATTCCACCTTATGCCCACGGAAATATACTCACACATGAAGTTGTGAACACTTACTATGTATATTTAATTAATATATTGATAATATATTGGCCAGTACACACCCACACCCACACCCATACACACATACTTGGACAGAGCTGCATGTTTGTCCATCCGGGCCTTGTAGTCCTCGTTCTCCTGCTGGACCTTCTTCAGATCCTCCTCCAGCTTAACATTGGTTTCAACCTGCAGCACAAACAGGACACAGATATGATCTACCTCCAGTTTTAACTCTTTAAACCTTCAGACTAAAATGGTCCACCTGGACTTTTCTTCTTATTTTGACTATAAAAGGTTAGAAAATATGCTGAGTCAGTCCGTTCGCCCATTTTTCCAGAGCACTTTTTTCAGATTTTTCCAAATCTAGAAATCATTTACAATTATCTGCATGTTCTAATTTTGCTAAAACGGCTTCTTCTTCCTGTACAGGCATGAGTGAAATGACCATAATAACCCAATAAAACCTATAAAGCACAGCGTCTCAGGTTTCACAAACTGTTCCTAACTGCACAAACAGTGAAAGTGTTCCAGTCATCCAAGGGTGTGTCAGCCATGACACATCAGCTTTTAAAAGACTTTAACTAATGTCTTCAAACTCTAACTGTTCTGTCAATGAAGGAGTTTAAAATAAAAATACATCACATTTGATTATTTTTTAGGTTGCATTACAAGAATATCAGAAAACTGTGTCTGATCCAGGTTAAGTCATTGTTTTCCTCCCATCATAACTGTCTAACTCATCCACAAATGGACCAAAGTCTGTGGATCCGTTGAATCCAGGTGTTTTTTTTCCAACAGGGGTCTGGGATACAAAACAATAATGACTAATGTCAGAACATAGTTTTATATTGGGATAAATATCCTACTGATTATTGATACTGATGTTTCTCTGTCTGATCCTCATGAACAGGACATCTTACAGCTGTAGACATGATGTGTCCCAATATTTATGTCCATATAGTTTAGAAACATCAATATTTCACTAAAGTTTAATGGTAGATTTTTCTTCCTCAGTCAGATGTGATGAAAGTAGATGGTTAGTTGAGGAAGAAAAGTATTATTTACAGTCAGAGCAGGAAAAATATTAGAGACATTTAAAGGAAGAACATTTAAAATCAAAGTCATGGATAAAAAAAGAAATTGGGTGATTTCTGGATGAGTTTTGGGTTGGTTTTGTTTTGATTTTAGATGGTATTTGGCTAATTTTTGGAGTATTTTTTGGGTAATTTTTGGGTGTTTTTGGGGTAATTTTTTTGGGTAATTTGGGTTTTTTTTTGGGTAATTTTTAGGTGTTTTGGGGGTAATTTTGGGGGGTTGGGTAGTTTTTGGGTAATTTTTGGGTGATCATGAAAGACCACAAAAATATTTTAGAAATTTAGGGGTAGAACATTTAGAATCAGAGTCATGGATAAAAAAATAAAAATAAATAAAATAAATCAGTGTTGATATAAATACAGTCCAAACCATCTCGGAGTCATTTTGGACACAAAAATAACAATTTAAACCAAACTAACCAATGCAATGATTTTTATCCCAATATAAAACAATATTCTGACTTTAGTCATTATTGTTTTGTATCCCAGACCCCTGTTAGAAAAGAAACACCTGGGTTCAATGGGTCCACAGACTTTGGTCCATTTGGGGATGAGTTAGACAGTTATGATATGAGGATAAGGATCTGGAAGTGGACCAAATCAGAATTCCATCTGTTCAGAGTACACATGATCTTTGATGTGTATCAGGTGTGTGAGGTGTGGACATATGTGCACACCAGTTTGTCCATCTCCATCAGCTTCTTCTCCTTCTGATGCAGCTGGTTGTTCTTGATCTCCAGCACCACCTTCAGACTCTCCAGCTCCTGCTCCAGATACAACGTGTGGGAGTCCTTCTGCACAAAAAAAAAACAAAAAAACCCCCAAAAACATGGAAACGAGTTACAGCAGATTTAGATCACTGGTCACTATAGCAACCAATAGGAAAACACTGATGACATGTCCTCAGACAGAATGAAAGATTTACACCACAGTCCACTGCATGAGTCTGAGTCATGGAACCTCCAACACAGGCTGTCAAACTCAGGTTAGTTCAGGGGCCAAACACAGCCCCATATGATGTCAAAGGGCTGGACCAGTCAAATAATAATAGTGAACAATGTCACATTACACTATAAACAATGACACCTGTAAGGGGTCCTTTAACCTGCTCAGACCCACAAAAGTGAAAGTTTGAGCTTTTTTACATTAAACAATTGTCTTGATTGGAAACTGCATAATGCAACAGTGTTTTCAGATACATTTTTAAAACTTTATTTATTTATTTATTTTTTAATGGAATGTCCTTTGCAATGGGCAGCCTTTTTAAAGTAAAACTGTCAAACTTTTGTCCCCTATAGACACACAAATGCATTGCTGGGTCTCAAAAGGCTAAGAAAAAAATGTGAGTAACATAAAAGACAAGAAAATAACTGCAATTTTAACATTAAATTAATTAAATTCAATCACAATTCACCCCTCACCCCTCCCCCTTAGAACTCCACCTTGCCCC
>JAPQRP010000001.1:31928116-31949545 GCA_037367295.1 Apogon hyalosoma | reverse complement strand
TACACCATACTGTACATATGTTTGTGTCTCTGCTCAGTCAATGACCCACCCCAACCCGACCCCCAAAGACAGTGTCCAGGGTAACCCGCTGATCCGCACCTCACTAATTTCTTTGAATAGGATAGCGAGGAAGATAAAAGATATGAAAAAACTAAAACTTATACTAAACTAAACTAAAACTAAGCGTTTAGAGAAAAACGACAACTAATAAAAAGTAGCAAACCTGCTCTAAAACCTAATCAAAACTAACTGAATTAGAGAGAAAAAAAAAGTTAAACTAGCTAAAATTAAACTATAATGAAAAATCCAAAACTATTATAACCTTGGCAGCAACACCTTTGGCCAGAATCGGTAGTGTTTTTAAGGGATAATGACTCCACTTCCCATGAGCATGCGCTCTACTGTTGTAAGGGCATAATTCTAGCTAAGGCTGCATTTGTTTTGAGGCTAATGAATGAAGAGCAGATCTTCTTTACAACTCTGCATTTCTTATTTCAAGACAGCAACTTGCAGGGTACAAAGTGACGTTTGAAACAAGACAACAAGCAAACTTCATAAAGTCTGTTTGTAGTGTTTAGTAACCAGGGTGAAAATGAAAGTGAAACCTAACTTTGGACATCTGACTGCTGCTTCTATGCCTCTTTTACCGGGGTGTTACTCACAGACCGGTGTTCTAAGATGTGTTCCAATAATATACATTTAGCTTTTCCACAAAGTATTCAAGCATTTTCATAAATGCCTTCAGTCATTCAACACCTTCATCATTGTGCATTAGCAGTTCAGCGCTAGCTGCTTCATCCTTCTGCATTCACAGTATTCTACTGTTATAAGTGTCTTGTTGCTGAAGGGCAGTTCAGTATCCAGGCCCTAGTATGAACATTAAACTCCATACAGAACCGTTTCAGTCTCACCTTCCAAAGCCCTTAGTTTGGACTGAAACAATGCTCCAAATAAAACTGATTACCCACTCCACAGAGCTAACCCTGTGGCTAATGCAGAAGCATTTACAAAGTGTTTGACTGTGCTACAAAAGCCACTATAGTCAAATACAATGATCAAATGCATATGAATAAAGAACAAAAGCATTCTGTACCTGTGTAGAAGGAAGAGGGACAAGTCCGGGACTGTTTTCATTACTTTTAACTCCATTAGTTCTATCCATAGGTTCAAACCAACGCAGAGGTTTACGTGTTTTAGCCTCTCATCGATCACTCTACCATTTATCTTTCTTTTTCTTTCTTCCAGTCCAGCTACAGTTCCAATGCCCACCATTACAACTAAACAAATCCCCAAAAAAAAATTGCTTTCTTTAGGAAAAAGGACAGATCTTACTCCTCACTTGTTCAGCTTACTTCTCACTGCCGGTTGGTTTGGTGTTGTCATAGTGACATAAGTCTGCCGTAAATCCATCCAGTCTTGTCCAACCCAACCAAGGAAGCTGGAAATTGCATTTGGAAATTACCTACTTTGGTGCTGATAATCTCATTTTAAATTGCGGACAACAATCAGGCATATATATAAAAATCAGACTTTTTCAAGATCACGCATAAAGTCTGCACAGCACCTTTACTGTGAAAAAAATAAGATGACACTATGGACATATTTACATTTACAAATGATCCTTTCATAATAAAATGTGAATAACTTGAACAAATATGAACAACCTGAAATGTCTAAAGAAAATTAAGTTCATTTTAACAATATTATACCTATTACTAAATGTTTTGTGCATTTGATTCACTGTGATCTGTACATCGTTACAAATAAACTGAGACGTAATATTGTAGAAATTGTTATTAATTTACTAACGCACATGTATAAATAATAAGTTGAGGCATAATATGTTAAAATTGCACTTATTTTTCTTGCAAAATTTCCATGTTTTTGTAAAAGGACTGTTTGTAAGTGTAAACATAATTTAATGTTTTTATTGTACTAAAACAAGGAGAAGAACTTAAAGTTGTCATTATTTACCAGCTATTATAGTATTTTTCTGGTCCAACCCACTTGAGGTCAAATTGGACTGAATGGGGAACCTGAACTAACATGAGTTTGACCCCGCTGATCTAAATGAAGGTACATCTGGAGTCAAATCAGACCCAACTTTCTTTGACCAGTAAAAAACAGCTACAGTTGTTAAGGACACATAGGATACATTCAGAAAGCAGGTTTTAATGCACAATTCAGATTTTTGGGTGAAATTTTGTGTGCTGGTTCATATTCCACATTAAATGCGACTTCTATCCATTTTGAGTATGACCTAAATGCGACCCTGAAGTGACCCTCATGTGCAAAAGAGGTCCTGACGTAATAAGTGACCATGCAGGCGCGTACTGTGTTTATGGATGGAGATATGTTTTTCCCGCCACTCCTCCTCCTGGGATGCAGGACTGTGACGATTGTCGCATTTCAAAGACGTAAAGGTCAGATAAATGCGACCTGGCTGCTCACACTGAAGTCGCATTGCAAAATATCTGATACATATCACATTTAGGACCACATATTAAAGTGGCCTGGGTCAGATTTGGTCTTTAACAGATCAGATACAGGTTGCATGTGGGTAAAAAAATCGGATTTGTGCAACATTTGGCTGCAGTCTGAGCTGAGCCTTAATGGTTTGGACCTGACACTGACGTTACACAACAAGTAGACAGACAGATGTGTCAAAATGACTGAATGATGGGAGAACACAGAGGATGTGGGTGTCTCCAGACCTGTGTGGAAAACCACAGTGTTTTTTCTGCATCCCGGCAGCAGCTGAAGGTTTCGGAACAGTCCTTTGGCTGTCAGCTTCACGTGGAAGTTGGACAGGGACAGTCTAGGAGACCATAACATTGTCTCTGTTTTACCTCTCAGCACAAACTCCAACTCCTCTGAACAGAAAAATCCTTGATTTTGGTTTCACGCTTTCTAGTTCACCCCTGGTCCGGTCTTTCAGTGACTAAAGATGTTCTTCTGCCCTCAGTTCCCAAAGTTTGTCACTACAAGTCACTGTAGGTTAGACTACTGTCTTGAAGTCTGTCACTTTCACACTTGGAATTGTCTGCCATTTGTGATATGTTCCAAGAAGCCATTTTAAGAGAAAATTATTCCAATTTATTCCTTACATCCCTTCAAAAAATCATGTGAAGATGGAGTAAATGAAAAATCAAAAAGCTGGATTTGAAGTGTAGGACATGTAAGAACTATGAGCCAAATGGGAGAAAAAACACATGAGTCAGTGAAGCCTCCAGCTGCCTTTGGCCCATTCAAACACAAAGTCCACACAAAACCAAAAAAAAAAAAAAAACAAAAGTGCTAGTTTCTGTTGATCAGCCAATGGAAGAAGAAGAGAAATAGCGCCAAAAATAGCTGCTTTCCTGTCGTTCAGGAGGTAGTGAATCATCCATCCATAAAAGACGGAAAGAGAACCAGGAGGGTGAGGAGAGGAGAGAAGTCCTCCTACAAGATAAGGAAAGGAAGGGAGGAAGCAGCGATATATCCTCAGTGCTAGAGATGAGTAGTAGTCCGTCTGCACTGTTAGATGCAAAACACTCCACGAACCGCAAAGCTGCGGATCATCAACAAATGTAGCGCTCAGTTACACTAACGCTGGACAAAGACAAGCATCTACACACACACCCTCTTATTTAGCGGCCATTTCTAAAGCTCTGTGAAATCACCAATGCGCACACACACAGGGAGCGATGCTGCAAGAGGGAGGGGGAGGGGGAGGGGTTTGAATAATCTACTCTGCTGGTTCACTCCCTTCCTTCCTCCCTTCATCATTTGCCCTTATCCTCTATTTGACGCCTTTTAAAAGACAGAACAATGTGAACAGCAGTATTTCAGTGAAGTGGGAGGAGTATGTTGCTCCTGTTCAAATACACTCCATTCATTGTTAAGTAGCAGGTGCAAGATTAAGACAAACGCACTGTGACAACACACCGTCTTCTTTGAGTCCACATGCATGCTGTAAATTTACACATGTCAACGAAATTATGTCAATTCACAAAATTTTAATATTGTTTTGGCCTTTCATCCACACCAGTGCTAATTTTGACAACAATTTTTATTTTAGTTTTAGTCATAGTCTTTAGATGAAAATATTATTTAGTTTTAGTATTAATTTAGTCATCTAAACTATTTTAGTTTTCTTCTAGCTTTAGTCAACTGAATATCATGTAGTCGACTCAGTCTAGTGTAGGTTTTTTCATCAGATAAAGAGTATGTGAGGTCATAATTTGGATTTAGATTAAATGAAACATCTAAGTATTATAGAATGGCATTAAGGTTTGAATGTGCAGCACACATACACTTAACTAATGTTCTTTCAAACACAAATGTCTCTTTATTTACCACAGGTTTCATTAAAGTTTGTCTGAATCACAACAGAAAAACAGTGACCAGTAGAATCCTACTGTCCCTGGATAAGATGTGCATTAATCAGAACAAACTGCACATGACATTCTCCACAAAATGGATAAGTGTAAAAGCAGTAGTGCCATTGGTTTATAACAAACCAATTTAACTATAACCAGTGCTCAGCTGAAACTACTTCAATGGGTCAAACTGTCACAAACATTTCAAAGGATGTCACATATAATGTCACCAGGGATTTGAACCTGGTATCAAGAAAAATCAACACATTTACATTGTAGATTCTCACTGAAGGCATCAAAACTATGAATGAACACATATGGAATTATGGTAAATGGACTGACCTTATATAGCGCATTTTATGCACCTTCATGGTGCCCAAAGCACTTTACAATTCCTCACATTCACCCATTCACACACCAGTAGGTGGCTGCTACCACGTAAGGGCATGCCAGACCCTACTGGGAGCAATTTAGGGTTCAGTGTCTTGCCCAAGGACACTTCGACATGTGGACAGTTGTAGCCAAGATTCGAACCGCCAACCCTTTGGTCGTTGGACGACCCGCTATACCAACTGAGCCACAGCCGCCCTGCACACTTTTTTTTATGTAGTTAAAAAAAAGTGTGACATAACTCAAAGCATGTTTTTCTATTTTAGATTCTTCAAAATAGCCACGTTTTTCTTTTATTACTGCTTTCCACATTCTTGGCATTCTCTCGATGAGCTTCATGAGGTAGACACCTGAAATGTTTACCAAAAATCTTGAAGGAGTTCCCAGTGATACTGAGCACTTGTTGGCCATCTGCTGTCCATCTCATGTCATTTAAATGAGAAGGTGAGTCCAAACTTTTGACTGGTAGTGTATATTTTGATGTTAGACAAACATTTGATCATTCGAGCCATTCTAATTATTTGATTATGTAACCACTAATAACCATGCTCTATGTTCTCAGAAGTCACACCACTCCCCTTTGGTTCATTTTAATTGATTGTACTGTGGCCTTCACAACACTGAATCCAAATAAAGACAACAAATAAAAGATGATACACCTGCTTCTGTCATCTGTTAGTTCTCTACTATGTTATGTTCAGCTGAGTCTCCTCAACTTTAAAAAAATTTTTACATAACCTAGAAAGGAATAATGATGTGACATATTTCATAAGGATTGCTAATATCATACAATTAATAACAGCAATAGAATTATAATAATGACAAAACTCCAGTCTAGACAGGACATATAAATGGTGTGTGTGTGTCTCCCCTCAGACCCTACAGAAACTTCCAGGATTGGCTACAGGAGTGGGGCGAGGGGGGGTTATGGTTAGATTAGAGCCACCACATGCTGGTGTTTTGCAAACACAGGCCTGATCATCAGAGGACAGAGGTTCATTGGGGGGGGGACATTAGCAACTATGGTTGTACATCACAACAGTATAACAGCCAATAATTATCCCTGGGATTAATAATGTATTCTGATTCATAATAATCACCATCAGCATCATCATAATCAAAATCATATATAATAATTGAAGTAGTGCCATTACATAATCTGAGCCAGTGAACACCTTCATTTCAAGGGAATGAGTAACGGATCTGTCTAATCAATGGAAAGCATTTGAAACCCAAACCTTTGGCCCTAAACACAGTATTACTGTTAGAATGTCTTCAGGTACTCCACTGTACCTGCCCTTCTTTCAACACTGTTAATAATGCACACACACGCACGCACACACACACACGCACGCACGCACACACACACACGCACGCACGCACGCACGCACACACACACACACACACACACACACACACCCCTGTTCAACTTACCTGTACTATTCAGTCGACTCAGTCTGGCTGAGCTGCTTCTTTGTAAGGGCTTCTGGGATGGCTGCTTGGCCACGCCTTGATTGGCAGCCACAGCTGTCTTTGCTGTGGTTTGATTGGCAGCTGCTGTCGTTTTATTGGCTGTGCTGTTGACTGCCGGGGCCTTCAGTCCTGTAGGGGTTCAACAGCAGTTAAAGCTGTTAAAGACAGTCTTTAAAACATGTTAGGGTCTTCACTCAACACAAAAAAACACATTAGAACACACAAACGTTCTTTATCTTCTAATCTGTTACTGTCCTCTTCAAGTGTCCTTTCTGTCACACCAGTATTCCTACAGCTCTTTGTGTAATAGAATCATGTCGTTATCTTCATAGCATCATGACCTAACTCATCCTCCGTATCAAGGGGTCCAACTCATGTTAGTTCAGGTTCCATATTCAGCCCACTTTGATCTCCAGTGGGCCGGACCAGTACAATAATAACACAACAGCGAACAAGATTGAACCACTATAATAAACACCAGGGAGATCCGGCAGAACCAGTATAATAAACACCAAGGAGATACAGCGGAACCAGTATAATAAACACCAAAGGAGATCTGGTGGAACCACTATAATAAACACCAAAGGAGATCCAGTGGAACCACTATAATAAACACCAAAGGAGATCCAGTGGAACCCCTATAACAAACACCAAGGAGATCCGGTGGAACCATTATAATAAACACCAAAGGAGATCTGGTGGAACCAGTATAATTAACACCAAGGAGATCCAAGGGAACCAGTATAATAAACACCAGGGAGATCTGGTGGTGGTGGATCCAGTGCAGGCGTTCAGGGTAAAACTATTACATCCCTGAAATGGAGTTTCAGGGATATAATAGTTGACCCGTGTGGATCCACTGGCTTCTAGATGTGGTAGTTTCTATGCTGTTGTGTATTTGTGCATACTGTACTGCCTTTGTCCAGAAGTCGCCGCCAAAGCATTCTAGACATAGTAACGTGATTCTAAGGCTATTGTTTTCAAAATTACTAATATCTGACAAGATATTGGTCCGATCAACTTACCGTTGTCACTAGTCTGTTGATTGACCAAAAATACGTAAGTATGACAAACTGCAGCAGTCAGCTCTGTACAGACACACACACACACCTGTAGTGGTTCTGGCCTGCAGAGACAGAGTTCTGCTTCTCATGGGCAGAGGTTTTGGACCACCCCTGTCTGTGGAGCTGATGGGGGCGGGGCTGCTGGATCCGGGGGGCGCAGCTGTGCTCTGGCTGCCCACAAGGAGTGTGTTTCTACTGCAATGCTCATCGGCTTCATTCCCTGGAGGCGTTGTTGGACCTGGGCAAGCAAATGAGGATAAAGACCAAAAGAGTCAAATAGCGAAGCTAGTGCCCTGTGACCTGTGCAGGATTTTTGAAAACAGAGACTTTTCTCAGCATTTGTGCCTATCGTTTACATCACAATGACAGGCATGCGCACTAAAAACGAGGGTTTCTAAAAACTCCGGCCAAAGTAGAGGTTTTAGCAAATCTCCGCTTTTGCGTTTGCGTGTAAATAGAGGGAAATGCGAAAACAGAGATTCTTGGACAGACAAAGGAAATACTCTACCAAGTTCACATGTGATGTTCCAATTTAGAGGAAGAGGATGGAGCTGATAAGTGAAGTTATAAGGATTGAATGAGAAAATAAGGAAGTTTGGTGCTAGCGAATGTTAGCATCTTTGCTAATTAGCACCCACCATCTGCTTAACAGGATCTGTGTGTATTTACTTGAAATAAAATAAGGCTTTTATGAGGTGTTTCCACATTGTCATCCTTCATATTCTGTTTATTTTATTTGTTTATCTGTTTATGTCCAGTTCAGTAGAAGGTAAATGAAATCATCATTTACGTCTGTGCACAGCAGTCTATTAGAACTAAAGACAAAACATGATTAAAAACAGACACAGCTGTTAATGACTACAGAACTAATATGGTCCAGTCAGAGTTCAAACCCTTTTTCATCCCCTCTGTCACATCACAAAAGCACTTTGTGGTTGTAAATTAATTCACCAGCTCATCCATTTATATTGCATTGTATTGGTTACACGTCTCGGACGTGGAACCATGAAAACTACATCTCCATAGGTTTATAGCGGAATTAACATTTCGTTGTGATTCTTTTGTGGATTCTGGTGCTGGATTGCCCCACTACACTGCCATCTACAGGCCTGGCATGCTCTTGATGGTGTAGATCAGGGGTGCCCAACCCTGGTGCTGAAAAGCCACTATCCTGCATGTTTTAGATGTTTCCCTCCTCCAGCACACCTGACGGTCGTTATCAGGCTTCTGCAGAGCTTGATGATAGGCTTATCATTTGAATCAGGTGTGTTGGAAGAGAGATACATCTAAAACATGCAGGGTAGTGGCTCTCCAGGACCAGGGTTGGCCACCCCTGGTGTAGATATACAGGGTTGTATAAACGCATAGTTTTCTGAAAATAATCATATCTACATGAGGTTTTTTTTTTTTTAAATAGAGAGGGAGAAATCTAATACCCATCTATGTATAAACATGGATAATGTTTCTGCCACATTCCTTTGTTTCAAACGGTAGTGTTGCTTTTATCTGCATGTTTGGTTTGTAGATCAGGTCCATGGAACAATCAAGTGTTCTTTCTGTTCCAGTTCTTAAATATGTCCTGCTAGATCTAGTCTGGAGCGCTGAATGTAAACTAAAAAATTTTTGGTTCTTATCTACATTTCGTACAAAGTGCAGTTCCTTCTTATGGCCATAAGGTGCCATCTTTAATGCACATTTGTATGTTTGATGTTTACATGTTCATATTTTAATGTTTCTGCCAACACAAAGTACATTAGGCTGTCATTTTATTATTTTTCTTTTTTTTTTCAGAATAAAACTTGGTTAAATTATTTCAGTGTGTATATAAGTACTTTTTGAACATTTTGAGCATATTTCAACAGTACTGTGATAGTGATAACCATGATAATTTTGGTCACAATAACTGTGATTTGAAATTTTCATATGGTTATTTCAGTCACTTAGGGGATAGTGGGGGTGGCCAGTCTCTGGCACCATTATTTTGGGGATGGTGAGTTTAAAAGTTTGGAGACCCCTGAATAAGACAGCATCACTGCTTCTATTGAAAGAGATCATTTAATTTTAAGTCTATGTTAACGGCTTCCATTTGTGTAGTACAAAACACATGATAGAAAAAAAGGGACAAAGAACAAGAAGGGGTTTCTACGTAATGTGTATGTAACGTAGGTCTTTTTCTGTTAAGGACACACTTAGAGGCATTTATTTATAGGCATGGTGTATAATTTTTTTTTCATATTAAACCAAGTTATTATGCTGTTATTTGACTGTAGATCACATTGGTCTGAATGTGGAACCTGAACTTAAACCAGTTCGACACCCTTGACTGTTCATACCTTTAGAGTAATAATTGTAAATTCATCCCGTGGGCCAAACTGGAACCTGTGGTGGGCCGATTTTGGCCCACAGGCCACGTTTGACACCCCTGGCCTACATTGTGCACTATGAATGTGTGTGCATGTCCACAACAGACAAAGACTGTGTGTACTGGAGGAACACACACAATAAAAAGAAACAGAAGGAAGTGAAGGTAGCAGTGAGTGGAGAACCACCATGTAAACCACTGCTGATCATTCAGTAGGACCTTTTCCATTGACCCTCAAATATAACCAATATAACTTGTGCATAAAAATTTGCCTAATGGAAAAATGACAATTTCACCAAAACTCTTGTTTTTGATGAAAAGGTTTTGCACTTGCAAGACGTGTTTTTTTGGGCAGAGTGAAATTGGTATATCATGCAAAACTGCCATGGAAAGACCTTTTTACGCAACTAGAGTCACATGAACAAAAAAATGGATGTTGATGGATGTTACAAGTGAAGAAGAAGAGTTTAAAACAAACATGTGGGCGGTATGTGTGGACACACAATGACACCCAATCATTTTAGAATTTAGTATGAAACAGAGGGGTAATGAGCATTCTAGATTCCAAACAACAGATATTTATGTTCACGTTTATGGAATGGCTTCTATTGACATCTATCAGAATAAATAAACAAATAATCACATTTGGAATTTAATGGAAAAACCCACATTACGCACTTCTGTTTTTTCGACATTTAGTAAATATTGGTAAAGTTTTGCGCAAATGTCCAATGGAAAAAAGACTAGTGTATGTTAGGAAGTGCCTTAATGGAACTCACACACACACACACACACACACACACACACACACACACACATATGCTTTCACCTTTGCTTGTGGCCCCATTGTTTTCGTTCGTGTTGCTGCCCAGTGATGAGGAGCCGAGGATTGTGGGTAATCCTTTAATGGGAAGTTTGGATGCAGTGGTTGCAGCAGGTCTTCCAGCTGTTCCTGAAGCCGGCTGCTGATTGGCTGTGGTTTTAGAGCTGCATGTTGTGGATGTTACCAAGGTGGTCCGAGGTTTGGAAATACCTGGGAGAGACGTAGAGAGAGCTATGAATGATCCAGTGACCTGAGTTGGGGTTAGGAAACAGCTGGAACAGACAACCACAGCTCTGCTCACATGACCGAGTGAGCGCCACGCTAGAGATGAAGTCACATACCGTTATCCTCATATCATAACTGTCTAACTCATCCACAGATGGACCAAATCTTGTGGACCCGTTGAATCCAGGGGTTTCTTTTCTAACAGGGGTCTGGGATACAAAACAATAATGACTAATGTCAGAATATAGTTTTATATTGGGATACATATCATTGCATTGGTTAGTTTGGTTTAAATTGTTATCTTTGTTTCCAAAATGACTCAGAGATAGTTTGGACTGAATTTATATCAACATGGATTCTGTTTTGTTTTTTTAATCCCTGACTATGATTTTAAATGTTCTTCCTCTAAATTTCCAAATTGTCTTATTCCTGCTGCTTTGTTTACAGAACATACTATACATTACAGTCACATTTCACACGCAATATACATTTTAACTGAACTAACCCTGAGGCTTTTTCTCTTGGTAGAAAGCCTACTCTTAGTTCATACAGTAAATGTGTGTGTGCAGGTAGAATACTTGACCATCTGTCAAACAAAACCCTGTAATGATTCACAAGGTGCTGACACAGGTCTTACAGCCAGTAAATGCAGTCAAATGTATCTACACACACCAGTTACATATAGGCCTATGCAAGGAAGTAGGTGTAATTTTGACACTGGTGGGGACACCGAAGTGCTCACAGGCCTCTTAGAGCAGCAGACTGGATCTACAGCTCTGATTTTAAAGCCATGTGAGTGAAGCATCAGTAGTCAGATCATCATCCCACTAACATCTGTCATAATGCTGAATCTCATGACTAACATATCCATCACTATTTAACTTCACGTGGGAATTGACTCTCCTCCTGCCTCTCTACTGTCTGTCATCTGACATAAATATGATGAGTCATGACATTTGAACAGATTCTGGATACAATGATCATAGAGTTTGAAGGTACAGTTATTGTCTGAGCAAAAAAGGCTTTTACTTTCAATTATTATTATTATTATTATTATTATTATTATTATTATTATTATTGTAGTTTATTCCCCAAAAATATGGATAAAATCACATCTAGAATCTGAGGTTTCATTGTATTTTCCCCACAAATTTTCTTTATTTGTGTTTTTTAAACAGTTGCGTTCTTCCATAGAAATGCATGAAAATAAGTAAAATAACTTTAAAAAAGTGTATCTGTTTAGTATTAAATATTGTCTTTTGTTCAATATCTGTATTGTTGAGCCTCTAAAGTTCTATACCCTTGCAATAACTTACACTTTGATTCCTGAAGTGTCTTCTGTCCAGTTTTCTTTTCTTTGACATTCTTCAAATCCTAATTAGGTTTACTCGACGCCTGTTAGTCATGCCTTCATATCTGGATCCAAACCCCGCAATTCCAGACAGATTTGTCAGAGAGAAACATGGATGGCTGGCCAGGCTAGACTCAGGCAGAACAAATGCCAAACATGTTGACAACCTACACTGGTTGCAGGTCCGTGAACTGGCCCCAGTCCTGTTCCACTAGCAGTTACAAGTAGCATCTACAAGCAGATGGAGTGACAGCAGGGATGGCCAATCAGATGTACGTTAGTGAGAAAGCAGCAGGGCCAATCGGAGAGCGCTATTTAGCTTAGAGGCGGGACTTCTAGCAGTGACCGACTGTTAACCCTTAGTGTGCCATAATCATTGACTAAACAACACTATGGGCAGCAGTTGTATTGATAGTGAGTGCACAGTAGAAGGTGGATATTGGTAGGGATGTGTCCCTAGCGTCCCTGCCCAATTCTACACCCCTGGGCCTGTGTTTGACAGCTGGACTGCCAGTGTTCTGTGTCTGCACACACCCAAATGCTGCTGGAAAAGACAGTGGTCTCTTCATGATTATTAGATTTTTGTTCACATTTAACTCCCTTTACCATATAAACACTAGGTATAAATGCCACGTGTACAGTAGACACCCCCACCCCCCCCCACACACACACACAATGCCACAACCCAAAAATAATCAAGACAACCCACTAGCCAGTAGGTCAGGGTGCCACTGATTCATAGTTCAATAGGTAACACCTCAGACTAGAATGCAGAAGGATGGGGTTCAGTTCCTGACAAGAGTGGCAATTCCCCCCTCCACACCTTTTCAAATAGGAGGGAGGGGGAGGCACTGGTAAGTAAATCAGCCATTGATCTACTTTCATCACATCTGACTGAGGAAGAAAAATCTACCATAAACTTTAGTGAAATATTGATGTTTGTAAATTATATGGACATAAATATTGGGACACATCACATCTACAGCTGTAAAATGTCCTGTTCATGAGGATCAGATAGAGAAACATCAATATTAATAATCAATAGGATATTTATCCCAATATAAAACTGTATTCTGACATTAGTCATTATTGTTTTGTATCCCAGACCCCTGTTAGAAAAGAAACACCTGGATTTAGTGGGTCCACAGACTTTGGTCGATTTGTGTCTGAGTTAGGTCATTATGATATAAGGATAAGGACATGTCCACCCCATCGCTTACATTCTGATAAACTCGTGTGTATCGGTGTCCAGTCTGTCCCTTTACTGTCGATCAGGAAGTCTCAACAGCTTGGACTTGGACTGGTAAAGTCTTATTAAATCTGCCCATAAGTGTTCATTATATTCCAAGGGTTCACTTCTTTCCCACAGAGACCTTATGTAAGTGTTGTAACACATTAGAACACAGGTGTCAAACGTGCCGCCCGTGGACCAAAACTGGCCCTCTAAAGGTTTCAATCTGGCATGAATTTGTAAAGTGTAAAAATTACACTGATATTAAAGCTGCATATGACTTTTATGACCAATTTTTCTTCAAATCTGTAAAACCCCAGTCATAACCTAAGTATCACAAATGCATAAGCTTTTACATGATTACAATTTCGAAGTGTACACCATAAAAGATCCATTTGTTTACAAACAGAGCCAGTAGGTCACTCAAGCATTTTCAGAAATTTGTTGTGACTGCACTGTGGGAAGTGGAGCTCCATGCAGCTGCAGTAGTAAGAGGCAATGAAGCTGTTTCCGTGTTTGAAACCACTGCGGCCATAATGCAAATGTGTGGAGCTCCATCTCCCACAATGCACATCACAACAAATTCACTAGAGTAGAACAGAATAGAACAGAATAGAATAGTACAGAATAGAATGGAATACAATACAATACAGTGGAACAGAACAGAATAGAATAGAATAGAATAGAATAGAATAGAATAGAATAGAATAGAATAGAATAGAACAGAATGCAAGAGAATAGAACAGAAAAGAAATTTTTAAGAATGATCAGCTTTTCTAAGAGACTGGACTCAACTGCTCCGCTTTTCAAAAAATTCTAACTTCTCTCAGTTTTTGATGTGAATGTTTACCAGACCTGCATCTTCATGTACAAATATGTTCACTTAACTCATGTCCTTCCAAAAGTTTTCCAGAACTTCTTTATGTTGTCTTCTGTTATTCATAATTATTCTACACGACATTCAAGCAGATTTTATCTTCCGTACTGACGAACTTCTGCAGTCATTATTCTCTAAAATATCATGGACCGCATCATTGGAATAGCCTATGTCCTGAACTTCAATCAACATCTTCTTTATCATTATTTAAAAAGCTTATGAAAAGGACTCTAATTTACGGAACAATGTAAGGCTGTATATCATTATGACTTGTATTTGATGATTTGTAATTCTATTTGTATTTTTACTGTTTTACTTTAGATTGTTATTTCAGTTATATTGTATTTTAAATATTTTCTTTGTTCCTTTTGTGTATTGTTTATTTCTGGGGAGGTACATAAGCCTTTTTTGGCTTCCATCCTCTCCTGCGCAATGATGTGCAAATAAATAAATAAAAATAAATGAAATAGAATAGAATAGAATAGAATAGAATAGAATAGAATAGAATAGAATAGAATAGAATTCTTCTTCTGGTTACATGGTACAATGGTGTCATTGTTTCCATACAGTGGTGTTGTGCCTATCCATACGCCAACGCCAGGATGGCGCTGGTAGATTTTTCTGCTCTGGGACCCATTCTCCAAAAATACCATTTTGGGGCACTGACAATGCCGGTGTCATGTGACCAAAGGACCAAACCATATTAAACTTTAGCTACTCAGTTACTACTCAGTTTATGTCCAAACTAAAGAATGTCAGCAGTGGAGAACGGTCTGGTTGAGCCCATTACTCAAAGATGTAATACTGGACGGACTATAGAAGATGAACCCTCAGAGGAAGACCAGACCCTGTCTTTGATAGACAGATGAAGGGACGTCCTCTGTATGGGTCTGACCTGTCGCTGTTCTAACAGATATGATGCTTATGTCGGTACAGACAACATTCAGCTGAATCTGAGGTGAAATGGAAGAATCAAGGAAGGGCAGAACTGAGAAAGGACCGACACAGAAAGATGTACAATTAAAGGAAGCCATTGAAGACGTGAGTCTGAGGTCCAGAGGCCTCCTGGGATCAGCATTTAAGACAGATGGGCTATTGTACATCAGAATGTGACCTTTAGGACAACAAAGATCTGCTTTTACTCACATCAACACACAAACTTCTACACACAAACATGCCATCTGCACATAAGCATCTGGTTAGCCTCATATCATACTGACCTCAGTCATACACTACATGGACAAAAGTATTGGGACGTGGGCCCAGCCCAGTGATACCGGATGGACAGCCTTATTTGGCTTTGCCCTTTCACAACTATTTATACCTCATTTTGCAGGGAATAAAGAGCACTTTTAGATGTGTGATTGAAAAAAAGGTTTAACCTAATTTTCTGACATAAAAATAGTCAAAACCCCTCGGTAACAGAGGGACAGAAAATGAACATCTGTTTTTGACCACTTTATAAAACCAGCCTTAAAGTACGGTTCAGATTTCATAAAACTGTCAAATCTTTACTGTCGGTCCTCTTGGGCAGTCTTTCCCAAAGTCAGGTACATGTACCCATAGGAGTAGTTGGAAGAAACCCAGGAGGTACTTGACATTTTTTGTAAAAATACATTAAATCAGTCATCACATACTGAATATAAAATAAATAATGAGAATTAATGCTGAACTATAAAACACAATAAGTACATTCATATAATAGTTTTATTGTCAATCATCTTGTTGAAGCTTTGGTAACATTTGAAGAACATTTATATTAGATATTATTCAAAATGAGTTTGAGTAGATAATGAATTATTTTATGAAAGGTTCATTTATTAATTAATGACCAAATTATTTATTTTTCTAATCAATGAAAGAGGGCACTTTTCAGTTTATAATTTGCACAAAATTTACTTTAAAAAATGTGTTATTTTTTATACATTACAGTTAAATATGTGTTGTTTGTTTACAAAGTTTTGTAAATATAAACAGACACCTTTGGCACAGGAACAAATTTGGATTCAGTCAAAAAAGCAGAAGTGAGAGTTCGGGGTACTTGGATAAAAAAGGATACTTCAGGGGGTACTCCACTGTAAAAAGTGTTTTTCAGGGGGTACTCCACTGTAAAAAGTGTTTTTCAGGGGGTACTCCACTGTAAAAAGTTGTAAAGCCACTGGTCTAGGTGTCTATTTTGTAAAACAGTCAACAGTTTGTACTTTTTCAATATATAAGGGCTTAAAATAGCAAGAGTTTTGCTAAGTGTTTGGGTAACGGATAGACATGGGAGAAGAATTACAAGGTTCAGTGGTTTATTCATATACATATATATCAGTGGTGGGCCATGAGGGCCTGCAAAACCTTCCCTGCTGGCCTGGAAAAAATATCTGAATCACAGACTGATATCAATTATATTTTGTCTATGAATACTTAATTCCAAATGGTCTGTCCGCTTCCTTTCATAGCTTTTCCCCTGGTTCTGGTTGTGCTACTTCCAGACATGGATTTTCCTATTAAAGCATTTAACCAATCACATTTCAGCCATCATTTGTTGCCAGGCAGGGTCAAAGTCAAAGAAGTCTGCCTGGAGGCCTTCACTATCAGTTCCGCGGGCCCTCTTGCAAAAAATAAATGTCAGTGAAAGTGTTGCTTCAACCAATCAGATTTAAGTTGGTGACACCAAGGCCCTCTAGCAGGCGTACGGTGAAGTCAGTGTATTCACACCCTTTGATTGGATAGTCAGAGTGTACTAGCCAAAGCTAGCAAACTGCATCTGTAGCAAGCTGCACAAACAGAAATATAGTTGTGTTGATTTAATAGCTGTTTTTTCAACCCACAAAGGCTGAAGGAGGAGAAGAAGTGGATTTGGTAGAAGATTTATTGTCAAAGCCATTTTCAAGATGGACTTTTCAAGAAAAGCTGGACATGGTTAAGAAAGGTCAGACAATTCCGAAGCTAGCCAGCCTGTGACAACCAGGAAAAGGATTTGTCCATCACTTTCAGTCCACGAACTACGAGCGGTATGGATCGGTACGACAGAGTAATTGAACTCTTTTTGAGGAAAGAACGGATTTTGTGTACAAATAATCAGAATTTTTGGTGAGTAAAATATTGCTATTTTCCTAAATAATATTGCAAGTTTATGAGGTTGTTATGGATGCTTTATGTGTGTGGCAGCTGTAGCTACATTAGAAGGAGACTTGTGGTTTGTTTAAGGTATTTATTGTGGTTACAGGAGTTATCTATCTGCAATGCAACAGCTCTGCATTTCTGCATAAGATGTTTTTTTATAGTCATAAAATAGTTATTGAGCGGTGGATTGATTCAGACAGAGCACTACTGAAGGCCTAGGGGCAAAATGCATGGCCCACCACTGATGTATATGTACTCCTGATCAAAATGTTAAGACCAGTTGAAAAATCGCATGAATGTCCACTTTTCACTGTTGGATCATCAGAAGGTTCTAAGTAGAGATTCAAATGCAAACAGAAGAAATGGGAGTGAAGGAAAAAAAATGTAAATCATTTATTGAAAACAGGAGTGTTTCCAGGAGGCTAGTGTGAACGTTGCTCCAGTGGTGAAGATGTCTTCATGGAGGGCATCCACTGTCTGGAACTGATGTCCATTTTTGTTCACTGTCCTTGCCATCCACCCCCAAATGTTCTCAGTGTGATTTAGATGAGGGGAACATCAGGATGGTCCAACAGAGTGGTGTTGTTCTTCTGTTCTCAGTCCTTCATCAGGCATTGGACATTGTGAACTGCAGCGTTGTCTTGTTTTTAAACCCAGTCATTACCACACAGATCAGGGCCCTCAGTCATGACCCCTGCAACATCTGCACAGAGCCAGCTTTAACTGTTCAACGCCCCTGTACAACCTGAAGCTCCATTGGTCCACTGAAGGAAAAAGCACCCCAGATGATGATGGCCATGCCCCCTCCACTGGGCCACTGCCTAGAAAATATCTCCAGTGGGATCTCCGTGTCATGCCAGTAATGGTGGAAGCCATCAGGACCGTCAAGGTCACATTTTTCCATCAGGAGGTCATGACAGTGTGAATACCTGACACTAAATGACATTGAATCCACATTTATACACAGATTTGGTCTTTTAGGGCGTTTTCACACAGCGTACTTGAGTCCGTATCTGAGTATGCTGGACCCCAAAGTCCGCTTAATTTTATCCATGTGAATGCAACCATTCCGTGCTTGAATACCGTACCCAAGTCCAGTTGAGAAGGTAGTCCTGGGTACGGACTACCCGGACTCCAGTACGGTACGTTACTATGTGAATGCGATCCGTGCCCGAGATTGGAAGTGACCTAATCACCATTCCAACGATGGAAGTGGGTTAATCACCATGAGACCATAGATGTCGCTCCTGATGACTCCTGAAAAAGCCTCGGATCTGTACAGCATAGGCTCATCTCACCAAATGATCCACTCGGTGATATATCAGGGACAACGAAGGTCCCTCTTCTTCACTTTGCCTCAAACAGGCTAACAGATAGGTAAGGGTTTGTCTTCTTCTGACTTCTGTATTTGTTGGATAGTGACAGAATTCCTTCCACACCTCCACCTACTGTTTCAGCCCTATAACACGCACTTGTATTCAGGCACAGGCTTCTTGTGAACACAACATCTGCAGGAAAGGTGTGAACGTATCCAAGTATGGTATGGACTGGAGTACACTGTGTTTTGAAAAGATCCAACAGTAAAAAGTGTACATTCATACAATTTTTCAAGGGGTCTTAAAATTTGGATCAGGAATGTATGTGTGTGTATTTATATATATATACATATGTGTAAAAAAAATTCAGAGACCACTGCATTTTCCTGTGAAATCAGCATGTGTGCATGTATGACAGCCATTCTATTCCTGTGTCTGTTGAATTCCAACAAAAACACACCTTATTCTATTGAATAAACACCTGATCCATGTCTTGTTTCAGAAGCAGAAGTATAAACACCACTACTGTGGCCATCACTATCTTCTTACAATAGGCAAAAACAGTTAAATTAGTACCACAAAAGTAACTGGAATCCAAAAGTAACTATTGAAAACTCCATGACTTCTGCTCTGCCAATGTTCCCAAACTCTGAGGACTGGTTTTTCTATCAGGACAATGCTCCTGGCCTCAGCTAGGTCCATAAAGTGTGGATGACGGACCACCAGATGAAGACCCTGTCATGGCCAGTCCAATCTTCAGACCTGAACCCACTTTGAAAACTTCTGGAGAAAGATGAATGGTCACAAACCATGGAACATTGATGAGCTTCTTGAATTTCTCTGCCAGGAGCTGCATAAAGTCATCCAACAGGAATGGAGGAGAGCCAAGACACGTGAAAGCTGTCACTGAAAATCAGGATTATTCCACCAAATATTGATGTTTGAACATTTCCCAAGTTACAGCATTAGTATTGTGTTGTTTACAAATGAATATGAACTGGTTTTCTTTGCATTATTTGAGCCTGAAAACACTGCATCAGTTTGTTATCTGGACCATGTGTCATGTTCTGCAAATACATGCTCTACATAACAACATTTATATTTGGAATTTGGACAAATGTTGTCGGTAATTTAGAGAATAAAACACAAATGTTCATTTTACTCAAACAGATATTTATAAATGGGAAAATTTGAGAAAGTGATCATTTTGCAGTGGTCTCTGATTTTTTTTTTTTTTTTTTTTACAGAGCTGTGTGTGTATATGATCCCAGCTTCATAGAGTCAAAGTTGTCCACTTGACACAGGTGATTCCACATAGTTGGAACAAATATGTGGGTCGGACCCTCTGGAGAGAGATTCAAGAGAGGTGAGTACCTCTGCTCCAGAGAGTAGAAGTCCTACCCACATATTAGTTCCAACCATTCACTGAACCAGCCCATTCTGATGAGCACACCTTCTCATCCAGGTAGATGGATAATGAGTGGAATCACCTGTGTCAGTGAACAGGTAGAACCAATACATGGCAGGACTTGGACTCTATGAAGCTGGGATTACCCACCTCTGACCGTAGATTTAAAAAAATCTGACAATGAAGACTTGAAACAAGTATATTCTGCTTAAAACAAGAATTGTATCATTCTATAAGCCTTAGATAATATGTCCTTGATAAATGTAATTTTCTTCCTGCACTGGCAGATAATCTTACTTAAAATACAACATTTTACCCAATAATGAGTTGAATTTTCTTTTTTTTTGTTCAGGTCTTTTTTTGCAGTGTACTTTCATCACATCTGACTGAGGAAGAAGAATCTACCATTAAACAAGTGAAATACTGATGTTTCTAAACTGTATGGACATAAATATTGGAACACATCATGTCTACAGCTGTATGAGGATCGGACAGAGAAACATCAATATTAATAATCAATAGGATATTTATCCCAATATAAAACTATATTCTGACATTAGTCATTATTGTTCTGTATCCCAGACCCTGTTAGAAAAGAAACACCTGGATTCAATGTGTCCACAGACTTTTGGACACATAGACAGTGATGCTATGAGGATATGCTATGTAAATGACACACTGCAGCTTAGTGATTACAGAAAGGAAGGGTCAACTAACACACACGCACGCACACACACACACACACACACACACACACACGCACGAGTGGAATTACAGAGCAGTGGAATCCAGATCTGATTCAAACAGTGTTTTGTCCTCAGCAG
Organism: Apogon hyalosoma; assembly: GCA_037367295.1. Taxonomy (NCBI): domain Eukaryota; kingdom Metazoa; phylum Chordata; class Actinopteri; order Kurtiformes; family Apogonidae; genus Apogon; species Apogon hyalosoma. The sequence continues at coordinate 31,928,726 of JAPQRP010000001.1, read as the reverse complement.
TAGATCTATACCAACGCTCACATACACAGTTCAGTGACAGTATCAGGATGTGGCCAACGTCAACAGACATATCCATGTCAGTATTCAATACACACAACAAAAACACACACAACAAAAACACATACAGAAAGTGACAACACTGGGCTGAAATACGACTCTCTGAAAGCAAAGGAGAGACAGCATAAACACAAAGAGAATGAGCAAGAAAAAGGACAAAAAGGAAGTATCAAAGACAGAAACATGCTATCCTTATATCCGTTAACTTTCTCTTGTGACAGACGTAACAACGGACACACACACAGTTCATGTGTCCCCACATTACTGTCAAACTGACTGAAGTGCACATTAAAGCCCAAGATGGAAGATAAAGACAAGGAAAGTTCTTGTTATGTAAGTGGACTGGACCCAGTCCACATGAGGACCCAGTCTACATGAGGATCCAGTCCACATGAGAACCCTGTCTACATGAGGAATCCAGCGGTGACGGCACTAACTGTAACACTACATGTCAACAACTGGCTCAGTGTGTGTGGAAAAGTGTGAAGTCCCAGACCACAGTGTGTGTGTGTGTGTGTGTGTGTGTGAGTGTGTGTGTGTGTGTGTGTGTGTG
>JAPQRP010000001.1:31904024-31923348 GCA_037367295.1 Apogon hyalosoma | reverse complement strand
AAGTCAGTCCTTTCAGTGGTCAACCCCACTACTCAAAAGAACAACTGACACTAACATACATACATTAGTGACACAACGGTTGTAAATAGACTAGTGTGTGGTTTATTTGGATATTTACCTGCATTATCCCACTCACTGCTGTCTGTCCCATAGAAGAACATGACAGTGCACTGTTGGTTTGGAACTATTGAGGCTTACATGAACCACCTGATCACCATAGCAACGACATCAGAGCATGTCACAATTCTCTCTCTCTATGGCTCTGATGGTAAAGGCAGAGCCTTGGGCCCAAACAGGAACCATGTGTCTTGACTGTTGACTAATCCACAGATTGTCCACCGTACTCACAGTCTGGATCATGTAGAGTTTGTTCATTTAAATATCCATGTTTTTGTATAATTATTTGACGTGATCCCTACCGTTTTCTTCATGTCAGACAGGTGGGTGGTGCCCTAGCGACCTCTATTGATGAGCCTCCACTGCTTATTACCATATTAGCCTGAGGAAACAGAGCTTTTTGTGTAAAGCTTTTTATTGGTGGATATTATCTGTTTACTTCAACACTGGTCAGATTTTTGATCCTCCTCATGCATGTTTGTGTCTGATGTGTACGTTTGGGTCTAAGTGTGTGTACCCATCCTGGTTTGAAGCACAATTCCCTGAGGCGTCCTAGGGGAGAATATGCCGAGGCAGGTTTGAACCCTTTACAAACACATACCACAGACACAGCACATACACACAGGCATCCTACCACTCCCTTATTTCAACACACTTGAAGCTTCTGTCAGAGGGAAACTGTGACAATGAGGGGAAACAACACTGTCACTAGTGTTGGACAACTAGAGGCACATTTACAGGAGTCTGTCATTGATTTTTCCAGTTCTAACTGATACACGATGTCATGTAGCCTTCCACCTCTTCTGTGCAGCTGGTGTTCAATGCTTTACCTGAGAACATACCACAGCTTAAACATTTCAGCAAAACTGAAGGTTAAAAACTCCTAAAAATAAGCTAAGAACCACAACTGTCTTTTTACAACCTGTACTCTTATTAAAATAGTGCTGTCAAAATTTTATCTTGAAAATTTTAAATAAATAAGGGACATACATGGACACACATGTGGCCATCATATATGTTCCTATGGAGACAAAGACATTTATTCTGAAATGTCCTTCTGAAATCTTTTTTGTTTTTCGTATTTGCTGGAATATCGAACATTTTCCTTCTCAACTATCCTTCATGTTAGTGCATATAAGCAAATTTGAAAATTATTAAGGTTGTACATGGAATGTATTTGTGTTCCTCTGTCCTTCTTTAACTGCCTGAGGCCTAATAATAATAATCCCCTTTGCATGTCTCCAGCAGGTTGTACAGCTGCTGTGCTTCATCGATTTCACAATTATGTTGCATAAGCCACACCTCAAACTGGATCCATTTCTGAACCATAACTGGAATTTGCTGTAAGATGACATCATGAAGGAGGAGGTCCAGGCTGCATCTGGTCATCAAACATATTTATGGAATATGTTGAAATGTAATTCAACTGGACTTCGTCAACAACTTGAGAAAAATAAATCTGATTTGAAAACATTTCCAGGAAGTTTGAGGTGTGGTGAAAACACAAAGCACACAGATTACCAGAAGATCTTTTACCCCGGTAAATCAATTCCAGGTAATAATTAATTATTTCATAATGTTGTTATATCATTGTATAATATATTAATATATGATGTATATAATGTATATTATATTATATGATTAGGAATAATGAACTATGACATACTATGTATATCATGTATATGGGCTTGGACAGTTTATTTTTGATATGTATAATATTTTGGAGTTATTTTGGGAACTTAATGGGACTTTGTGTCCAGTAGAAACAGGTGGGGTAAGGAGGCGGGAGTACTGACCTTTTCACACTTAACAGAAATACATAATTGTTGTGGAAAAGGACTTCCTGCCAAGCATCAAAAGAGTGAGACAAAATGGATCAAAGAGTGAACACAACCTGCCTGAACCATTGACCATTACATTTGCAGATGTTCATTGAAGGTTGAAGGTTCATTGAAGAAAACTCTGTAACCAAAAAGGACAAAATCATTAAAGGGTACACATTTTCCCATGAGGAATGTGTCCATAAATATCAATGTAAGTAGAGAGGCTGTTATCAGGCTGTTACTGAACTGCTAGACTGACAAGTCATTAACATGTTTATGTTGACATGATTTATGTCTAATGTACAGTCGATCTTATAAACCACCATAGTCTACTTTGAATGAAGCATTATGGTATTAGTTTGGTCTGTTTAGGGTTGTCCAAGTGGACGTCTTCTATGTAGCCACAGTAATGTTAGCCTAATGCCAGCATCATCAGTTCACCTTTTTTTCGGGTAACGTTTGTGTTCATGTACGTGTGTGTCTGTCATCTTAGTGTCAAATGTACTAGACAGGCAGGTGTTTGTGAGAGTTAGAGTTAGTTAATAGTTCATCTTTGGATGTGAAATTTCTGCTGCAGACATACAAAGTTTAATCATCAACTTTGGTCCCTCATCTCACTGGATCACCTGAATCCATTTCGGCCTAACCTCACTGTCCACAGGAAAAGAATGAAGACAGATACAGCTGATTTTGGGCAGAACCAGACCAACCTGGAATGATACAAAAACTCTTGTTCTTCACTTCCACCATAGTTGCCCTGATAGGTGAGGAAGTAGAATTCCATGACAATTGCATATTTTTTCGGTCAAAAATACTGACGTTGTGAAAAATGTTGCACTTAATCCCGCTCCTTTTCAAATATGTTTTTTTTCTTTCTTAATTTTTCTTTGGTGTTTTTGGTTTTAAAATGTGAAATAAATAAACCAACATCTACTTACGCTGCTCACATTCCTGGGTTTCTGCACAGTCATTAAAGCCTCCACCTCCCTTTGTTCATCCACAGGGTCTTCAATAACACCCTCCACTCCACATTTGGTCTCCACACTTTGTACCCCTCCATGCTTGTCCGACAGCTTCCCGGCGGTCCCCACATGTCCGTCCTCAGCCCCCTCAGACCCCAGAGAGCTGACTGAGGTAGAACGTGTTCTCCTGTCACCGGCTGTGGTCCTGTGGTTGGTGTGGATATTACTGGGTTTGGTGTTTTTCCCTCTGATGGGTTTTAGAACCACAGCTACTTTCATTGGCCCTGCAGATGGCCTTTTGGACAAACCAGCAGTCGGAACCTCCTCTTTTTGGAAATTGGCTCTTTTTGCATTGGCAGAAGCAGATTTAGTCTGTTGAGTAAAACAGAGACACACAGTGGGAAATACTGGAAAGAAAACAGCTTCACAGTGTATTTTATCTATAGTCGCTTTTCCATTGGACATATGTGCAAAACTTTACCGATATCTACTAAATGCGGTAAAAACAGAAATGCATAATGTGGGTTTTTCCATTAAATCCCAAATGTGATCATTAGTTTATTTATTCTGGTAGATGTCAGTAGAAGTCATCCCATAAACATGAACATAAATGTCTGTTGTTTTGAATCTAGAATGCTCATTACCCCTATATCTCATACGAAATTCTAAAATGATTGGTTTCCTTGTATGTCCACACATACCACCACATGTTTGTTTCAAACTCTTCTTCTCTTGTTGTAACATCCATCAACATCCATTTTTTGATGATGTAACTGTAGTTGCGCAAAAAGGTCTTTCCATTGTAGTTTTGTGCGATATACCAATTTCACTACACCTGAAAAATCACCTCTTGCAAGAACAAAAACTTTTCATTGAAAAACAAGAGTTTTGGTGAAATTGTCGTTTAACCATTAGGCAAATTTTCATGCACAAGTTAGTATTCGCGCAATTTGCTGGTCAATGGGAAAAGGACTAGTGATTCCTTTTAGTGAAGAACATATGGAATATTAAACTACGTAAATACAAGAATACATAACTGCTCAAACTGTACATTTCAGTTAAAACTGATCTCACCGGTATTTATTTCTCCAAGCCTATTTATTTCTGTGTATCCTTTTTATATTTCTGTGTCGTTTCCTATATCTGTATGCATTTACACCTCATTTGGGAAATGAGGGGGGCGGTCTTTAAAGGTGTGTTCTGGGGTCAGCTCTTCTCCTATTGATTAGTTTGTATTGGGGGGGCTGTGCTATCAGTGCAGAATAGACCAGGCATTCCTGGCACTTCTGGTCTCATTAGAGGGACATGAAGCTGTGTTACTTGAAAACCAGCAGAATTACTGGAGCAGAAATGGTTGAGTTTACAGAGGATATTCCAAAGGAGTTTAGGCACATTACAGTCTGAGCTGAAAACCACACAGTCACACATAGGTTTTGAGGAAGGCCAATATGAATCTTATGACAAACCTTATGACCCTGTGCCCCCCCAAAAAAATTAAACCGCACCAAACTTCTTAAGTCTTCCAATGAAACACGTTTAACCCTTAAAGACTAAAACGTCCACCTTTAACCTAAACCATCTATTGATCTAAACTGTTTAATTCCTTTTGATCCACTATTCCTATAAATACATGTCAATAACTGGTGCAAAATACAATTACTCATCTTTTCATGGTCATCAGATGTGACCCATTTGGACATTCAGAGGCAGAGAGTTACTGTGGAAACACCATCATCTTCTACAACATTGATTCACCAGTAAAACCCATGGAGTTGGATCAATGACAGTAGACGGACACACTGGGATTATCTTCAATAATGATAGATTGGACTGAAAAAGACACTGTTTATTCAGTTTTCTCTGTTTCTGATATAATAATTAATCTAAGTTTTTATGAATCAGTGAATTAAATATAGGATAATACCTGATTTTCTCTGAAACAAATGCAAAATACAGAGGATACTATTATAATAAATGTTGATTTAAGAAAGGTTAAATAAAGGCAAAAAGCAATTTGGGAACTGAAACAAAAGTATGGCTGGGTCTCTATGGGTTAATATCTTTGTCATAATATGTTTGGGGTGTCATGACAAGGGTGCATTAGGGATGTGTGTGTCGGTTGTGAGAAGGTCAAATACCTGGCTCTGTGTTTTTGATGGGGAGGGAGTTGAGCGTGATCCACCTTTAGCTTTGACATTCTTCAGGTCCACTTTGGAGACTCTGTTTGTCTCGTGACTGGATGCTTTCATGCCGTTGGACACTGAAGGCTTTGAAGCAGTGGTTGGTTTGGATTTTGCTGAGTCCAGCGTCTCACTGGTGTCTGCATCAGGGAGGTTGGAACTCACTGCAGACCTTTCTACTACTTGAAGGAAACCTGGACTGGTAGTTGAGGCAGCAGAGGATATCGGAATAAGGTCCTCAGAAGCAGAAGGGGACGTAGCCAAGACATTTTCCTTCACCTCTTCCCCAGCTTTGTTTTCTTCTAGTCTTTTAAACATTACCATTGACGGCTCTTCATTGTGTGCACTTTCAGCCGTGACCCCTTCTGTTTGGAGCTCATGGACGGCTGAAATGCAGAGGTCTTTGTTCATGTTTGTGTGAGTCACACTGCTTCTCCATGCACTCACATCGGAGCTCACAGATAGAAACAAAGCCTCGTCCTCTTCATCAGTGAAATCACCAGGACAGATTTCAGTTGTTGAGTCAGGAGCTGAGGAGCTGAATTCACAGTTATTTGCCGTTAGAGACAAGGCGACTGTCAGGTTATCGTTCCAGTTGTCTGTTCGGTACTCGCTGCTGTTGGCGTCCAGGTAAAATGACGCAGAGTTATCGTTTGATTCTGGCAGTTCAGTTTGGATCTTTCCCACTGAGACATCAATATTGTCATCTTGCTTCTTGTTCTTCTCTTCCAGCACCCATTTAGAAATGACCACATCTCCTGTTCGGTCTGTTGTGCTCATCACTGTTGTCATTAGCGTGACTTCCAACATGTCGTAGTCCAGCGGGCTGTCAGTGCGGCCTCCGCTGAGGCTGCTTAGACTCCGCAGGGACTCAGGAGAGGACTCCCCTGGACAAAAGGAGGAAGAGGAGGAGGAGGAGGAGGACATTGGGAAAGCATTCCCACTGTGCAGAGGCAGTTTCATGTTGGAGCCACTTTTCCCCGTGACAGGGACGCTCTTACCAGATTGAGGAACACTCATGTCTGTCCAGGTAAGTAACTATTCTAATCTGTCATATGCAGGGCTTCGGTTCTAGTTTATGCTCTGGCTATTTTTCAAAGACAAATGTACTTTACAAGATTGAATTTGACCTTTACTCTTCTTTATACACTCTGTTATGATGTTGGTAGAAAGTCCAATCCATCTGTAGGGGAGATGTGTCAAGTTTTCCTTTTAATGCCAGTTGCACATATAAATTAAAATCCAGTCAGTTATGTGTGTGATACACTGAAGAAATATGTTGCATTTTCAGAATGGCTATAGGCCTTTGTGCACATGTGAAGTACAGAGATGTAATTGAATATAGTATCCACTTATCCAGCCTGTTACTGATCCTCAGCTCAAGTGATGAGTATTCCACGTTGACTGTTGTGCTGGAAAAAAAGAGCAAAAACAAAGAAAATGTGATGTTATTTTTGGAAAGAGGAACATCTGCATCACATTTAATCAAACAAAGCCACACTCTAAATAGTAATACTTGTAGTTGCTTAAGTCATATTAGCATATTTTACTTATTTCTCACTATCTCGTTAATTTAACTCATGTACTTTGAGTATTTACCCATTTTCTCCCAAAGAAGTATAAAACTAAGTTCATCTGAGACATCTCAACTTGAAACTTTATGTTCATGTATTGAACATCTTCTGGAGTCACACTCCAGTCCAGTTGGTGGCATTAATTTACTTCTTTAAGCATCTATAAGGAGGTCTGCCAACTGCCAAAAATGCCACAGAAGAAGACATGAGCCACTCAGTTCGTTAAACCGCCTTTACACAGGGGAGACGATTGAGTTTAATCTTTTTATTAACTGGTAGTTTAATGTTGTTAGGATTCTTTTGTGTCATTAGACTTTTTCGGTTCACTGGATTCCTTTGTTTTGCCGGTGGGTGATGGGATTCTTAAGGTAGGATGGGTCACACCTTGGTCTACACAACAAAGTGGCAGATTTACATATTCCCAAAAGGATTGTAAATCACAGAAGATGTAAAAACAGTCAGTAAAAACATGTGGTTGACTTAGAATCAGATAACGCCAGCCCATTGTTGGTGACCTTACCTACCTTGCCCACAAGGGGGTCAACCCATAGACTGAGGAGGAGTTTACAAGGAGTATAAAAGTGACGTGTCATTATAATACTGGGGCCATTTGATTCTCCCCTGGGGGGGTAGATGGTCCTCAGCTGAGTATGCTTTGTTTGTGATCAGATCAAGTCAATTCAATAAATTTTGTTGAGAGATTGTTGAGCGATTAAAAGATGACCAGATCTCTCAATGATCTTTCAATCAGTACATTTACATGCACTTAGAGAAATTTGACTGATTGCCTTAGTCCGGCTAATATCGAAGTTTTAAAAGCCATATATACACCTTAGTCAGACTGTAATCGAACCGAACTGGAGTTTTTTTTAATCGGACTATTTGTGCCAGATAATGCAGTTCTAAGTCAAGCTTTTCTGGCATGTATATTTAAACCATGGTTAGCTGGCCTGGGCACGCCCCCTTCCGGAAGTGACGAGAGTCACAGTATGACAACAACACAGTAGCGGTTGTAGTGTTAGCACACTCCATCATCATTTGACGATGTCTTCTGCCTTTTGCTAATTTTATTGCCACAAGACTTTGTGTGCAGCTTGCGTGTAACACGATCAGGGTGTACAGTTTGTACGAAATGTACTGAGCTGCTGCACCGTTGTCGTCCATATCCTCGCTCGGTGTTGTTGTCCTCCTACTACGCCTGCTTCAAATCTGCCATGTTTGTTTACTAATTGTTCTTTATCCATGATGCCAACCGGAAGATTGCCAATGCAGAAGGGTGTGTAGTGCCACCTAGTGTCTTGGAGTCAAACGTACCTCACTCAATATTTTGATTCTCTTGCTGCGCATGTACAATCAGATTTCTCAGAAACTCCACTTAAATCCTTAGCTTGGTTATTGCCAATAGCTCAGCTTAGATGTGCATGTAAATGTACTAATTGAGTGCCAGCAATCACCAAGATCTCTCAATGATCTTCCAATGGTCGCCGCGGTCTCCACAAAGTTTTGACTTGGTCCAAAACAATCTCTCAGTGACCTGTTTCAGCCGCACCACTGTTGGACAGACTAGGCTTTCAGTCACTGGGACTAAATATTGGAACTGTTTACCTCAGCAGAAGAGATTCACAATCATACGCCTCCTTCAAATCACAACTGAAACAGTGGATGAAGGAAAACTGGACCTGGGACCATTAAAAATGAAGGCCTTTTAGTCCAGTGCAAAAGTATTAAAGAACCACATACGTGTCCTACTGAGAATGAACATGTGTTTCATGGAGCTGTAGATATGATGACTAGTTGAATACAAGTATTGGAATGGTGCAAAAATTCAGGTGAATGGATCGCGTACAAACCAATAGGGTGTCGGAATGGTATATGTTTATACTTCTCATCTAACCACAATCAAATTCACTCTATCCAAATGGTGCCATTTATCTGGATAGTTTTTTTTATTTGAACAAGGACAAGCCGGAATGAAAACAAGCCAAAATGAAATAGGAAATAACAAGGCTATTTTGAACCCATAAAGACCCAAAAGGCAACAAAACCATCTACTGATCTAAACGGTTTAATCCCTGTTGATCCACTAATCCTAACAAGCCATGTCAATAATTTGTGTAAAATACAGTTATTCATCTTTTCATGGTCATCAAATATGACCCATTTGGATGTTCAAAGGCTCCGGCTTGATTCACCAGTAAAACCCATGGAGTTGGATCAATGACAGTGGATGGACACACTGGGTTTATGTTCAGTTAATGACAGATTGGACTGAAAAAGACACTGTTTATTCAGTTTTCTCTGTTTCTTATATAATAACCATCAACTTTAATCTGAGCTTTAATGAAAATCTACATGATCAGTGAATTAAATATAAGAAAATACATGCTTTTTACTGGAAAAAAAATACAGAGGATATTATAATAAATGGAGATAAATCACTTAAGAAAAGTTAAGTCTAGAGTATAAATAAACATAAATGATCCATTTGTTTACAAACATTTGGATTTGTGATACTTAGGCTATGACTGGGGTTTTACAGATCTGATGAAAAATGGGTGATTAAAGTCATATGCAGCTTTAAGTAAAGTAACAAAGTATTTGTACTTTGTTACTTGACACCTGTGGTTGTACGTCGCTGAAATGAGTCCAGGGTGCGCTGACACTAAAACATTAGTTCCACCTGTTACATGTTCTAACCTGAAGAACACAAAAATAACACCCAGGAGTTATCCCATGACCCCTCTGGCAAGCCTTCACGCCCCCCCAGAGGGCCCATGCCCCACAGTTTGACAAACACTGCACTAAATAAAGATTTATTATTTAGTTTTCTATTCATCTGATTCATGGTAAAATATATGAACCTGGATATGTCAATGAAATGTGTTAAAATCAGGTGGTTTTGGATGTAATATTATAAAGACTCTTCCATCTGCAGAATGATCCTTTCACCAAAAAGTCGCCATCTTGTTAAACAGTTGAAAAATGCTGCCCTCTGCAGGTTCATGTGTAGAATTTAAAGGATTTGAAACTACTTCTGCTACAGAAATAAAATACAGACTGAGTTTGAGAATGACGACGGCGTATTAGGGCCACATAAGAAAATAAAAACACACTACTGGTCACTACAAGAATAAAGATATAAAAGATATCGAGATAAAACCCGTAATTTTATGAGAATAAAGTTGAATACAAAAAGAGTCACAATTTTACCAGAACAGTCGTAACATTATTAGAATAATGTCATCATATTTCAAGAATAAAGCCATAATATTATGAGAATAATGTCATAATTTAAAAACAGGCGGGAAAAATATCATAATTCAGAAGAATAAAGTCGTATGAACTCGTCACATAATGGAGAACTTGGAACATTTTGTGAGGTTCTACTTTCCTTTGAGATTTACACACAAAGGCCAAATACTGAGCCTATTAGCCCCGCCCACCATCAACACATTAGCATTAGTCGAAGGACTTTGAAGACAGTTAATACATGTTCGGGTTTGTTTCGTCGTGAGAACCAAATGGATTTGGAGTAAATTGCCTCTTTAGTGGAGGAGGAACTGACTGGAAATGGTCGACTGCAGGGTTATCAGTGGTAAATTATGATATTTTTCCCACCTGTTTTTAAATTACAACGTTATTCTCATAATATTATGGCTTTATTCTTGAAATATGACAACATTATTCTCATAATATAATGACTTCATTCTCATAAAATTATAGGTTTTATCTGGATATTTTATGACTTTATTCTCGTGGTGACAGGTGTTTGTATTTTCTTGTGTGGCCCTAATATGCCGCTGTAGAGACTGAACTACCTTCTGTGATGATGAAATAAAAGGCTGCTGAAGTGTGGATGTGGGTCAGGGACAAAAAGAAGAGAGGCGCAGCTATATCCAGGCCTTCAGATCCAGGACGCTGCTCCATGTCCTTTATTCAGTGATGACATCAGAGCCCCTGGGCGCAGACACAGGGAGGGGACTCACTTCCAGGTAGAAGACGGACACTTAAACCCAGCCACAGATACAAGGATAAACGTAACCAGAGCTCTGTGTCTAATGTGTTTTAGGAGGAGCAGAATTACCTAGTACAGGGGTGTTAAACATACAGCCCGGGGGCCACATACGGCCCACCAAAAAGTCCAGTCCGACCCCTGAGATGAATTAGTCCAAAAATGACACTGAAGATATGAACAAGCATTGGTGTTAAAATCATGATGGTTCAGGTTCCACATACACACACATACGATCTGCAGTGGGTCAGACCAGTCAAATACTATCAGAATAACCTAGAAATAAGGACAAATACACAAGTAATACGACAATATTCACATTTACAAACTATTCTTTCACAAAAACAGTGAATAACCTGAACAAATATGAACAACAGGAAATGTCCTCAGAGAATTAAGTGCAGTTCTTCATGTTTCTCAAATTTTTGTTCATTTTTATAACAGTTTTCCTCTTGTTATTCTTTATTTTGTTGATATATATATTTACAGGGTTATTTTATTTCTGTTCATTGCTCTCAAAATGACTAAAAGCTTTGTGTATTTATAGATCAGTTGAGACAGAATATTATTCAGATTAAAATAGTTTGCAGATGTAAACATTTTCATGGTGTAACTGTACCGCTTTCATTCTTAAACATAGAGGAGTTGACATTATTCAGAGGTTCTGAATCTATTTTTATGCTCTTTTATTGAACTGGTCCGGCCCAGTACAGATCATATTAGACTGAATGTGGAAACTGCACTAACATGAGTTTGACAGGCCTGTGTGTGTGTGTGTGTGTGCGTGAGTGCGTGCGTGTGTGTGTGTGTGTGTGTGTGTGCGTGTGTGTGTGGTGGTGGTGGTGGTGTATGTGTGTGTGTGCGTGTGTGTGTGGTGGTGGTGGTGGTGTATGTGTGTGTGTGTGTGTGTGGGGGGGACTTCAACTCACCTCCTCAGTGATGCTCTCACTATGAATAATAGATAAACCCTGACTTTATAAAAGCTTATTTCCACAGAATAAACACTGTCTATTCAGATGTTTCTGTTTCTTCTCTAAGGCTCCGTTCAGACTGCAGCCAATCGTGGCCCAAATCCATTTTTTTTTTTGCCCATCTGTGACCTGTATCCAATCTGTTAAAGACAGCTTGAACAGCTCAAATCTGATTTTTTCAAATCCGACCCAGGCCACTTTCATATATGGTCCTAAATCTGATACGTATCTGATATTTTGCAATGTGACTTCAGTCTGAACAGCCAGGTTGTATTTATCCAACCTTTACATCATTGAAATGTGACAAACATCACAATTCTGCATCCCAGGAGGAGGAGTGGCAGGAAAAACATATTTCCTTCTGTAAACACAGTGCGTGTCTGCGTGGTCACGTATTACATCAGGACCTCTTTTGCGCATGTGGGTCACTTCAGGGTCGCATTCAGTTCATACTCAAAACTGATAGAAGTCGCATTTAATGTGGAATATGAACCAGCACACAAAAAATCAGATTTCACCAAAAATCTGAATTGTGCATTAAGACCTGCTGTCTGAACAGAGCCTTAGATACTGTGTGAAAATGCTAAGTCATATAACAGTAGGAAAAACCAAAACAGCCTAGTCTCTATTAGGATTGAGCAGATGATGTAAAGACCAGTGTCCCCGCCCCATTTCACCATTTTGAATTTACAGGTGTCAACAGTCCCATAACGGTGCATTCATTGTTTTTGTAAATTGTCTGTAAAATCCATCTGATCGAAGATGCCTGGGAGACACTGCTGCGTTAAAAACTGTTCCAGTTACTCTCATAATTGACACAGCAAACGTAGAGACCTGGAGGTACGTTATTTTGAGTTTCCGACTAATTTAATGCATTTATATTTACCCACACACTAACCAGGCCAACACACTAACCCATCAACACACTAACCAGGACATCACTAAACTAGAATCAAACCCTTACCCTAACACTTCAGATACATGGAACAAGAATCTAGGAGGAAACACTTCTGCACTGCACTTTGCACTGTTCTTTGTCCTTTGCTCAGCCTATATTCCACTGTGTACGTGTTCATATTTTACATATTCTATATATTTTATATTCTTATATTTTAGTGTCCGTATTCTATTTTTATTCTGCTATATTTATACTGAAGCGAGCTGAATGTAACGACATTTCATTCTGTGTATACATGTATATCTGAATGACAATAAAGTCCATCTAAGTCTAAAAACATTAAAAACATAATTAATGCTGTCTATTGACTATGAAACAGTGCTGATGGTATTTCTCCATTACTACCCCGTTGATTACAACACGTAAACATTACACTGTCCACGGGCTGACCTTTGACCCCACCACAGTCTTTTCACAGTCATCGGGCTGTAGATCACCAAACCTTGAACCCAGCCACAGTAAAACTGTTCATAGCTGTCAAAGGACCTGAGCCTTTTGAATTCTTCTACTGTGCTGAAAACCAGATAGTTAACTAACTGCATGTAGGTACAGGGTAGCAGAGTCCAGATCCTGCACCAGTCAGGCACTCGTAGGGGTCTATATTGTTCATACCTCTGATCTTCTCCAAATACCTTTGCTTTGCAGCTGCGTTGAGCTTTTCTCAATAGGGTCTCCTTACTTTCACCACCGCCACCTTGTCCATTTTTTTTTCTGAAATCTTGATTCATACGGCTCTTTCCTGTGTGTCTGTGCTATGCTGTTGCCCATAGTAACCGATAGCTTGTAAGTTCAAAATGGCACAGCCTCCGAGATATGTCACGTCATATGACGTATGTTGTCATTCTAAATATAGGTTTACATGATAACACCCACACACACAAATACCACCTGATCCTTTAGGGTGTACAACTGTAATCCTGATTGCAACAAGGACTGAAACAACAGAAACATGCACTGATTCAGAAACTGTGCAGTAACAGAGGCAGCATTGTGAGTAATGTGACTGTCCTGCTGGATGAGCCCGTCGGTCTACCTCTGCACTAATCCATAATGTATGAGCAGCAGTGGGAGCCAACCACAGCCAGAACCAGGAGGGTAACAAAGGTAGCAGGACCGTCTGAGAACACCAGGCTCAGTTTACAGGCTTTATGCAACACCCAAACCATGTTCTTCTTACTGATGTTGCTGACTGTTGTTTGTTTATAGCCAATAAATTTTGTAAAGCCCTCTGATGCAACCTTGTTGTGATACAGGGCTCTACAAATAAAACTGAATTGAATTGAATATGTTTCATTATGAAAAGCTGGAAGGTTACAATTACACTTGTACTGGGTCCAGTTCACTCAAGGTGGAAATAGAGTTAATAAGTTTCAGAAAAACTAAAAGTGGAACTGCCATAGGCAGTGCACCTGCCGGAGGCCTCTTTCCTGTTTTGTAATCTGATACTACTGGTTTTTCTGCAAAACTGAGGGAGTTATGATCAAAAATTGGGTATTTTGAAAATCAAGACCTTCAGTTTGACCTTTCAAGGTCATGGAAGGTCAACAGAATTGGTACCAAATGAATGGTCATATCTGACCTCCTATAAGTTGATAATACAAAATTAGTGGATATCCAACTTAGTTTTCACGATAGAAGCCATTTTCTGAATATGCAAATTAGGTGCTTGAGCCCAACTTTGGCTTACATGTCAGCTGTACTTTGGCCTACTATTGGCAAAAACTAATCAGGTCACCTAGAAAATATAGACAATCATTTGGTCATGGTTTGGTATCAATAAAGCTTAAAATGTGACTGCTAGAGCACAGACAAACACACAGACAGACATATAAACTGACTAAATATGGTTGCCCTCCGGTAAACAATGAGCCTAAAGTTTGGAATGCCAAGACCAGGCTTAATGAGATCTGTATTACCATGACAACAGTGGTTTATACTAACCAGTAGCACTAAGTGCCAAAGGGGGAAAGATATAAAGTAAAAGATATGGTTTGAGGTTTAACCCTTTAAACCCATTTGTATCATATTTGCTACACCAGGTTTTCAGACCTCTATCTAATCAACAAGATCAGTACTTTCCTTATAAACCTGTTGTATGTGACCCATATGTGCTTTCTGCCCCCTGGTGGATTATCATCCCACTGCAGCAAGTGGAAGGGCTTTGTTTTCCTTTTCCAATACAGCCGCTGTAGTTAAATCATCCACACACTTTATGCAGGAATGTCTTTGGTAATAAAAAAAAAAAAAATTACATTAAGGAGAACATTTATATTGTTATTCTTTTTTTTTTTAATAAGTAATTCATGTACTGAAACAATCCATAGTTACTTAATTGATTCTTTATTGTACAATTAAATTGTGTTAAAAGTGTGTATCAGGTTTGATACAGCAGGTATATAAGGTACTTTATAAAAACACCCATTTTATCAAATGTGATATAAAATATATCATAAACAGACTGATATGTTTGGATGTTGGTAAAAGGTCTAATAAACATCTCGATTCCAGTAAATTAAACTTTTGTGTCGTTTGTTTGTTTGTTTTTTTTGTTCTAGGGTTCCGTCTCCTGTTGTCAGTGTGGGCTTGTGTCTCTTTAATCCTGTCTTCACTCATGTCCGTCTCCTTCTACTCCGTCCATGTCGGGGTAGACCCTGCCTGACAGGCATGTCATGGTGGGCTGCAGCATTCCACTGCTCATTAAACTGGTGGATTATCCCTGTTCCTTCATGCACACACTGGTCAGCTGATTCTAACAGGAGTGGATGAGATGTTCAGTCACTGGAGAACTGAAGGCAGAGGAAGTCCGTTCAGTTTTACAGACTCCATGTCAGAAGAACAGGCACTCACTCTGCATCATTCTGATGTCGGCTAGTCTTTCACCGGGGATGTTTGTCTTTTACTCTCCCTGTATCCTTACTAGAGCTTAAAAACAAAACAAAACAAAAAAGCAATAGGAAAGAATTTGACAGGGCTGGACATTGGGCAAACAGCCAATCAGGGAGTTTGTTAACAGGCAGGAGGCAGTGAGCTCACCTTTCCTCAGAAACACTTGGCAAGTGCATCCTCCGCTTGGCAAATGCATCCTCCACTGCATCATATTCAACACAAACCCAGCGCTCGTGTCACTGCACTTACATAACACACACCATCCACAGAGGCTGGTTACTAACACCGACACATACATATCACCAAGGTTACTAACGTGGAAGCAGCTGATCACATACACAGGACACCCCACATACAGCCACAGCGGTTACCATGGAGACGCACCGACTGCTGAGTCACTGTGAGAACAGAAGAACACGACTGTGTATGACTTCAGCTCTTGTCCATGAGCTGTTCCTGATACCAGTTACTGCAGTGTGTGTGTGTGTGTGTGTGTGTGTGTGTGTGTGTGTGTGTGTGTGTGTGTGTGTGTGTGTGTGTGTGTGTGTGCGTGTGTGTGTGTGTGTGTGCGTGTGTGCGTGTGTGTGTGTGTGTGTGCATCTGGAGTGACTTTTATTGAGACGTGACAAATATTCATTTACTTGAGGTGAAGGTGACACGTACAGCACTATGTCTGTTCAAATGATAAAGTAAACACTACAGTTCAGGACTCCTGTCATTGGACATATACGCAAAACTTTACTGATATTTACTAAATGTTGTAAAACAGAAGTGTGAAATGTTGGTTTTTCCATTGAATCATAAATTACAATGATTAGTTAATTTATTCTGGTAGATGTCAGTAGAAGTCGTTCCATAAACATGAACATAAATATCTGTTGTTTTGAATCTAGAATGCTCATTACCCCTATATCTCCTACTAAATTCTAAAATGATTGAGTTTCCTCGTGTGTCCACACATACCGCCACATGTTTATTTTAAACTCTTCTTCTCTTGTTGTAACATCCATCAACATCCTTTTTTTATTCATGTGACTCTAGTTGCGTGAAAAGGTGTTTCCATTGTAGTTTTGCACGATATACCAATTTGGCTACAAAAAATCACATCTTACAAGAGCAATAACTGAATCACGAGAGTTTTGGCAAAATTGTGGCCAAAGGGTCAATGGAAAAGTGAATCCATCTTAAATATCGTCATGACAAACTTGACCATTTTATTGGTATCTCTTCACTTTTATGTATTTATTTAACCTTTATTTAACCAGATAAAGTCCTATTAAGATCTAAATCTCTTTTACAGGGGTGACCTGGTCCGCAGCACACACCATAATGAAAAACAGGTTAAATTATCAGTCATATCAATAAATTAAAAAACAGGCAATAATTTAGTATGAACACAAAGTAATAACAGTTGGTCAAATTTTTCAAAGTGCAATGTAGTTCACCCATAATTTTTAAAGTGCAAGATTTGGTGGAGGTCAGAAAACAATTAAAAACAGGAGCACTGTCCAAAGGACTCACTGTCTAGTCAGTAAAACAGTATGAAAAACATCTGGTTCTGGTATTTTCAGCTCTGATATTAACGTATTCAAGGCAAAACTGAAGGCTGGCTTCCCCAGTTCAATCCTGAGAACATTCATATAAATACTAGCTTAAATCCCTGTGGATAAATTCACTCCTCGAGCTGTGGAAACATTTCACTCATGTTTATCATACATTAATGAAATTAATATGAAATGAATATTTTTGGAACCAAAGACTTGGCTTTAATAAGGTCATCCTCAGTTATGACCAATTCCATCACATTCCAAATAATGTCATATTCCAACATCATATAAACTCTGGTCATAAATTTATCTCCTTGAAACAGCAGGAGCAGAGGCATTTATTCGTTTGTTTGTTCATTAATAGTTGCTTTAACATTAGCAAACACAACAAGCCCAGAAATGGATTTTGTGTTCATTAAGCCTCTGCATTCACTAAACCATCGTTAGCTCGCTATTTGTGTCAAAGGGTGTGCTAAGGTTGCGTTCACTAGTGACAGTGAAATGAAATATTTCATTAATTGAACGTTAGCGACGTCACTGAATGACCTCCAGTGTTTGACCACCAGAGGACAACACTGACCATGCCCATTGTCTCCTGACGTCCAAGGCTGCTTCCTGCCCCTCCCCCTGGCAACTGCTTAGCAACGGGAATTAAATCAGTCTATCTTGACTTTAAAAAAGGGAATTTTAAAGAAAAAAGATATTTAATGAGGAGATGGGACTATTCCTCAGCTGTAGGAGCCAAATGGGCCAGTTACAAACGTCTACATTTGTCAGAACCGAAGAGTTACACACACGCACACAGATACACACATACACACACACGCACACACACACACACGCACACACACACACACACACACACACACACACACATATACACACACACACACAGAGACAGACGTTCTGGGACCTTCCAGTATGATGGTAAAGCTCACATGTCCATAGGGCATAATGGTTATTAGTTCTTTAGTTTTGATGGAACCAACCCAACAGGAGCCTTATGGACCAGAGTTCACCAATGGCTGAACCTTCAGGAGCTCAGTGAAGACCACTCAGCTTCAGCATGCCCTTCACAGGTGTGTAAGGTGACTACAACACTGCTCATCAGTCTTCAGATACACAACTGAACCTTCAACACTTAAAACATGTTTGTGAATTTCAGGTGTTCTCCAGCAGAACGACACATACAGGCTACAGCACAGGGTTCTACAAACCCCTTAACCCTTTAAAACCATTTGGATCAAATTTGATACACCAGGTTCTGGTACTTCTATCTAATCAACCATATCAATCCTTTTAAATCAGTCAAATGTCTTCTCCTTCATGATGAAGAGGCAGTGATATGAGGAACCACCTGGGGCTAAGAAACTGAAAGACTCAGAGATGCACTGAGACAAATGTCAGTATCTGTTGGACTCCTGGTGTTGCAGTTGTACAGACCAACTATAAGAACTGAACTTAGCTGTTGAATTATTGGATAAAGTGGTTGGAACTGTCCATGACAGGGATGGATGAGATGAGGCCAAATCTGAATCCAGCCCAAGACCCAAATCACATTCATATTTCCATAATTCTTTTTTTTCTGGCTTTGTAAAAAATAAGTCACTGTGTTTGGTTAACTTTTGGAACATTTTTTGAACTCACTACTGCTGCACCCTTTAAACCCATTTGAATCATATTTGCTACACCAGGTTCACAGATCTCTATCTAATCAACCAGATCAATACTTTCCTTATAAACCTGTTTATGTGACCCATATGTGTTTTCTGCCTCCTGGTCAATCAATAAAACCAGTGGAAAGGCTTTTTTTCTTTTTTCAATATGAATGCGATTGTTAAATCATTCACACACTTTTTGCAGGAAAATCTTTCATAATTATCAAAAAGTTACATTTAGAGGAACATTTATATTGTTACTAGTGCATTGACTTGTGTGGCTCCACGGGTTCTAAATATGGTAGTTTTTATGCTGTTGTGTATTCGTGCATGCAGTACTGCATTTGTCCAGCATTCACCGCCAAAGCATTCTGGCCATGGTAATGTGATTGTAAGGATATTGTATTCAAAATGACTGATATCTGTCAAAATATTGATCCGATCAACTTACCGTTTTCATTAGTCTGTTCACTGAATAAAAACACATAAGTATGACAAACTGCAGCAGTCAGCTCTGTACGGACACACACACACACACACACATAGAGGCCACTTGGCTTTTATAATATCTATCTATCTATCTATCTATCTATCTATCTATCTATCTATCTATCTATCTATCTATCTATCTATCTA
>JAPQRP010000001.1:31855396-31877999 GCA_037367295.1 Apogon hyalosoma | reverse complement strand
TTGAATAACCCACCAAACCTGACATTTTGACATATGGTACAGCCTGATTGCTGATATTACCGCACGACGCCTTTAACCACTAAACATGAATTAATATAAATGAACCTACATGTTATACTTATATTGTTACACCCATGTTGCTTTTTTGATGTATGATGCAAATGTTTAAAATATCAAAACTTCAACTTGAGGTGATTTTCTCTCTTTTTTTGCTTTGAAAAGTAAATGGCCATTAGGAGAAATTGAGGCAACCTTATCAAATAATATCTGAGGTGTTAAGTGGTCCGACTGGTCAGCTGTCTGCTGGACGTCAGGTCAGTGCTTGTGTGTGTGCTTGTGTTGCAGGTGTTGCACAGTATGGTCAGTAGTGTGGAGAGGCCGCCCACCACCCCTGCAGGAAGTCAGCTGATTCTGCGATGTAAGGACTTCCGTGTCTTCCAGCTCCTCATCCTGCAGGAGAGAGACTGCATGGATGTACATGCCTCACTGGTCAGGCTGTCACGACCAGGTGGGTCTGTGTTTACAAAGAATCCCTGGGGGAAAGAAAATTTAAATGAATAAATAAATAAAGATAGATAGATAGATAGATAGATAGATAGATAGATAGATAGATAGATAGATAGATAGATAGATAGATAGATAGATGAAGACCTTTTGTCAATGTCATATGAAATACTAATTTTGAAACCTCCTCTCCTCTCCTCTCCTCTCCTCTCCTCAGAGAAATACAGTGAACTCTACTGTCTGTCCTTTAATCCCAATGTGAACAAAGAGGAAAGAGAAGAGTCGTGGACCTTCATGGACCTAATGTCTGACTACAAGAGGATGGGAGTTCCTAACAACCTCTGGGTTACTACAGCAGCCAACAGTGAATTCAAGGTATGCCTGACATGCACACATCTGGAAGGATGCAAGCAGAAGTGGAATATCCACAAGAAAGTCAAAACAGCACCTAACCCTAAACTTAAACCTACACCTAACTCTAAACCTAACCCTAACCCAGGTAACCCTAACCCCTAACCCTAAGGCCAAAAGCCACAACACCATGATTCAGCTACTTTGGAAGAAGCCCATCAGGTAGTTCAGGTACTAACTTAGTACTAGCAGGATCAGGTACTGGTACTAACTCAGTCAGTACTGACAGGATCAGGTACAGGTACTAAGTCGGTACCTGCAGTTAAGCAGTGTACGTTGTGCTGTAAAGTGTTCAAATCTTTGTGCTACGATAATAAATGGATCTGTTTGTGTTTACCCTGTTAACCTCCTGTTCAGACTATACAGCCTAAACATGATGACAGTATTTTTCCATACTGATCAGTATTGATAGTATGTTTCACTATATCTCAGTTGATCATGTTTCTGGTTGGTAGGGTGTCCTGATGATGACTGAAAGATAAATAAAGTCAGTTCATTGGCTAACCTCTCAAATATTACTATGGTGATTCTTTTGATTCTATTGGTGGAACAATAGGAACAGTTGAAAAAATATAAACATTCTCATAAAAACATGCTGTGAGACAGTTTCTCTCAGTGTCCTCATGTTTCCCTGTTAAATCCGATGGAGTTGGACTGACTCCCTGTTCCTCCATGTGTGTTCAACTATGACACAGCTGTATCTGTTGGTGTTGGGATGATCTGATCCTCCTTCTACTGACTTATGGATCTGCATATTTCTGATGCTGATGAGCTTCATGTATGTGCATGTGAACCACCTGTCCACTCCTTTAATACTTACCTAAATAATTTCAATATGTACAACTGATGGTCCTGGTGCAGATTTGAGATGAAAGTAAACATTGTCAGACTAAAGCCTGCTTCATACTCCACCACCACAGAGACATTTCTTCTCTCTGGGAGAACAACTGAATGTAAACACTAGCCCCTTTTCCACATCACTTCTGTTCCTGGATTATTCCACCTTTATTCCTGAATGTCGCTTGTGTAAATGAAATGATGACTCATTTGTTTCCACCTCTGTAAGTCTTCTGCAGGTAGTAATAGATCCCTGATAAAGGTGGAATCAGGATTCAGAAACGCTATGGAAAAGGAACACCTCTGGTACCAACCAAAGTGTTATGTTTTGATGGCATATTGTGTGTGTGAGACCCCCATACCGGGGGATTTAAAAATGAGCACAGGCCATGTACAGTAAACAAACATATCAACACCACCAGAGAGATGTGGAACTGGGGAGACACCCAGATCCACCAGCTGTTGGCACTTGGGGCGGAGGACTCTATCCATGCTAACATTTGTGTAATGGTGAAAGATGGCCCGACTCTGGAGAGATTAGCAGCACCACTATGCTCAGGGTATTTTCGACATGCAAATTATACATCCCACTATCTGCTGCACTGTGTCTCCGCCCCTCTGATTGGTGAACACAGGTCTGCTGTGTAAAAGTCCAGCCTGTCTCACCTCCGTTAGTTCTTTGTCTTGGCTGTGGAAATCAGACAATGGAGGAAAATAGGTGGGATCAACATCTGACCTTTTACCAGGATCTGTTTAAAAGTGTCTATAATGTTGCCCCATGTGTTATTGGGGTCCAATGAAGTGAGGATATGTGTGTGTGTTCTTCTAGGTGTGTGATACTTACCCATCAGAGCTGTTTGTTCCAAAGTCAGCTACACCGGCCGTCATCGTGGGCAGCTCTAGGTTCAGAAGTCGAGGACGCTTCCCTGTTCTGTCCTACTTTCATCAGGACACACTGGTCAGTGACAGATGAACACATGAGCACACACTATGGCAGGGTTCACACAGGTGCTTGAAATCCTTGAAAATGCTTGAATTGCAATGTTGTGTTGTCAAGGTCTGAAAAGCGCTTGAATTTTAGTTTAAGTACTTATAATTAATAACTGTGATTTATGTATGTATTTTTAGTATTAACTCAAGCCAAAGTTACTCACAGTGGTGATACATTTATAAAAATAAACCTTTGTAACATAAAGTAAATTCCAGGTGTTCTCAGGTCGACTCCAGGTACATTTGGATCTGAATCTTTATCTCTTTGGTGCCAGTGTGTCTGAAGTACCTTCCCTTTTTTTAGATAAAACTTTATGTTCTCCTTTAATTTCAACATTTCTTGCTGTTCTGAAACATACTTTTAGATATTTATAGCATAACTAGTGCGTTGACCTGTGTGGATCCATGGGTCCTAGATGTGGTAGTTTTTATGCTGTTATGTATTCGTGCATACTGTACCACATTTGTCTAGCAGTCACCGCCAAAGTGCTCTGGCCATAATAACATGACTGTAAGGATATTGTATTCAAAATGACTAATATCTGCCAAAATATTGGTCCTATCAACTTACCATTTTCACTAGTCTGTTCATTGAGCAAAAATACATAAATTATGACAAACTGCAGCACTCAGCTCTGTACACACACACACACACACACACACACACACACAGAGTCCACTTGGCTTTTACGTACATCATACAACGTACATCATTGTGATAAAAAGTGATAAAATAATCCCGAGTATATGTATTCCTGTAGATATGGATTTGACCCCAGCGTTAAGGGCCTGTGTTGGAAAAATTTGAAAATGACCCTTAAATGTCCTTGAAAAGTGCTTGAATTTGACCTTGACAAATGCGCCTGAACCCTGGTATATGCTGGCCATCTTCAGATCATATGATCAGTTGACTTCTGTAACCAAACCAGTGTGTTGGAGGTGCGTTGTGACTTGTGTGGATGGTGTGATGCAGGCAGCGGTGTGCAGGTGCAGTCAGCCGCTGTCAGGCTTCAGTGGACGATGTCAGGAGGACGAAATGATGCTACAGGCGCTGATGAAGTCCAACCCTGGCAGTGACTACATATATGTGGTGGACACCAGGCCAAAGGTAGCACACACTGGATTAGAAACACTCCAGACCACAGCTGTCAAACCCAATTTAGTTCAGGTTCTACATTCAGCCCAATATGAGTTCCAGTGGATCAGAACCAGTCAAATAAGAACACAATACCCTAGAAATAATGACTAGTTTTCTCTTTGTTTTAGTGCAAAAACCCATTCAATTGTGAAAATATATACATATACAAAATATCCAAACAAAAGAGGTGAATAACCTGACAAAACTGAAATTTCTTAAGAAAATGAAGTGCAATTTTAACACCGTTCTGCCTCAGTTTATCATTTATACATGTGAATTACAGATTAGATCTACAAAGGCACAAAACATTTAATAACAGGCAGAATATTGGTACAATTGTACAGATTTTCTTTAGACATTTCACATTGTTCATATTTGTTCAGGTAATTCACATTTTATTGTTAAAGGCTAGTTTGTAAATGTAAACATTTTCATAATTGAATGTGGTTTTTTTGCACTAAAACAAAGAGAAAAAAATTGGAGTTATTATTTATAGGCATAATGCAGTTTTTTCCACATTAAACCAAAAAGACAATTTGGAGTCATTATTTATAGGTTTTTATGATATTATTGTACTGTAGACCATATTGGTCTAAATGTGGAACCTGAACTAAAACCAGTCCCACATCCTTGACCGTTCATATCTTCAGTATAATTTTGGCAGGCCACATTGGAACCTGTGGAGGGCCAGTTTTGGCCCATGGGCCACATGTTTGACACTCCTACTCTAGATCCTTTGTAAACACATATTAACATCAGGGTTGGTACGGGTGCTTGAAATCCTTGAAAATGCTTGAATTTTAGTTGAAGTGCTTGAAAGTGCTGGCATTTGTAACTCTGTGATGTGATGTATTTCTGTATTTATTTTTAATATTAACTCTGCCAGGTTAGATGTCAAAACAAAGCTACTTACAGAAGCAAAACAGTTAGAAAAACAAATGGTTCCAGGCACAACAAACCCCGCCCCTCACACGTATTGTATCTTATTTTGTGATGGATCCAGCTGATGTCATCATGTCAATGCATGTGCTGATGTTATATCAGTTGTCTCTAAATATGTGCCATGTTTGAAGTAAATTGAAACAAAATTGATGTTTTTATAGATATTTGAAATCTTGCCCATTATAAGTAAATGGGGAGAAAAAAGATTTGAAAAATTCATTAAAAATTTGAACCTTGATCTACTTTTCCCAAAATGTAAAAACATCCATTCTTGGTCACTGGCAATCTATAACCCAATTTGGTATGAATTCAACCAATAGTTTTGCTGCTAGAGTGTTAACAAACATACAAACTGAACCAAACCAAAAACAATAGCCCTTGCCTCCCCTTCAGGGGGCGGGGTAATAAATATTTCTGTCAAAGTCAATTCCAGGTGTTGTCAGGTCACCTCCAGGTCCATTTGTATCTGAATCTTTGTCTTTTTGGTTCCAGTGTGTCTGAAGAACACCAAGTACCTTCTCTTTTTGTAGATAAACTTTGTGTTCTTTAATTTCTAAACTTTTTGCCTCTTATGGAACATAATGTTAGATGTTTATACATAATACAATGCACATCATTGTGATAAAAATAATCCTGGGTATATGTATACCTGTAGATATGGATTTGACCCTAGAGATAAGGGGCTGTACTGGAAAAATTTGAAAATGACCCTTACAAGTGCTTGAAAAGTGCTTGAATTTGACCTTGAAAAATGTGTACGAACCCTGTAACGTGTGTTTGTGTGTGTGTGTCTAGCTGAACGCCATGGCAAATAAGGCAGCAGGGAAAGGCTATGAGAATGAGGACCACTACACCAACATTAAGCTCCAGTTCATCGGTATCGAGAACATTCATGTGATGAGGAGCAGCCAGCAGAAAATCATCGATGGTAAGAAGGGGAGGAGTGGGTTTACAAAAGCACATGAATGAGACATATCAAAATAAATAAATAAATGAGACTGTATCAAAATAAATGAATGAGACCGTATCAAATTAAGGTTTATAATGGGACACATTTCAAAGTGCTTTAACTTAAAAACAGTAGAAGATATTGATATTATTACTATTGGCAATAGATAGGAAGTCACATATGGGCTTTCATTTGGTGCCATGACCTTTGACCTTGAGTGACCTTGAAAGGTCAAAGGAATGTCAATTAATGTCTTTAAATATGCTGTTGGACTACAGGAGCCTTGGTCCTATTTATTAACCACATCTGACCCGCTCCATATGAGCTAAATCTTAAGGCTCGGAGCTAATCAGTTTGAATATAATGACAGACTGATGTGTCCACACTACTACCACAGACAGGTTTGGATCCAAGTAGTTCAATGTAAAAAAAAAAAAAACAACAAAAAAACAAACAAACCCACTGTCTACTGATTACTGATTTATTGATTCACCAGTAAAACCCATGGAGTTGGCTCAATGACAGTGGATGGACACACTGGGTTTATGTTCAGTTAATGACAGATTGGACTGAAAGACACTGTTTATTCAGTTTTCTCTGTTTCTGATATAATAACCATCAATTTTAATCTGAGCTTTAATGAACATCTACATGATCAGTAAATTAAATATAGAAAAATACATGATTTACACTGGAAAAATCCAAAATATGAGGATAATATTACAATCGTTGCTGAAAAATCACTTAACAAAGGTTAAATATAGAGGAAAAAAATTCATTTGGGAACTGACACAAAAGTAGCACTGGGTCTTTATGGGTAAAATGAATTTATTATATCCCCAAACGGAGTTTCTGAGATATTATGTTTTTGGTCCGACCAGTGGCGGCAGATATCCTTCGTGTGAACGCGATAACTTGAAAAATATTCGGTTTAGAAATTCCATATTTTCCATATCAATGAATATATCATGGAGAGGAAGAACAGATTTGATTTTGGACGATTTACTATTTCAAGATTGGCCACAAGGGGCTGCTCAAAAGTTTCAAATCACTAAACACTGTTTTGTTCACATCTCTGGAACTATGTGCCTGATTGACTTCAAATCAAGTGCAAATGAAAGGTCATGACCTGGGGATGCCTCACGTCATGACATCATAGCTGTCTGGTTAAGGATCAGGGGTGTTTGGGGATATACCCCTAGCCATCGCTTCCGACAGCGTAAGCCTAGTTCAAACATATAATTTGTAAAACCTAAAAACTGGTCTCTTAAGCCTCAGTCACAAAGCTTCTTATGATAATGGGTTTATACAAATCTCCCAGTTCGTACAAGATCTGGAGTTAGTAGACATTTGTGGCGATTGCATTAGTTTCTTATGGCCGTATTACAGTCAGTACAGCTGCCGTTCAAATTGTAAGAGTAACTTGAGGTCTCTGAGAAAATGACATGATTTTGTGTAGTATGAAGATCGTACAGTTGTGACAGTCTTCATAAGGGGGCCTTGGGACCTTCCTGTGTCACACCTAAGGCTACTTCATGAACTTTTTTGTCGTAAGGTGGATGTGTGTCAGCCCTATGTGCAACTCACAGTGCTGTCAATGGTAGGAAGGAGGATGGTAGGAAGCTCTTATACTGTTTCAGTATATTTACATCGGTATATAAACAGTGGCCGTGTACTAGAAGTCCTGTGTCGTGATCATCGCATTCAAGATGGTAATAATGTCCACAAGACTGAAACTTCTACAGCTACAAGATGAAGAAGAAGAAGATCCAACGGTTGTTTTGGCTGTTTTGTTCTGACAGCAGCAGAAGAAGAGGGACATTTGAAAACACTTAACATAAAAAAAAAGCTGAACGTAGTTTAATGCCCCAGAACAGTGATTAATCATCACCAAAGTAGGTGTGGACATCTTTTTGCAGATCATCCACCTGGCTACAAACTTAGGAACGGTCTACGAACACTCCATTCTTATAAGGCCGCCTCGAGAAGGTCATACGAAATGGTCCATAAATCGTTTGCACAGTGTTAGTAGCCGTTTGTAACAGCATTTTTGACTGAGGCTTTAGTTTATATAGCAGCTATGAGTCAACTGTCAATGAATGGACTCCAGCTGAATACATGTGTGTCTGTTGGTAAACGTCCTCTCTCTCTCTCTCTCTCTCTCTCTCTCTCACTCTCACTCTCACTCTCACTCTCACTCTCTCTCACTCTCTCTCGCTCTCTCTCGCTCTTTCTCTCTTTTCCACACAGTGGGCGAGATGCGATCCCCGTCCATGACTGACTTCCTGTGGGGTCTGGAGAACTCTGGTTGGCTCAAACACATCAAAGCCATCCTGGATGCTGGAGTCTTCATAGCCAGGGTTTGTACATGTATCAGAGAGAAAAGGATTACAGAGATGTAAACTGATGTCCATGCCTATCCTCATATCGTAACTAACTCATCCCCGCATGGACCAAAGTCTGTGGACCCGTTGAATTCAGGTGTTGTTTCTTTTCTAACAGGGGTCTGGGATACAAAAAATTGATGACTAATGTCAGAATATAGGTTTATATTGGGATAAACATCATTGCATTGGTTAGTTTGGTTTAAACTGAATTTATATCAACATTGATTTATTTTTTTGTTTTGTTTTTTCCATGACTATGATTTTAAATGTCCTGCCTCTAAATGTCTGAAATACTTTTTGTGCTCTCTCATGATTACCCAAAAACCACCCAAAAATTACCCCAAAAAACATCTAAAAACAAAACAAAACCACCCAAAAATTGTCTGGAAATCACCCATTATTTTTTTTTCTCCATGACTCTGATTTTAAATGTTCTTCCTCTAAATGTCTATAATATTTTTCCTGCTCTGACTGTAAATAATAATTTTCTTCCTCAACTAACCATCTACTTTCATCACATCTGACTGAGGAAGAAAAATCTACCATAAACTTTAGTGAAATATTGATGTTTCTAAACTATATGGACACAAATATTGGGACACATCATGTCTACAGCTGTAAGATGTCCTGTTCATGAGGATCAGACAGAGAAACATCAATATTAATAATCAATAGGATATTTATCCCAATATAAAACTATATTCTGACATTAGTCATTATTGTTTTATATCCCAGACCCCTGTTAGAAAAGAAACCCCTGGATTCAATGGGTCCACAGACTTTGGTCCATTTGGGGATGAGTTAGACGGTTATGATAGGAGGATAAGGACACGTAAAAACAGCTATAGTAAAATCCATTAACACAGCAAAATACAAGCACAGAGCCTCATTTGGAAGACCACCAGACTAACATAAAGACACCTTTTAAAGTGACTTTAAAGCCAGAGAATAAATGAAAGCAGACTGCTTAGTGTTTACGATTGAACCACCATCTGTCAGTGGTGTTTTACTGCATTTACTCAAACTCTTTGATTCAGGCTCACTGAGCCCTTTTACATGACCATAAACATCCTATAAGGTAGTAATCTGGTAACTGCCGTAATCAGATGTGAAGCGTTTACATGCACTTCAGAAATGCGATAATCGTAAACCCTGGATTACATGTTTCAGTCCATTATCGATTTTCTTGCGGAGTACGTACGTACATTATGATATGAGACGTACACATCCTGTCATTTTCAAAACATCTGGTCTTGTCTTGTTGCCCATGGCAATGCCTACGGTGTCAGCGTTAGCTGTCCTAATGTGGGAGGAGCAAATAAGAATACAAAATAGGTCACATGTTGCTGCTATCCTTCATTTCATTGTATGGATGGATGGATGGATGGATGGATGGAAAAGAACTAAATACATCCGATTAACCTGTATACATGCGTGAAGACATCAGAGTATTGGGGAGAAATCTAGGTGTGTTAATCCGATTTCTCCTAATCATATAACTGCTGTTCTCGGATAAAGCCGATCAGATTATCCTGTTTACATGATCAATAATAATCTGATAACTCCAGACATCAGATAACGATAGGAGTATTGGTGTGGATATAAAAGGGCTCAGTGTAGATGCAGGGTTGGTACGGGTGCCTGAAATCCTTGAAAATGCTTGAATTTCAATGTTGTGTTTTTAAGGTCTGGAAAGTGCTTGAATTTTAACTCTGTGAGTGATTGAGTGATTGATTTTTAATTTTATCTCAAACCAAAGCTACTTACACAGAGGTGATACATTTATAAAAAATAAACCTTTATGTCATAAAGTCAATTCCAGGTGATGTGATAGTGATGGAGTTTGTGCTGCTGTTTCGTCAGGCGGTGGCTGATGAGGGCGTCAGTGTGTTGGTCCACTGTTCGGACGGCTGGGACAGGACGGCCCAGGCCTGCTCCATTGCCAGTATTCTGCTGGACCCGTATTACAGAACCATTCAAGGACTCATGGTAAGGCTGTCTGTGTGTCTGCTGTTTAGTCACTGCTGTTTCCTGTGTGGTTCTTCTGACGTTAACAGGCTCATCCTGTCTGTAGGTGCTCATAGAGAAAGACTGGGTTTCCTTTGGACACAAGTTCTCCCACAGGTCAGTAACCAACACACCTTAAAGCATGGCTATCAAACATACGGCCCATGGGCCTAAGCTGGCCCGACAAAGGGTCCAGTCCGCCCACGGGATGAATTTGGGTCTGTCCGTGAAACTGGGTTTATTTTGGTATCTGGAACTTTTCCAACTTTTTAGATCCAATAATAAAAGTTAAATTTAGACATATTTCCCCCCACGATGTACCTAATGATGACCTCAGATAAATGCAATGAAAAAAGGATAGGATAGGATAGGATAGGACAGAATAGGATAAAACTTTATTAATCCCTAATGGGGGTATTACAGTTAGATGTTAGACATCAAGCGGCAGCAACCTTCTCGGTCCCATCACACCTGTGAAGTTGAAGCACAGACAGAATGCAAGCACATACATAGACATATATGACATCATACATACATTATAACATAACACGGTACACGTGGTCATGTGCTAGAACTTTTTCAGTGAATTTGTCGGGGGAGGGGGACAGAAGAAGAAGGAAAGCTTTTTGAGGCAGACTAGATATGGGGGGGTGGGGGTATGCGTGTATGTTATGCGAGTCCTTGAAAGTCTGTTGTGTATGAAAATAAGAGACACAGAAACTTCAGTCATGATACTCATGCTCTGAGCCATCCCATAATTTAAGTAAAAATAAACTCAGTTTTCTGACATTTCAAATGGCTATAATATCATCAATATTCATCTGATCAAACCAACATTTACTATTCAACATCTCTGTACAAATCCCTTCTCATATGACAAATGTCATAACTCCAGGTTGTGTGACTTCTAGTTGCCATGGTAACATATAAAATTAGTTTATCATTAATAAGTTCCTTTCTGTTCATCATAGCGATTTTAAACTAAAGCCAAATTAGTGGAAATTCAATTCTCTACCCATTTCCTATCTCATTTGTCACGTGCATATGTATATAGATTTGAGTTGTGGTCCTCTAAACTGACCAGGGCTCAAGTGCCTAATTTGCATATTCACAAAACGGCTTCTGTCGCGATAACTAAGATGAATATCGACTAACTTTGTGTTATCGACTTATAGGAAGTCAGATATGGTCTTTCATTTGGTACCAATTTTGATGACCTTTGATGACCTTGAAAGGTCAAACTCAAGGTCATGATTTTCAAAATACCCAATTTTTGACCATAACTCCCTCAATTTTGCAGAAAAACAACTAGTATCAGGTTTTAAAGTGTGAAAATATCGGCCATAGTTTTCTGTTAAACACACTGCCTCTGGCAGTTTCATTTGTAAATTATTAAGGTATTATTTTACTGGTCCTGCCTACTTCAGATCATATTAGGAGGATGTGGCTGAATTAAAATGGGTTTGACAACCCTGCCCTAAAGCAAAGAGTCATTACAATAACAGGACTGTTATTTGAGTTTATACAACTTACTTGTACGTACATTTTAGGAAAGACCAGTCATCCACATTGTCCCCACTGAGAACCAAGGGCTGCAGTTTCTAATGTATGAGACGAGACACAGATTTAAGTCCCATTATGTCCATTTGCAGTATGAGTCCCTCTGTGTGTTTTAGAGATGAGATGTTTTACATTGAAATGAACAGTTTTTGATTTTTTTGATACAGAACAGTTTTGTTCATTCATACTTTTTCCTTCATTTTCTGTAGTTCCACTAAGGACAAAATGTTTAACATGCCAAGATTATCTTCTGAAGGAATCCATTTAGATTTTTTTTTTTTTAATCGCAGAAAAGGAGAAAATGTGAACACTAGGAATGGGAATTTTCATTATTCTTGAAGTTGAATAATCAAGCTAATTTATGCTGATTAGCTGTAACTTGATCATTAATGCATTCCCTCCACCTAAACCAAGATAAGAATAATAAGAAGAATAAGAAGAATTTAAAAAAAAAACTGAACAAAAAAGGGGTGGAACACATTTAACCTTTTAAAAGCCTTGAAACTCTTTCAGATAACGGGGCCTGAGTGTGTGTTCACATCAGTTCCACATCAGTAAACCAATAACTACCCAACCCCAAATAAAACCCACTGGTATCATTTACACAAATCAACCATTTGTGCACATTCCTAGTAAACACTATTGCATATAAGCAAGGTGCGATTTGGTGGTGGGGGATCAACCCCCCCTTTGGCTTTTACATCCCTACTTCTGCTAAATAAATGTCATTCTTAGGGGGGTCAACCCTGTCAATGATTACAAACCAACTGAAATAACAGACAGGTTGGGACTGAGTTTTCTTACACCTGTAGCCTACATTAGTGGCACTAACTTTCACCTGAACCCAGCTGTCGGCAGTCTCAGAATTCATGAAAGTCCCCATGTGCATAAATACATGGTATAATAATTGCTGCCTGCCTAAGCCCCTCAGCTGGCCATCAGACAAAGACAAGCACATATTGTTTGGGGTTGACAAACTTGTCACCATTCAAAAAACTGATGCTGCTGAGGTATCAGACATCCCTTTGGTATCAGACATCCCTTTGCTTCTGAAGGAGGTTTGAAAATATACAGTAAATACCACAGATTAAATGGGCTAAATGTTACATATTTTTATCACATTAATTGTTAAACAAATAACCAAAGTGCTGGTTTGCTGATGTTTTCCGGGTATATGATAAAGTGTTATTACACATATATGTTGGTTTATGTCCATTTATCCAGTAGATTTATAACTGTGCCACTGATAGAACCTGTAAAGTGAATGCATTGTCATGTGCACAGTGTTTTAAAGTAGATCTGGTAGCTCTGACACTAATACTCCTTTGGAATTAAACACATTCTATCATTAAGTCACAGAATTTCACATTTTGACCCCAGACTGTATCTGTGAAACTACAACCAACCAGCATTTAGGACTGGATTTGTCTGTATCAGTGACTCACACATGGTCAAATGTCACTACTTTTATTCTGGAAGCATATGACTGGTAGACCAGTGGAACACCTAATGTATTAACTGCACCTTCCCCTCCAACGTAAAAATAAACTGAATAAATGTAATTAATTGATACAACAGATTAATTTAAAAAGATGTCATCAATACAACAGAAAAGAAAATATATACATATATCTCTAAGCTCTAAATATACAAACATATAGCTCAGGAAAAAAAATTATATATGTATGTGTGTACTTGTACTACTGTTGTTCTAAGGTACAGTTGAACAGCACATGTATATACGTGTGTACTTGTACTACTGTGGTTCTGTACACAGCTGAAGTGTACATGTACATGTATACTTGTACTACTGTGGTTCTGTACACAGCTGAAGTGTGTGCTGGAGTGTGTTCTTCTGTGTGTCTGCAGGTATGCCCATCTGGACGGAGATCCCAAAGAAGTGTCTCCTGTTATTGATCAGTTCCTGGAGTGTGTGTGGCAGCTGTCTGAGCAGTTCCCATGTGCCTTTGAGTTCAATCAGCGTTTCCTCATCACCATCCACACCCATGTGTACTCCTGCCAGTACGGGACCTTCCTGGGGAACAGTCAGAAGGAGCGCAGGGACATGAGGTACAGCCCGCTACATCCATACTGGGGGTTTGGGACTGAAAAAACATGACAAATCAGTTTATTCCAGGGTCATAGGTTAGAAACCACACACAGACCTCATCTTGACCCCCATCATCACCTGATGTGAGTCATACATGGATGTACTGTCCATTCGGGCTGTCCCGAACGACCACCTTTAACCCTTAAAGACCTGAACGTCCACCTTTAACTGTTAATGGGTAGACCACATAGAATTAGAAATAATAGATATCGGTGTTTCTGTGAACCTGGTCATAAAACAGGACAGAGGGGCTAAACATTCAAACCAAATGTAGACTAATGTTACGAAGCAGGTTTGGAAGCACTTTGGGTCTATTTTAAAAATAAATATTTACTGAGATAAAAAACAAACTATTTTTCAGATAAAACACATTTTTATTTGACGCTCCTACATAAATTCACATGTAACAGACACCAGATTTCTATAATGAACCCCTCCCTCTTTTTCACTATTACACAAGACAAATCCACAGACAACTCAGTGATATAGGAGTTTTCCATGAAATTAGGACTAGTCAGTATTCCAGCAGTGCGTCGATGATTCTACAGCAGTTATTACCCCAATGGAACCACTGAAAAAGTACACGGAAATTGCACGCTACTATTTATTCAAATATCTCTTTATTCTCTCACTGGTGCATTTTGGGAATCAAAGTAAATATTCAAGGCAGAGTGTTTCACAAAAATGACTACTGTTGTAAAATCACCGCTGATTTATTTGTGTTTAAACAGGCAGGTTGGGTCCTGAGATAATCTGTAGCTATCCATAGATCGATGCAATAAAATTCAGTGAGCGGATCAATCCTCACACGGTAAATTTGTTTCTGTCGGTGCAAAATGTCCAGGGGAAAAATCTGATATCATCAAAGATATTATCAAACTTTTGTTAAAATCTTCTTTTTCAAATGTAAATAATATTTCAAAGGAAATACATGACAGAAATAAAGTGAAATGAAGCTACAAGAATACATCTTCATTCTAACATGGATCTCCGAGGGTCATTAAAATTAGCCCTGTAAGGCGGACCTTAACAAGCGCAGACTTTTAACCAACTAGCCCAGAAATGGAATAGCGCAAAATGTGTTAAATGGACGCATTTTGCGTTGCACTGGGCTTAACAATTTAATGAGCGAGCGCAGAAACGAACCCCGGGTTCAGAGAAACGCCCATATTCATGTTTGATGTGGGGCAGTGCCCTAGCGCCCACTGTCAACGAGCCTCCACTGTTCAATTCAATTTTTAATTCAGTTTTATTTGTAGAGCCCTATATCACAACAAGGTTGCCTCACAGGGATTCACAGAGTTAGTTGGATATAAACAAACATCAGTCAAATAAACAGCAGATGAAGGAAATGGATTAATGTCCCAGGCATCCCCCATCCTTAGACCCTCCTTCTCGGCAAAGAAAAACTCCAAAAACCCAGTGGGAAAAGAGAAACCTCAGGGAGAACCACAGTGAAGGAGAGATCTACTCCCATGGACGGACAGGCTGTAGATGCACCAGGACTGATGGACGTCCATTTGCATATGTAGTTCCAGTCTGTAAGGATGCCGTAGGGGGGGCACATGAGGGGGTCCATCTAGTCAGATGAGACAGGTGGGAGTGAGGAGGTCCATCCAGAGAGGTGAGGGTGGGGGAGGAGGTCCAGGGTCACAGGTCGCTGTTGTGCCCATCTGTTGTGGCCAGTATAATTACACATTTTCCTGTGCTGTGTTTCTAGGCTTCGTGACAGGAGCCACTGTTTGTGGCCTCAGCTGTGGAAGGACCGGTCCGAATACATGAACCCACTGTACAAGGCTGAGCTGAGCCAGAGCCAGGGCATCCTGAGACCCAACACCACCCCCTACTGTTTCAAGTCAGTCACTTACCCCTTCTTGCAGAAATCCTGAAGGCTCTGTTTGGAACATTTGTGCCTGTTTGTCTACTTCCATCAAGTTTGTTGGGTTTATTAATGTTAACTAATGACCATTTCCATTGGATCAGCCTGACTTCTGTGCGCCTCCTAGGGATGTAACGATTAGACATTTTGGTACTACGATTATCGTCAGGGAAATAATTGCAGTTTCACGATTACTACGATTATTTTGCGGGGGTTTATATGTGGGGGTGCAGGCCATATCTCACAATAGGTACACGTGGATGTGAAAGTGAAACTTTGTAACAGTTCATTTATTTTTTCCAAAGCGACCGTTACAGCACACTTTAGGGTCACAGGTGAATTAACCATCAGTTGAGGAAAGAAGCAAAAGACAAAATAAGCCTGAGTTTGGCTCTACATCGGCCTTTTAATCTCCACAGGAGAAGCCAGCACACACCCCCACACACGAGCGCATCCCCGACAAAACAAACCCAAAATCACACAAATAAACCACGAAGCAACCACATAGCAGAGCCAACAAAAAACATTAACTCATTTAACACAAATCATTGTACATAACGCAGCTCAAACCTGCAAATACCTTTACCCTTTTAGTCTCCAAAGTTTTTACTAATGCAAATAGTCCATGCCGTAGATCAATAGCAGTGTAGCACAGGCTTTACTCATAGCACTGGCAAACACCACCACTGGCCTGGCCCGCATTGGTCCCAGTAGGTCCATGGAGGACATAATCCACTGGACCATGGGAGAAGTTTAATCCACAAAGGTATTAAATCCACAAAGTTCGCTCTGCAGCGTCTCAAACTCTGGCATGCTTCCAACTTGGCGTATGACGTCCCTCTCCTCTGTGCATCCGTGTGCGCATCATATCCTCCCCTTTTTATGCTGACAGCACACATACATTTTATGAATTCTTTTTAAAGAATATAACAAACCATAAATCAACGCTATGACCAAGTTTTACAAAAGGACTGGAAAATAAGTTATTTCAGCCCTGCTGGAGGTCTCAAAGTGATGCATATTCAAAGACATCATTAATACAGATAATGACCTATGGGGTCTTTACAACTTAACACACATTACTTATTCCTCTACGTCTCCCATTGTTGTGAAACTTCATTAACTTTGATTTGAGGAGGCAGGACGTTTGTGTAAGCCAGATTGTTGTGAATGGGTTGGACAATGGTAGCCTGAAGCTGCGTAGATGACGGTACCCAATGCAGACTATGGAGACGAAAGTGAGCCCACATCGAAAAATATATTTACAGTCAAGACAATTCAGAAATACATCCGCCCCCTGACACAGATGGTCAACTAGTCCTTCTGTCATTTTCACTGGTGAAATGTTGAATGCAGCTTCCATAACGTTGCTTTTGTTCCATGCGGGAAGTGCAAATTGGCATGTCTTTGGTTCTGCTCTTAATCTACTGTACTTTATGAGATGATTTTTGGCAGCCTTGACCATTAATTAACCATGATGTTTAGAATTACGATTAATCATAACACCATGACATCATTACAACCCTAGCCCCTTCTCTGCATTTCATTACTAATGTGTGAAGTGTTGCAGGCTGTGGGTGCAGCTGGAGCAGCTGTCAAGGTGGATATGTTTAGTACAGATCCTAACTCCGTCCAATTCCCTCCAGAATGTGGAAAGGACTGTACAACCACATGGAGAAGTCCATGCCTCCTCGACAATCGCCTGCTGATTTTCTGTCTGCTGTGAGGGAGGAGTCCCATCAGCTGGAGGAGGAGCTGACCAATCACCAGGAGGTACCGCCAGGAGGACCCGCCCACCACTACCCGTGCTCCAGACAAGGCATACAACACACACCACCCCATCCATGTATAACATCCCCATGGCTGAAAATGAATCCATTCTCTGTTAATAGGAACCGAGTCCGGTAAAAGACCAACCTATGGGTCCATGTATAACTGAGGGACTGTTTGAGTTTCCTTTACAGGGTAACACAGCCGACAGGTAGAGTGGACATTTTTACTGTTTTCAGGCCTAAAAGCAACATAACCATAACACCACATGGCATTTTACAGAAAGATTCTTCTACATATCATACATACAACTGAACTGAAATTGAAAGTCATTTATAAAGATACTGTAGTAACACTGTTGACATAAGTGTGATAAATACACACTTGACTCACACATACTTTATATTAAATAAAGAACATACCGTGGAGTCTTTCCAGTGTTTTCTTCTGGAGGAAATGACATCATGTAGAGCAGGTCATGTGATTTGGAATTAACACACTTTCTTCAGAGGTGTTTTTGTATT
Organism: Apogon hyalosoma; assembly: GCA_037367295.1. Taxonomy (NCBI): domain Eukaryota; kingdom Metazoa; phylum Chordata; class Actinopteri; order Kurtiformes; family Apogonidae; genus Apogon; species Apogon hyalosoma. Next base: position 31,859,991 of record JAPQRP010000001.1, on the reverse strand, counting down.
GGATAACTTAGATGAAAGTGATTTCTCTGACAGATACAATTTGTTATTTTCCATATACATTAATTTAGTTTATTTTTTTACTTAGTGTTGATCATTTTGGGTTTTTTTTATTTAGTGCTCAACAAAATATTGTGACAGGGATAACAAAGACAAATAAACAAACAAACAAAAGAGAATTCATAAGACATAGACATTAAGCAAAACAAAGACAGGTGCAAACAAAGGGCTATTTACAGATGTGTGTGTGCGCGCTCAGCTGCGGACAGCCCTGAGGTGGCAGCTAGCCAAGCAAGTTCACTTCCTGCCCCTTCAAAGCAACCCTCTGACATAGTTGGGCAGGGTAGTTTGTTTCCTGTTGGTCAGTGACAACCTTGTTTGTAATCATAGGTATAATTACACATATACATACATATATACGTAAATGAGGGAGAGAGGGCAGAAGAAAAGAAAGAAGAGGAAGAGAAAAAACAAAATAAAACATTCAGGAAATAATAAAATAATTTCCAGAGAACAGAAAGGTGCTTTGAAAGAACTACATAGAGGGATACATGAATAAATAAATACACATAAGGGAGAGAAAGAAAGAAAGGAGAATGAGTAATGATAATAAGAAAAAGTAAGAAAACTAAAAACAGAAATGGAGAGGAAGAGAAAGAGAAAAAAGAATGGGGGGAGAAGAAATTGTGTGTGCATAGTTAATTTGAGATGTATAGATGTGTAGTTTGATGAATAGATAGTAATCATAAATGATATGAAAATTAACAATAGGAATAGTAGTAATAATCAAAGTAGAAGTTATAAATTTGAGTAATGACAGAGTAATAGTAAAGGACAAAGAAAAGTAAATAAGTAAATAATAATAATAATAATAATAGAATAATAAATAAAAAAGACAGACACCCGGGACAGAGTTTCAATTCCAAGTAATAATGATAATATTATCGATAATAATGATCACAAAATAATAATAATCACAAGAAAATAATTATAATAATGCCATCACTAATAATAGTAATCACAAAATAGTATAATCACAAGATAATAATGATAATAATATTGTTATCATTATTTTCCATATAAAATTTGATATATTGCCAAAAAAGAAATATCTGTCATGATTATCTCAACTTAATAAAAAGAACACAATCAAAACAGTTTTAGAATAAGCTCATTTTATTATCGTTTAGCTAATTAGAAGGTGGTTGTTATTAAATTCAAAATGTTATTTAGCTGACATTGTAGTATATTTAGTCATTTATTAATTATGTATTAATCATTTATCAATAAGTGATTGTTTCCGTAATTAAAGAATTATGGATTTTTTAAATTCATGATGATAATGAACATAAAAAAAACATAATTTTTCTTTTTTTTTTTTTTTTTTTTTTTTACTTTAAATAATGATGTATGATAGCTATATCCCATGTACTTCAAAAGTCCCTCAGTTATAGATTGACCCTTATGTGTCCACTTTGGTTTAGCTCTGGAGGAAGGAAAGGGCCTACATCTACTCTGTCATCACGGTTAGGGTTAGGGGACAGGGTAGTCCTGGGTTAGGGTTAGGGGACAGGATAGTCCTGGGTTAGGGTTAGGGGACAGGATAGTCCTGGGTTAGGGTTAGGGGACAGGATAGTCCTGCCTTCAACCCACATGTTTGAAAGAACTGAGCCCTTTCAGGCACGGGGTCACTGACTGGAATTACATATTGATTTGAAGTAGTTTAATCAATATTGTTCAAAAAGACTGATCAGAAAAGCTCCCCAGACCCTGCATCACAGCTGGAACATCTGAAATGTGTGTTGGTTCAGTTTTCGTGTTGTCAGTTTTACAGGTCTGTGATTTCTGTCAGTTAACACACACTCACTCACACCTCCTGCAGTCATCACATAGCCCGCCTCCTGTCAATCACTCCTTCAGGTCCTATTCAGACTTGGCATTAACAGGTGTGAACAGGTCACAGTGATCCCATCACACCTGGACATGCTACTGATTCCATGTCACACAAAACCTGGAATGAGACTGAGCATCATGAAAAACCACTAGGATCGACATATGTAACACAGTGTCTTTATTTATAACACTAAGACCATTTACAGTCATGTTTTCAGATCAAATGCACTGACACCAAGGTAGCTTTAACTGTCCATATTTGGGTCCTATTTTTGGACCTAATATTTGATTAAAAATTCATTAATTATGGGATGGCTCAGAGCAAGAGTATAATTTTATTGCATTTATCTGAGGTCATCATTAGGTACATCCTGGTTCAACACAATGTCCACTACATTGTGTAGTGTCCCCCCCAGTGCAAATGTGTTTTTGGGGGGCAGCAGTCAATGATAAGGTCAGGGGAGCTCAGTTTCACTTCCACTTTGTCACATCTTTATCTCCAGAGCTCTAACCCACCTTGTCCTTCACATTCAGGTCCGACACCTTACTGTTAGAATTACTTTCAGCATGCATGATGTAGCCTGTGTCACAAAAATTTAAAGGGGAGGGATCGGTCATATGGATCGGCTACTTTTGCAGATCCCTGATCCAGCTAATTTGTTGATATTGAGGCCAATATCCGATCCTGATATCGGATCGGTGCAACCTTAGTTCTGACAGAACTGATTAAAGTCCAATAACTGTTCTGTGGTCTGTGTAGAGGATCGCAGCCCTGACGGGGAGGCCAGTCACGTGGGAGAAGGTCGAGGTTCCGAGGAGGAGGATTAGCTGTCAGCGGCTGAGATACCTGGGGCCGGACCCGCCCACCACCTACACATACCCAATCACCAGCCCTGCACATAAACTTTCCTCTGAAGAAGCCAGTCACAAGGCCGGGACCACAGACACCAATCTCACTCTGCCGTTAAGGCTCAAAGGTCACGATTCCAATGACCTCTCCACCTGCAGCGACCTGGAGTCAGGAGTAGCTGACCTCAGCAGCCACTCATCTAGCGGGGGGGATGACAGCAAGGACCCAGACCCAGACCCAGATGAAGCTGCTTCCACCACTGCCTGAGTGGAAAAAGACAAAAAGTGGATCCAAACGACAGAAGGGAAGCTGAACAATTGCAGACGCATTAGATCACTGTAGTTGGACTCATTCTGTCTCAGTTTAAAGGGACAAAGTTCATTTAGATTCAGTTGTGATTGTTACCCCGCCCCCGAAGGGGAGGCCAGGGCTATTGATTGTGGTTTGGTTTGTTTGATTGTTAACACTTTAGCAGCAAATCTGTTGGTTGAATTCATACCAAATTAGGTTTATAGTTTACCAGTGACCCAGAATAGATGTCATTACATTTTGGTAAAAGTAGGTCAAAGTTCACAATTTTTATGATTTTTAAAAATCTTCTTAATTACTTATAATGGGTGAAATATGTGCGAGGGGCGGGGCTTGTTGTGCCTGGCACCACTTGTTCCACTTATTTTGATGCTGTTCTTTAGCTCTGTTCATACTCCAACTGTGTTGACACAGGCCTCAGTCGGCGCAAACGGCAGCTTCCTGTCCTTATTTATCAGGAAAACTCTTCTTTAACCCACAGTAGAACTTGGCTGTCAAACTCATGTTAGTTCAGGTTCCACATTCAGCCCAGTATCATCTCAAGCAGGCCAGTCTAGTAAAATAATAGCAGTGAAAAAAGTCAGATGACATGATGAAAATGTTTACATCTACAAACCATCCTGTAAAGAAATGTGAATAACATGAACAACCTGACATTTCTTGTGCAATTTTAACAATGTTCTACGTTCACACTAAAACAAAGAGGAAAACTGTGGAGTTGACATTATCTGTAGGTTCTTCTGACAGTATTTTAGGAGTCAACCCACTGGAGACCAAAGTAGGGCTTTAAATGGTCCTTAAACTAAAACCATTGAGTTCAGTATAGTCCAGTGTAATTTTTGTATTTCACAGATTCATCTCACAGGCCGGACTGGACCCTTTGGTGGGACGGTTTTGGCCGGTGGGCTGTATGTTGGACACCCCTGTAGGAGGAGACGAACGGAATGATAGACTTTCAGTAGATCTAGAATTTTCTTACCTTCACTGTAAGATCACACTGGTCTACCAGGCAAATACTTCCAGAATGAAAGGAGTTCAACTTTACCAGGTGTCACTGATACAGACAAATCCAGTCCTAAATGCTGGTTGGTTGTAGTTTTACAGATATAATCTGGGGTCAAAATGTGAAATTCTGTGAATTAATGATAGAATGGGTTTCACTCCAAAGAAATATTAGTGTCAGAGCTACCAAATCTACTTCAAAACACTGTTTGGATGTGACAGATGGGTTCTATCAGGCAGGTTGAAAGGGTTAGTGTGTGGATAGGTAGATGAATGTCCATGGAAAGAACTGCAACAGAAACATATTTAGTCAATAATTCTGCATCTGTATTAACAGAGCTGTAAGAAGATTTTAACATTTAATACAAGAAACAAACACAAGTGACATATTACATGGAACTGTCCCACAAATGTCCGACGAAGTGCTTTGATAAATTGTGGAAGCATTTTGTCAGTTCCTAATTTTTAATTGTTTCCTAAAATGACATTGTCTTTTGCCCATTTCCTGCCGCCCCCCCCCCCCCCCCCCCCACAAAAAAAAAAA
>JAPQRP010000001.1:31813599-31825935 GCA_037367295.1 Apogon hyalosoma | reverse complement strand
ACAGTATTAACCAGCTTTATCATTTAACTTTCCTTTTAGAACATGTTTTCTCTACACATGTGCAGTACTGTTGTTGCCAGCATTTACTACACTTCCGTTTCTGACAGGAAGAGGGCACGTTGCTGCACAATGTCTATCAAAATAAAAACATCAACTTTGAATAGTATAAACCTATTTAGCTAAAGAAATGCCTCTGAGATTATTTACATGAGTTGCATCAAGTTCTAATATAGACTAATTTAAAGAACAGATGGAGGAATATCTGTCAAAGGCAAATCTAAAAGTTGTGTTGATTTGTAGTGGTTTTAGCATCAATGAGCTCAATCCAAACAAACATCAAATGACAGAAGAATTCATGAACACACTGTACAGTTTTAATTTGTATCCAAAAATCACCAGACCCAGCAGGATCACTACTCACTGTATGACATTAATTGATAATATATGGACAAATGTTATAGATAATATCACAGTGAGTGGACTACTAGTAAATGATATCAGTGACCACTTTTTACTGTTTACAACAACTACTACAGAAACACTAAGACAGACAATGGACATTACTATAGATGAGTCAGAACAGAGGAACCTTTGGATAAAAAAAAAAAAAACAAAAAACATCTATAAGCATTTGACTGGGAACCAATTTACAAAGAGAAACATGTTGATAAGAATTATGAGAGTTGTTTAAGTTATTATATGATAAACATTGTTCAATTAAACAATATAGCAGAAGAGGAAAACTCTTGGATGATAATCAGTGGATCACAAAGGGGTTAAAAAATGCATGTAAAAAGAAAAATACACTATATAGAGAGTTTATAAAATATAGAACTAAGGAGGTGGAAAATAAATACAAGAAATATAAAAACAAGTTAACTAATATTATGAGAATATGTAAGAAGGAATATGAAAATAAAATACTACAAAATAATAAAAAAAATAATTTTAAAGTTATATGGAATGTATTAAACAGTATTATTAGAAATGCTTCCAGTAAGGACAATCACCCAAGTTATTTTTTTTGAAAATGATCATCAACAACAGGGACCTGGAGGTGAACAAGCTGAATGAGTTCTTTGTTAATGTTGGTCCAGACTTGGCAGATGAAATTCCTGCTCCAGCAACAGATCAAAGTCATGTGGTATTAATAGATCAAAATCCAAATTCAATGTTTCTCAAAGCGATTGATGAAAAAGAAATAAGAGAAACTGTTAATAAATGTAGAAAAAAAAATATATAGCTACTGACTGTGAAGAAATGGACATGATAGTAGTAAAAAGGGTCATTCTAGGCATTTCCAAACCATTAACTTACATCTACAGCTTATCATTCCAAACAGGAACGAATGAAAACATTTAAGTCATACCACTGTACAAGAATGGCCACAGACACCACTTCACAAATTACGCAGTGATTTCTCTTCTCCCACAATTCTCCAAAATCCTACAAAAACTCTTCAATGATAGATTAGACAAACTCATAGAAAAATACAAATTACTTTCAGACAGTCAATATGGATTCAGAACCAATCGGTCAACATCACTAGCATTAACTGAACTCATTGAAGAAATCACAAATTCCAATGATAATCAAATATTCATAGTTTGGGTTTTCATTGATTTTTTAAAAAAAAAAAGCACTTGATACCATAACATATTGAACTGGAATGGTATGGAATGAGGGGAGTGGGGGTGAACTAGGTGAGAAGCTATTTGGAGAACAGGAAACAGTTTATGAAGATGGGAGACTGTCATTCAGAGTGTTTGGATAGTGTGTGGTGTCCCCCAGGGGTCAGTGTTGGGACCTAAATTGTTTCTAATGTACATCAATGGCATATGTAAAGTGTCTGAACTAGTGACATTTATATTATTTAGAGATGACACAAATATTTTAGGAACTGGTGAGGATTTACAGCAACTTTTGGACTTAATCACTTCAGAGCTAAATAAAACTAAATTGTGGTTTAACAAAAATAAGTTGTCAATAAATCTGTGTAAGAACCAAAATCATGATTTTTGGTAAATTTAAAACAAGTAATCAGGTAAAGGTACAAATAGAGGGTGTAGATATAGTAAGGGTGAGTCTAAACAAGCTTCTTGGAGTGATAATTGACAATGAAATTTGCTGTAAACCTCACACAAAACATGTACAAAACAAACTATCCAGAAGCATCTCAGTCCTGGTCAGAGCAAAGGAGATATTAGATCAAAAACCACTTCACATTCTGTATAATTCATTGGGCTTACCTTTTTTAAGTTACAGTTTGGAGGTATGGGGAAATACACATGCAAGTGTATTACAAAGACTTTTTATATGGCACAAAAGAGCAATAAGAACTTTTCCCAATGTTGGTTTTGGTGAACACACCAATCCACTATTTTTATAATCTAAAACTGTAAAACTCATTGACCTGGTGGAGTTCAAAACTATTCAAACAATGTATAAAACAAAGAATAACTTACTGCCGGAATATTCAGGAAATATTTGGTGAAAGAGAGGGAGGTTAAGAGGAAAGTTAGAGAGGAAAGTTAAAGTGAAAGATTTATAAAGTGTGCACTAGATTCAAAAGTTTCTGTATGACCATCTGTGGAGTCAAACTGTGAATGAAGATTAAAACAAATATCCAACAGATTTCAGTAAAAAAAAAAAAAATTAATAAAATTGCCCATAGGTGTGAATGTGAGAGTGATTGTCTCTATATGTCAGCCCTGTGATGAACTGGCGACTCATCCGGGGTGTACTCCACCTTCACCCATAAGTAGCTGGGATAGGCTCCAGTGATCTCCGTGACTCTAGTGAGGATAAAATGGGTTCAGAAAATGAATGAATGAATATATATACACATACACATATACATACATATACATCTACATATATAAACATACACATACCACATACTTGTACATCCTTATAACCCCCAGTGATACCCAACACCTCTCTCATTCCTGTACCTCAGAAAAATTGTGTTTTTGTACCTCCTTTTAAATTGTGTCATGCTTGGACATTGCTTTAACTCTATATTGAATCTGTTCCACAGCCTCACCTCAGTCTCACAGTATGGTTTTATTTTTACAAATATCAGAAACAAAAAAACTCACAAACATACAGCTCTATAGAACAACAGTGCATTAGGGCCACATAGGAAAAAAAAAGCACTTATCACTATGAGAATAAAGTTGTAAAATATTTAGATAAAACCCATCATTTAACCATCCTGCCCATATTTGACTATGGTGACACCATCTATAGGATGGCTTCTCAGCAAACTTGACACTCTCTACCATTCTGCCATCCATTTCGCCACAGGCGCTCCATTCACAACTCACCACAGTGACCTGTATAATCTAGTAGACTGGACATTCCTCCACATCAGACAGCTCCACCACTGGTTCCAGCTCATTTACAAAACCTTACTTGGAAAAACACCTCTTCACCTCTCCCATTCTGCCCTCAATCTTAGGTCCAGTAATCTCATCAAACTCACCATCCCCAAAGCCCACACTGTCTTCAGTCGCAGCGCCTTCCAATTTGCTGCAGCTAATGACTGGAACACTCTACAAAACACCCTCAAAGTCACTGTCCTCACATCTCTCACTGTTTTTAAGTGAAACCTGCAAAAAATTTTAGTTGACTGTTGTACCTGTTGAGAATTTGTCTCTCACATGTCTCACTGTCATTGTTGTAATGTACTTATTTATGAACTGTTTGTTTCTGTATATTGTATAACCTTGTTTTTACTTTTAGCCCCCCCCATCTCCAACCCCTCAAGGAGCCATTGCTCTTTGATCAGGCTGCATTTGTAAATAAGAATCTGTTCTTAATTACTTGCCTGGGTAAATAAAGGTTAAATAAAAGCTAAATAAAATAAATAATTTTATGAGAATAAAGTCAAATACAAAAAGTGTCATAACTTTACCAGAATGAAGTCATAATATTATGAGAATTATGTCGTCATATGTAGAGAATAAAGCCATAATATTACGAGAATAATGCTGTCATTTAAAAATTTCCAGTCAGTTCCTCCTCCACTAAGAGGTAATTTGCTCCAAATCTGTTCAGTTCTTATGATGAAACAAACTCAAACGTGTGCGAACAGTCTTCAGAGTCCTTCGACTAATGCTAATGTGTTGATGGTGGGCGGGGCTAATAGGCTCAGTATTTGGCCTTTGTGTGTAAACCCCAAATGAAAGTAGAACCTCACAAAATGTTCCAAGTTCTCCATTAAGCAACAAGTGGGTATAACTTTATTCTTGTTGTGTTTTTTTTCCTTCTGTGGCCTTAATACCTGTCATACTCTAGAACAGCCTTGAACTGATTGCTTATTGTTGCCCCGCCCCCCGAAGGGGAGGTGAGGATATTGTTTTCGGTTAATTTTTTTTTTGTCTGTTTGTCAGCAACTTTATGCAAAAACTACAAGACCAATTTCCATGAAATTTTCAGAAAATGTGCGAGGTGGTCCAGAATAGATCCCATTAAATTTTGGTGAATGTAGGTCAAAGGTTAAGGTCAAGGTCACCAAAAATGTGTTTTCGCAATGATAAAAGATAGGGCAAATCAGGTAAAATGTTTGCGAGGGGCGGGGTTTGTTGTGCCTGGCACCACTTGTTGAACATAGTTTTACTGTAATACAATGCTGTTTGCATGGTCATCATATTCATATTGTAATACAAACCATCGTAGATTGATTTGTAACGTTATAAATTCAGTTTACATTAGCCTAAACCATAGTCAGCTTTACCCTTCCTAGTCTACCAGTACCAGGTCCAGGTCTCCATGAGTGGGGCATCCCTCCTTCTCTTCCAGTGAAAGCTGGGCCAATATTCACCCTAGCCCCACCTCTTATTTGATCCCTCTCACTCTTTCTTTTCTTTGTCTCTTGGGACAACACCCTTACCCTCTTTGGTTTTCTTGCTGCTTCAGCCATGACCATTAGTCTATTTGGAACTTTCTGTCACTTCTAACTTTGTTGACCTGCCTCATTTTCTGAAGGCGGAGGGGGTGTGTGATATATCCTTTAAAGTAGTCCAGTTTTGTAGTTCTTTTTGTGTAGGGGTTCCACTCCCAAACTAGAAGTGTCATAGTATCATTGCAAGCGATACAGATGCTCTGGAGCCATGACCAAAGTGGAACTGAACCCATTGTTGTTGTTCCACCAAAATGACCTGGAAAACAGAGTTCGAAGGACCAAAAACTCCATAGTGTTGGTTTAACGAGTAGAAAGATGCACTACATAAATTCAAGTATTGATACAAACACTAAGCAGGTAAACAGAACAATACAAAAAATAAAAGTTACTAAATATTAACAAAAAGGAGATTATCAAACACTTAGAGGGTGCGTTCACATTTGTGATTTTTTTGCTCAGGCTACTGTTTAATAATACATATTTAATTTTTAAACTCAGATGTTGATGTTATGGATCTGTAAAACTGAGCCTTATCAATATAATATTTACCATCAGTATGATTAGATTAATGAAGAACATTATAGGTTTATTAGAACATTCACATGTAGTTCTCATTTCCCTTGGAGATATTCAGATATGTTTATTGGTTTTGTTAAAAAATTACTTTGTCCAGTTCCTCCAACACGTTAGAGGAGTCACAGGCGTCAAATGAGTGTGAAATTCTTCCTGGTTTCTCATTTTTACAGTTTGAATCATTGTCAGTAAATCTGGAGAAGGGACTGCAGGGGTAGATGGGATGGAAAATCTAAAAATTAATTTCTCTGATTTTATTGGAGATGTAACATTGAAAGGGATGAAGCCACGATAGATGCCGATTCATATGATTAAACTTTGAATTCCAAAGGGATTTGCATTTAGGTACAGAAACCAAGGTCTTCAGGATTACGCACTGCATGTCTGACAGAGGCGTCTGACTGACACTCTGAGCAGCCAATAGATGATTAGAATGTGTTCTCTGTTATCCAATCAGTGAGTCCGTTCCCGCCCAGCTTCCGTAGGACAGTTTCTGTCTATGGTTTCAGCACTGGGAGCTGTCCGTCCGTTCTCCGCGAGCCAACCAACCGACCCCCGACAATAACAACGGTAAGAAGAACACTAATGTACAATATATGCATTTGAAGCCCATGAGCATTGTGTCATTGTATGTCAACAGCGACATTAGATTAGAGGAAACCCCTGCTGACTGTGTGTGTGTGTGTGTGTGTGTGTGTGTGTGTGTGTGTGTGTGTGCGTGTGTGTCGTCCTCCTGTTGACTGTCTGTAGGTTCAGACCAAATCTGCGACACTCACTGTTTACACACACAGTAGTTTGTTCTGCTCACACTGTGGTTCAGATGTTTATATCCACATACATTTACAATATTCTTATTTAACACACTGCGCCTGGTTTTGTAGAAGTGGCAGTGGCATTTGGTAAGAAATAAAATCAATCAATCAATCAATCAATCAATCAATCAATCATTAATAATAGTTGTAGCAGCCTACGGTGTAATATCCCCACAGTCATGAGTGTTATCTTAAATAAATGCTAAAGACAGTGTTAGCTTAAATAAAGGCTAAAGACAGTGTTAGCTTAAATAAAGGCTAAAGACAGTGTGCTTTAATGAAGGCTGAAGACAGTGTTAGCTTTAATAAAGGCTGAAGAATGTGTTATCTTAAATAAAGGCTAAAGACAGTGTTAGCTTAAATAAAGGCTGAAGACAGTGTTATCTTAAATAAAGGCTGAAGACAGTGTTAGCTTAAATAAAGGCTGAAGACAGTGTTATCTTAAATAAAGGCTGAAGACAGTGTTAGCTTAAATAAAGGCTAAAGACAGTGTTATCTTAAATAAAGGCTAAAGACAGTGTTAGCTTAAATAAAGGCTAAAAACAGTGTTAGCTTAAATAAAGGCTAAAGACAGTGTCAGCTTTAATGAAGGCTGAGGACTGTTAGCTTTTATAAGGCTGAATACAGTGTTATCTTAAATAAAGGCTAAAGACAGTGTTATCTTAAATAAAGGCTGAAGATAGTGTTAGCTTTAATAAAAGCTAAAGACAGTGCTATCTTAAATAAAGGCTAAAAACAGTGTTAGCTTAAATAAAGTCTAAAGACAGTGTTAGCTGAAATAAAGGCTAAAGACATTGTTAGCCTAAATAAAGGCTAAAGACAGTGTAAGTAATAATAATGGATTAGATTTCTATAACACTTTTCAGGGCACCCAAAACATTTTACATTATTGATCTATTATTCATCTGCTCTCACATTCACACTCTAGTGGTTTTAAGCTACATATGTGGCTGCCCTGCAGCAGCTGCCCTGGGGCAGGCTGACAGTAGTGTGGCTGCCAATTTGCGCCAAATGGTCCTTCCGACCACCACCAAACATTCACACACATTTGTACACCAGTGTGAGGGTGTCACTGGAGGGTGAAGTGTCTTGCCCAAGGACACAATGGCACATGACTGGGACAGAGCGGGATTTGAACCACCAACCCTTCGGTTATTGGACAACCCACTCTACCTCACGGCTGCCCAGCCATTAGCTTAAATAAAGGCCAAAGACAGTGTTAGCTTTAATACAGGCTAAAGACAGTGTTAGCTTAAATAGAGGCTACAGTCAGTGTTAGCTTCAATAAAGGCTAAAGACTGACTTTGGTCTCAAAAAAAAAAAAAAAACAAAGTCAAGCAGGTTTAGGTTTAATAGGTGGAAATGCGTCCGGGATAAAAATCTGGTTCTTTTGGTGCTGGAAGGAAACAACCAAAGGGTACAGACACATAGGCTCCAACCAAACACTGCTCTTTGTCATGTTTGAGTATATTTAACCTAAAAATGACTAGAAGGTGCATTTCCACAGGATGGGGCGCATTATGAAGCTAATGATGACCACATATTATACTTAACCCATAAAGACCCAGATGTCCACCTTTAACCTAAACCATCTACTGGTGGAACTGTTTAATACCTGTTAATCCACTAATCCTATCTATCCATGTCAATAGGTAATTGGTGTAAAATACAGTTTCACCTCAATTATTCAAGGGATAAAATGGACAAACACTTGTAAAATGAGGACAAAATGAGCAGAATACTTGAAAAATAAGGAAAAAAATAACAAAAAAAACCTTGAAATATGGAATAAAAGTGGACAAATATTTGTAAAATGAGGACAAAATGAGCAGAATACGTGAAAACTAAGGAGAGTTCATCATTTCATAACACCCAGAACCCTGTATTTAGAACCTGTTAACCCTCAAAAACCCTAACCATCCACTGATCTAAACTGTTTAATACTTGTTGATCCACTAAATCCTATCAATGCATGACAGTGATTGGTGTAAAATACAGTTATTCATCTTTTTATGGTCATCAGATATGACCCATTTGGACATTCAGAGGCTTCGTAGTTACCATGGAAACACCGTCATCTTCTACAACATTGATTCACCAGTAAAACCCATGGAGTTGGATCAATGACCGTGGATGGACACACTGGGTTTATGTTCAGTTAATGACAGATTGGACTGAAAAAGACTGTTTATTCAGTTTACTGTTTCTGATATAATAACTCTCAACTTTAATCTGAGCTTTAATGAACATCTACATGATCAGTCAATTAAATATAGGACAAGTGGTGCCAGGCACAACAAACCCCGCTCCTTGCAAATGTTTTACCTGATTTGTCCTATCTTTTATCATTGCGAAAACACATTTTTGGTGACCTTGACCTTTGACCTAAATTCACCAAAATGTAATGGGATCTATTTTGGACCACCTCGCACATTTCCTGATAATTTCATGGAAATTGGTCCAATAGTTTTTGTGTAAAGTTGCTGACAAACAAACAAACACACAAACAAACAGACAGACAAAAAAACCGAACCAAAAACAATACCCTCACCTCACCTTCGGGGTAAAAATACATGATTTATACTGAAAAAAACACAAAGTACAGAGGATAATATAAATAAATGGTGATAAATCACTTAAGAAAGGTTAAATACAGAGAAAAAAATTCCTTTGGGAACTGACATAAATGTTGCATTGGGTCTGTATGAGTTAAGATAAAGATAAACAGAAGATAAGATAGATTTGTTTTATTTGCTATTTGTACACATTCAGGTACATAGGAATTATTATGCAGAGGTCTGTTAGAGTACAAGAATAAAAGAGTAAAAGACACAATCATAATAAAAGTCCAAGATATAAGCAGTATAAAAGTATACAGTGTAAAAACTATTAAAAGACAATAGCATAATGAGTTGTAATAAATATCTAAAAATAAATACTATCCACAAACTGCACATATAAATATTCCCTTTCCTTTTATAGCATCTGTGAACAGAGGTATTTAGGTTCCAGGTCTGTTTCTGCCTTGGAAAGGACAACCCTAACCCTAACTCTGACCCTAACTGTAACCCTGTGTCTGGGATGTGGACCGTTGACTGAAAACTCTAGGGTCATTTTACACTGGGATTGTCCTGTGTTTGTGGGGGTGGGGGGGATCCACAAATGGGCAGGGGTTTATGGGTCATTTTCTCACGTTTTTCAAGAAAAATATAATTTTCATGATCATGTCCCATAATATTGGACAATTATTACCACCATACCTGTTCACAATAATAGCAGATAATAAAGAAACAAGCTCCACAGACTAACTCCACAGTTAGTTTCATGCTTTCTACATGGATTTGTCTGAGTTTTTCAGCATATGACAGAAGTAGTTCTTCAAATCTGTGTGGGTTTTACATTACTGTCCAGGCACTGAGTTCAAAGTCCACTGGCATGAATGAAAGCAACTATTCAGTCACAGAGTTTGAAAGTCATGTGTTCTGTTTGGAAGTTGGTTCTGATGTGGTTTTCAGACTTCCTTAAACAGTGTTCTCAAATGTTCTGGTACCCTTCATGTTTCAGATAAAATGATGAAAGGGCTGTGCAGTCATTACGGTCATCACTGATGTTTAGATGGCAGCACCATTATGCAATCAAGCCCAACGGACAGAGAACATGTTAATCATCCTATTTGCATCTTAAGGGAAAAGGTTACAGGATGAGTAGTTAGTGGGCAGCATCAAATGATTCTAGTCCTCTGATCCTTCAAGGTCAAGTTACACTGGATCATGCATTTACCCCTTAATGGAACCACAGCCAGTATGATTTGGATTATTCTGTAATAATACCTGGTTACAAAGTTACTGTGATATATATATATACATATATAATGAATAAATGATCATGTTTTATTACCCTTTGCACTCAGTGGCATTAACCCATACAGACCCATAGGTACTGTTGTGTCACTTCCCAACTGAATTAACCTTTCCTAAGTGATTTGTCACCATCTATTATAATATTATCCTCTGTATCTTGAATTTTTTCAGTGAAATCATATTTTTATAGGCTACATTTAATTTACTGATCATGTAGATGTTCATTAAAGCTCAGATTAAAGTTTCGGGTTATTATATCAAAAACAGAGAAAACTGAAGAAAAAGTGACTTTTTCAACAAAAATATCAATAACTAAATGTAAAAGGGTGTTTCTATGAACCTGGTCCTTAAGCAGGACATGGGGGATAAACATTCAAACCAGATGTAGACTAATGTTATAAAGCAGGTTAGAAGCACTTTGGGTCTGTTTAAAAAATATTTACTGAGATAAAAGACAAACTATTTTTCAGATAAAACACATTTTTAAATGACGCTTATACATAAATCCACATGTAACATGGTAAAAAGGACACCAAAATTATTACATACTACTTTTTTTAAATATCTTTTTATTCTCTCAGGTGCATTTTGAGAATGGAAGTAAATATTCAAGGCAGAGTGCGTCACAAAAATGACAACTGTTGCAAAATCACTGGTGATTTATTTGTGTTTAAATGGGCAGGTTCTGCATGTAACGCAAGTGGACACGATGGTTTCCACACCAAACCTGGAATGAGACTGAGATTCATGAAAAACCCACATGTCTGGATTAGAAAAACCACTGGAAAAGACAAATTTAACACAGTGTCTTTATTTATAGTCTATATAAGACCATTTACAGCCATGTTTTCAGATCTAATGCACTGACACCTAGGTAGACTTCCATATACATATTTGGGTCCTATTTTTGGACCTAATATTTGATTAAAAATTCATTAATTATGGGATGGCTCAGAGCAAGAGTATAATTTTTTTGCATTTATCTGAGGTCATCAATAGGTACAACCTGGGGAGGAAATATGTCTACATTTACCTTTTATTATTGGGTCTAAAAAGCTGGAAAAGTGACAGATACAAGAATAATCCCAGTTTCATGGACAGAAGCAAAACAAGTGTGTCCATCTACTGTCATTGATCCAACTCCATGGGTTTTACTGATGAATCAATGTTGTAGAAGATGACAGTGTTTCTATGGTAACTACGGAGCCTCTGAACATCCAAATGGGTCATAACTGATGACCATGAAAAGATGAATAACTGTATTTACACCAATCATTGACATGGATTGATAAGATTAGTGGATCAACAGGTATTAAACAGGTTAGATCAATTGATGGTTTAGGTTAAAGGTGGATGTTTGGGTCTGTATGGGTTGATAAATTAAAAAAACTGAACTAAATGCTAACTTAGCTGTCAGATCATGAGTAATGGTATGTTATTTGCCCAGCTTTTCGGTGTGTAGTGTAACTCATTCAACAGATAAGCATCAGTGTTGGCCAATCCCAGCACAGATTAATCCAATCGGCTCACCATGCCTCTGCCTCTGTAATCTGCTCCAACCTGTGGCTCTACATCGTATGTTGAAGGCGTTGTCCTGTGGAACAACAGCCTGCCTGTCAGTAAAGCCACTTAACTACACATACAGTCTTATTCATTTAGATCAGCATTTTTACTAAATTTGTGGAAGACCGTGGAAGACATTTTTAGACAAGAAAAAAAAAATCAATTCCACTTAACCCATAAAGACCTAGAACTACTTTTGTGGTAATTCACAAATGATTTTTTTCTCTATATGTAACATTTCTTAAGTGATGTCACCATTTGTTCTGAAATAATCTTCTGTATTTTACATTTTTCTAGTGAAAATTAGGTATTTTCTAATATTTAATTGACTGATCATGTAGATGTTCATAAAAGCTCAACTCAAACATGAGGTTTATTAAACAAAAAATCAGAAAAAACTGAAGAGACGTTACTTTTTTAGTAAAATATATCATCAACTTCACATAAAACAAGTGTCTACGACTGCAGTTATTGATCCAACTCCATGGGTTTTACTGGTGAATCAATGTTGTAGAAGATGACGGTGTTCCACAGTAACAACGGAGCCTCTGAACGTCCAAATGGGTCATATCTGATGACCATGAAAAGATGAACTGTATTTACACCACTTATTGATAAG
>JAPQRP010000001.1:31759233-31776341 GCA_037367295.1 Apogon hyalosoma | reverse complement strand
GGGTAAGGGATAGGAGTAAGGGGGAGGACTGTGGGGTAGGGGTAAGGGGGAGGGCCAAGTGGTAGGAGTATGGGGGAGGGGTAAGTGATAGGAGTAAGGGGGAGGACTGTGGGGTAGGGGTAAGAGGAAGGGCCAAGGGGTGAATTGGGATTGGGCCTTAGTCTTATTCCGCTCTGGCAGCATTAGCGTGACATCAGACATAAGTGTTCTTTCTTTGGTTTTGCAGAAGCTCTTTGTTTATGGAAGTTGACTGAAAGTTGACCCAGATCATGCAGCGGCTCATCCTCCCATCAAATGGCCGACTATCACACAACACCATGACAGGCAGTTCCATGCACATATCAGTTCCATGCAGAGTGTCAGGACACTCACACATGCAGGTTTATCAGAGCCCTTTTATTCTACAAACAGTATGAACAGTACATACAATGAAATACTGTCAACAGTAGGAAAAGTGCAAATCCAAAAGGATCTGATGTACTCTGACTTGTATTTCACTGTAAACACTATGAACAGTAGAAATGCTGTGATTGATCTGATACAGAACAGTGTGAGTAGGATGTGAACAGGTTTGGATTTGGATATTAACCCTCCGGTATCTGGCCCAGAACGGTCCTTCCTGACCACCAAGGCACAGCTGCGGAATAACATTTCTTTTCATACAGAGATTTGTGCATATTTAAAATGTAGCATATAGTGTTAATTATCTCATGGCCACACATTAATATTTTTTTTCTCACATCACCAAAGGGGCTCTGTAAACTTTAGTTGGTGGCCAGAATTTTAAAACTCATGCAAAAATGAACAACTTTTCAACTCTAACCCTAATACAAACTGTGGAAAATAATATCACCCTTTGTAACATCAAGTGCAAAGTGTGCATAATAAGCTCACTCAGATACCCGAGGGTTAAACAGAAATAATGTTTTTTTTGGAAGAGATGGATGCTGGGTAATCTAGAACAAAAAAAACATGACCAAAGACTCATGAATTGTAAAATGTGACGAGGCCCAGTTACTGTTACTGTATACTGTGAAATTATGTACACATTAAAAAGTTATTTTTTTTTAATCTTTAATCTTTTTTTTTGTTTGCATATTTTTTAATGGTAGCTTTATTCTACACTACTTACCCTACTTACCATTTATATATTCTATTTTATATTTTATTCTTGATCTGTCTTATGCTACAAACTGAGACCTGAACCATTGATCGAACAAGTCTGAGTCTGAACATTGGTGTGATGAAAAAAATTACAATCTACAGGATCGATAGTGAAATGAAATTCATTACAAAGCGTCTCTAATTTTTGCTGAATGTCCAGTCCAGTACAGTACAGTTAAATACAGTTAAATGTAACTTGATAATGGTTTTGGTATTACTGTCCTTTTTCATGACCTTCAGGGACTGTGTTTGTAGCAGGGCTGTCAAACTCATGTTAGTTCAGTTCCACATTCAGCCCAATATGAGCTGAAGTGGGCCGGACCAGTCCAATACTAACAATGAAAAAAGTCAAATGACATCATGAAAGTGTTTACATCTACAGTTTCCTTAAAAAATGAGAATGACATGAACAGCCTGAAATTTCTGAAGAAAAATCCGTGCAATTGGACCAATATCCTACCTCAGTTGATCATTTATACATGTTTGTTATAACGTACAGATCCCAGTGGATCTACAAATACACACAATATTTAATAACAGGCAGAATATTGGTACAATTACATTTAATTCTCTGAAGACATTTCAGGCTGTTCATATTTGTTCAGGTTAGTCACATTTTTTGTAAAAAGATAGTTTATAAATGTCAACATTTTTATGTAATTGTACTTTTTTACTGGTTATTTTACCGGTCTGATCCCCTTGAGATCATATTGGTCTGAATGTGGAACTGCATTTAAACTATTTTGACTCGATTTTCAATTTCTTCAGTGTAATTTTTCCATTTCACAAATTCATCCCATGGATTGGATTGGACCCTTTGGAGGGCCGGTTTTGGTCCACGGGCTGCATGTTTGACACCTGTGGTCTAGATCTTTAATATTAAAAACAAATTATCCTATTTGTTATTTAGCAGCTGCATATTTAAAGCTGACATAGAGCAGACCAAAAATGGACACTGAAGGTGATGGAGAATAAGTCAAAGCACATTTTCATGTCATTGTTTCGTTTTTTTTTGGGGTTTTTTTGCCGTGCTGGCCCAACTCAACCCTGGGGTTTTTGGGTGGGTTTGTGAGTATGTAACTGCAAATTGTGGCCACAGGGTGGCAGTGTTGAACCAGAGAGCCCAACTGAAGGTACATGAACCCTTCCATGCATGACATCAGCAGTGGCACTTCTGCAGTCTGTAATTACAGCTACATTCTTTATTAATAATGACTCCAACTCTTAATCATGCCATTGTGTTTTCTCATATTTCACCTGTTACACTTGAATTTCTGCACCATGGGATGAATAAAGTCTTATGTAATCATCATGTACTGTTGAATGAGCTGAACACACATGGGTCCAGTTTAGGGGACAGTTCTGTCACAGTTGAATCCATATGATTGTTGTTCTTTTTGTCTCAGTGACTGAGGGTTCTCACAATATAATCACTGTGAACAGTTACATTTTACACTGAAACTGAAGGTTTTCTTCAGTCAGTGATCTATTCTATTCATGGACAGAACTTTAAGGTTGAGTTTATGCTTAAATGAATAATAAATACCATCACATGTTAAACTGTTGATGTATGGAATCCACTCCATCACAGGCCTCAAACCATTCAAACTGACCTTAAGCATTCAGTCATGCTGTGACACATCACTTGTATTTGTTTTTATTGTTGTTATTTATTTTTTTAATATATTGTTTTATTATTGATTATTACTGATCTTTATGTGCTTTGCTTTTAATGGAAAGCACTTAGGTCACTTTAAGTGTTGTAAAGGACTCTACTAATAAATATTGATTAATTGATTGACTGATTGATTCATTGGTTGGTTGGTTGGTTGGTTGATTGAAACATATGCCCCGTGGGCCAAATCCAGCCCACCAAAGGGTCCAATCTGGCCCCTAGGATGAATTTGTGAAATACAAAAATTACACTGATGATATTAACAATCAAGGATATTAATCTAAAGTGGGTCAGACCAGTAAAATACTATCATAATTAATTATAAATAATGAAAACTGCAAAATGTCCTTGTTGCTTTAGTGTAAAAAAGTTCAACTGTTCAAAAATGTTCAAATTTACAGACTAGCCTTTACAAAAAAAATGAACAACCTGAACAAATATGAACAATATGAAATGTCTTCATAGAAGTATGTGGAAGAGAGAGGCGCAAGAGAGAAAGAGAGCCAAATATGCTCCTTTGGCAGCAGAGTGTTGGAGGCCGTTGTGAGCCTGACCACATAGGCTGATCCTTACTCTGGGTCCTGGGACTCTTAGGAATCGATGGGCAGCAGACGATAAGCCACCAAGAACATGTTGGAACCCGCTGAAAAGGATTAAGAGGGGGACGAGTGGCACAGTGGGCTACCTGGACACAGGTTAGGGACAAATCACCCCCAGCCGGGTCACCTGGAAGAGGGTGTCGGAAGATAAGACCCCAAACACCTGATGACACCAGGTCCTTCACTGACCGTGTCCAGGTGTATAATATGACTGAATTTGAGTAATATTCTGTCTGTTATTAAATGTTGTATGTATTTGTAGATCCACTGTGATCTGTACGTTATAATGCACATGTATAAATGATAAACTGAGGTGTAATATTGTTAAAATTACACTTATTTTTCTTCTGAATTTCCAGGTGTTTCATTTGTTCATGTTATGTTCAAGTACAATTTGTAAATGTAAACATTTTCATTACGGAATTTGACTTTTTTCACTCAAAAACAGAAAACTTTGGAGTTGACTTTATATCAGTTCTTATCCTATTATTTATATAACTGTACTGGACCGGCCCACATTAGATCAGATTGGTCTGTATGTGGAACCTGAACTAAAGTGAGTTGGACAGCCTGCACTACAATGAAAGGCTGTGTATTATGTTGAAGAAATAAGTCATTGAAGAAAACCAGTTGGATCCGTTTTATGTCCAAAATACCTCTAGTTTATTAACATTTCATGCATGAAAGAGTTAAAGGGTTCTGTCTATGGGTCCAGGTGATACACAGGTAAACAGACTGAGCTGTGTGTTGTGTGTTGTTGTGTCGGTGTTTCCGTACCTTGCTCTTGCGCTGGCGTCTGAACCGCAGCAGTTCTTTATGTTGCCTCGACACAAAGTTGACAGCGGCGTATTCCAGCAGTGCAGAGAAGACGAACAAAAGGCAAACGGCCATCCAGATGTCAATGGCCTTTACGTAAGAGACCTGTAAACACAGACACAGACACAGACACAGACACACACACACACACACACCTGTTCAGGATACTTTACACTGAAGTTATTTTGGGGGACTTACCCTGAACCACATTGTAAAACAAGTCTTCCCCCTAAAATGAATTATTCATGTTTAGGGGATGTAAACATTTTCAGTGTAAGGAGGCGGAGCTCTCAAAGGGGAGTCAAAGGTGAACGTGGAAACAGACATTATGATTCTTTGATATGGCCCATACTCGTCCAGGACTAACCCTAAAAAACACTGTAACCGTAGAAGTATGTTAACAAACCCAGGACCTTCTGTGAAGACCAGTCCCATGGGACCAGGTCTAGTCTGTCCTATATGTGTTGGTCTGCATTTCCATGACTGTCTAATTCATCTTCTGGTCATTTTGACACAAAGGAGGTCTGGACCATATCTCAGTACGGATCTGGATCTAGATAAATAGGATTTTAAAGGATTATTCACCATTATAGATCAGGCACTCAAGCTATTGTTCTGGGAAAAAAAGATAAAGTCATACCAGTTTTGTTAATCTTGAAAATTATCTGGAACAGGGAATACATTGTAACATCCATCAACATCTATTTTTTTGTTCATGTGACTCTAGTTATGCAAAAAGGTCTTTCCATTGCAGTTTTGTGCGATATACCAATTTCACTACGAAAAACCACCTCTAGCAAACACAAAAACTTTTCATCAAAAAATGACAGTTTTGGCGAAATTGTCATTTTTCCATTAGGCAAATTTTTATACGCAAGTTATATTCACACAATTTGAGGGACAATGGAAAAGAGACTAGTGTTGGGACTGAGATCACATGACCTGGACAAACTCTGGATGGAAACATGAACCCACGTTCTGGACGCCTTTCACCGATCTGTGTCTGCTTTGCTTTCAGCCAAACCAACGTGTGCATACATCATGTCCAGGTCGCAGCTGCTGCCTCTGACACACGCACACACACACACACCCCTGACAACTGTGGTGTCAAAATGGTGAGAGTGTGTTTCTTTGTGTAATAATGTCTTATTCAGACACGTGTAACATACTGAAGTGCAAAGCTCTGTTGAACACCGGAAACATGAGAATCCTCCTAAAGTACACACACTGAGGTGTGTGTGTGTGTGTTCAGACTGAGGTGTGTGTGTGTGTTTAGACTGAGGTGTGTGTGTGTGTTCACACTGAAGTGTGTGTGTGTGTGTTCAGTGTGTGTGAGAGCTGTGATAATAAGGCTTATGTAACCAAATGCTCCATGTCAGATTTTTCTTCATGCATATAAAATACCAGACCCAGACCAAGGGGCTCGTCCTCACACACGCTCCGGCAAATGCATGATGTGTGGAATCACCACATATTTGTGTTTGTCCATGCAAAGCAGAAGAAGACAACGACCAAACAGAGCTATTCCAGTTCTTAGAGGAGCAGACGGAGAAAAAGTTGTGTGTGTGTGTTCAGACTGAGTTCATATATTTGTATATATTTGTATATGTTCATATATTTCTATAGTTGTGCATAAATAAATATGGGTAAACTGTTGAATGAGTTCAGTTGTACATAAAATGCATTGTGCGTATTTTATCAGAATACGAATGAATAAGTTTGGACAAGAATTACAAACGCGAAATATAACTTTATGACTGTACTTCCTCCATCACGAATATAAATTCACCAACGTAACTCTACAGTCAAAAATCCGTCACCACTTCACAGGCATTATTTATGGAGCAGAGGATCCATGGATTCCACAGACTGACCATGAGTTCAGGTTCCTTCTTCGTGGTCACAACAATGGACTAATGGTTGGATTTGACCTGGTTTTGTTCTCTGACTTGGTCATCCATCTTGGACAGTGATCCTGCCTGATCTGGTCTTGATCTGGAACCTGAACTCAGTGTCAGTCTGTGGAGTCCATGGATCCTCTGCTAGTATGTATATACGTTTGTATGTATATAGGATTCTCAATGCATTTTAGCATCGTGCTAATCACTAACATTCACATACTTTTTTTGGTTGTTTTTTGGAACTGTAGCTAACTTTAAGCTAATATTTTGCATATTTTACATACTATAAAAGTATGATACGTTGTGTCCCATAGTTCTACATTTTCTTTGTTCATAAAAAAGAATTACATGAGTGTAGTATGCATTTTGTTTTTGTACAGTTTTACAGCTAGTTCTCAAACACTAATGAAGACAGAATGGAAGTACCTGTTGGAACTCAACTCTGTCAAATCAAATCCAATTTTATTTATATAACACCAAATCATAACAAAAGTTACCTGTTGACACTTTATGACCTTTCCCATTTAAAGCGGGTCTAAACCAGACTCTTAATCAGTTAGTCTCTGTTGGAACCATATCTCATACTTGTAGTTTTTAGATGTGTCCATGTCACATATCAGGAGTTTGATCAAACATAGACAGAGCTCCTCACGCTGATATTCTAGAGCAGGGCTGTCAAAGTCATGTCAGTTCAGTTCTACATTCAGCCCAATATGATCTAAAATGGGCCGGAGCAGTCAAATAAGAACAGCGGAAAAAGTACAGTTACATAATGAAAATGTTTCAATTTTCTGTTCATATTTATTCAGGTGATTCACATTTTTTTGAGAAAGGATAGTTTGTAAATGTAAATATTTTCATGTAATTTCACTTTTTTACACTAAAACAAAACAAAATAATTGGAGATGTTATCATTTATAGGGTAGTATGACAGTTTTCTTTTTATTTGACCCACGATCATATGTGTCTATATGTGGAACCGGAACTAAAATAATTTTGACTCCATTGATTGTTAATATCTTCAGTGTAAATTTCACACATTCATCCCAAGGACTGGACCCTTCTGTGGGCCAATTTTGACCCACGGGCCATACATTTGCCCCCTAGAGGAAGCCCACCCATGAATACTGATCCAAAAGCACAGACCTTGGGCAGTGAGGTCCTGGAGCCAGAGCTCTGAGTGGTCATGGTGAGGACGGTAGTGATGCCCAGCGCCACTCTGGCCGGGGCAGCGTCCATGTTGATCCAGAAGGAGACCCAGGACAGAATAACAATGAGTAGAGAGGGGATGTACATCTGGATCAGATAGTACCCCATCTGACGCTCCAGATGGAACCGCACCTCGATGCAGGTGAATTTACCTGCAACACACAGGGTCAGAAAAGGAGCGTCACAAATGTTCACTGACACATCTAACACAGACTTTACCGTAAAAAGATTAGAATGATCAAGGTCAAGTAAAGAAAACAAGTAAAAAAAAAAAAAAAAAGTACAAAACTAGTAAAAATCTATAAATATACAAGATAACATACTCAAACTGATAAAACAGATACACAATAATAGGATAAATAGTACAATGGCGTATTAGGACCACATGAAATTAAAACACCTGTCACTATGAGAATAAAGTCGTAAAATATCCAGATAAAACCCATATTTTATGAGAATAAAGTTGAATACAAAAGAGTCAAAATTTTACCAGAATAAAGTCATTATATTACGAGACTAAAGCCATAATATTGTGAAAATAATGTCTTTTTAACGTACAGGTGGGAAAAATATCATAATTTACCAGAATAAAGTTGTACCCACTGATCACATAATGGAGAACTTGGAACATTTTATGAGGTTCTACTTTCATTTGGGGTTTATGCACAAAGGCCAAATACTGAGTTGATTAGCCCTGCCCACCATCAACACATTAGCATTAGTCGAAGGACTTTGAAGACAGTTCGTACACGTTTTGATTTGTATTGTTGTAAGAACCGAACGGATTTGGAGCAAATTACTTAACGCTTAAAATTTCTAAATTATGACTTTTTAATCACACTATTGTGAATTTATTTTCTAAATATTATGACTTTATTCTCATAAAAGTATATTATTTTTGTTAAATTATGATTTTTTTTTTTTTAAAACTACCACTTTATTCTCATATTACTATGGCTTCGTTCTTGTAGTGACAAGCGTATTTATTTTTCCAATGTGGCCTAATATGTCGTTGTAATATTCTACTGATTTCTTCTGTTGTTAGACCAGCTTCTTGCAGCTGCGTCTTTTATCCCAGGTGAAGCCACACCTCCCTGTAAAGCAGCTCCAGCACGTTGGTCACATGTTTGTCACATCTGGACTGGATGACTGTCATTCACAAACACTATCCTCAAATCACCTGATGTCAGACATACCAAAAACCCATCTGGAGACTAAAGGAGTCAGGTCCAAGGCTCTGGAACATTCTGACCCAACACATCACATGTGCACAGTCCACTGAACACTTTCAACCTGCACCAGTTTACACTGGTTTTAAAACAAGGGTGTGACTGTGATTTGGTTTATCTGGTTTTAGATACCACTTTACGATGGCGTATTAGCACCACATCAGAAAAATACAAACACTTGTCACTACGAGAAAAAAGTTGTAATATTTTGAGAATAAAGCTATAAAATTATGAGAACAAAATCATAGTTTAAAAAAAACTCATAATTTAATGAAAATAACATCATACTTTTATGAAATTAAAGTCGTAATATTTTGAAAATATATTTGCAATAGTGTGATAAAAAGTCATAATTTAGAAATTGTAAGCCTTAAGTAAGTTACATAATTTGCTCCAAATCTGTTCAGTTCTTATGATAAAACAAACCCAAATGTGTGCAAACTGCCTTCAAAGTCCTTCAACTAATGCTAATGTGTTGATGGTGGGCGGGGCTAAAAGGTTCAGTATTTGGCTTTTGTACGTAAACCCCAAATGAAAGTAGAACCTCAAAATGTTTCCAGTTCTCTATTATGTGACCAGTGGGTACGACTGTGAGGCGTTGACCTGACGGATGTTCTCCCAGTTCATTCTCTTGCTGTTTTTTTGTCCTTTTGTCGTACTGAGGGATAACTCCACTTTATCTTGGAATAAAGGGTTAAAATTGATGTCTTTCTGTCAAAGCCCAGGTAAAACCAGAGGTTTTGTGTTTTTGTTTTTATTCTAACTGGTGGTTAACTATGTAGCTATTACCCCTCCCACTCAGTCGCCACTAAAATAAAACCATTTAATTACATTAATGCATTTGGAGTTTAAACCCACAAGTTGTTCAAGAACTTCACTGGATCTCATTAAATGAATACTTAACGTCAGATCACATATATGGTCAAATTCGTACTGGTACTGCACTGCAAAAAAGGCCTGAACGAAATAAGAAAATTCAACTCATTATTGGGTTCAAATGTCTTATTTTAAGTACAATTATCTGCCAGCGCAGGAGTTTTTTTTTTTTTTTTTTTTTTATGATCTGTGTGTGTATATATATATATATATGTATATATATATATATATATATATACATACGTGTGTGTGTGTGTGTGGACAAAACGGCATCAAACCGGTCCAAATGTCTAAACACATGTCAGCTGACGCTCTGAGGAAGGCTACAGACATAGTTGAAACATATCAGTAAAACACTCACTCTCACTAACTTTGTTGCAAAGAAGAACTGCTAATCTAAATGTAAATGTGTTGAGGGTAAACAGTTCCTGTGTTCTCCATACTCATCCTCCAGCACTGGAGCTGGTTTTATTATATATATTGTTTAAATTAGTTGTAATATCTCAGTGGGGTAGATCAAGATGAACATTCATGGAACAAGTCAAATAATCTGAACAAGATTAAGTCTAAATTAAAACCGCAAGTGGTGTTAAGGCCCTCGCCCTCCCGTGCTACTGCCTCCCCACACAACCGCTGACACCACCTGACAGTGAGAAGACTCCATTTTGTGGGCTGGATCCAACATTCTGCAAGATACATACACTTTTACGTAAATATGTAGGGGGCGCTATAGCGCGAATTTTTAAAATTTTGTCAGATGAATAAGTGTAGGTGTGGGAGATGGACAACTGATTCAGATTTGAACCAAATCGGTGTTCATATGTCCGAACTGCAGAAATTTTTGTAATGGTAAATTTGTAGGGGGCGCTATAGTGCGAAATTTTTTAAATTTCATCTGATGAAAGGGTGTCGGCCTGTGAGATTGACAAGTGATTCAAATTTGAGCCAAATGGGTGTTGGTATGTTCAAACTGATGCCATTTTTGAATAGGTATTTTTGTCGGGGGCGCTATAGTGCGAAATGTAAATTTGTTTTGATAAATAGGTGTAGGCCTGGGAGATTGACAACATATTCAAATTTGAGCCAAATCGGTGTTTGCATGTTCAAACTGAAGCAATTCTAGTAAATTTGTATTTGTAGGGGGCGCTATAGTGCGAAATTTGAACTTCTTCCAATAAATCGGTCTAGACCTGGGAGGTAGATGTCTCAGTGAAATTTGAGCCAAATCGGTGATCGTATGTCCGAACTGAAGCAAATTTTGCGATGGTACATTTTTGAAAAAAATTCTCAAACTTTGCGACCGCGTCACACAAAAACGGTTTCACCAATCCCAACAAATCGGATAACTTTTGATCCCCCACATGTCTAGATACTGTACACCGATTTTGAGCTCATTAAGCCAAATGGCCAAGGAGAAGATAGTTAAAATACGACGACAGCGAAAATGCTGACTCAGCATTAAAAAAATTTCAATCCAACATGGCAGACTTCCGGTTTGTTTAGGGGTGTGGCCATAATAATATTTTTTGTTTGTCTCCTGATGATGAATCTGTGTACCGATTTTTGTAGCTCTACGAAAAAGTTTGTGTTGGACGTGCTCCCATTGGTGCAATGTATTTTCACTTTTCAAGGGGGCGCTGTCGCAACATTTCTTTACCAACATCTATGAAACCTATATGGAAATACAATTTTTCACACTTCCGAATTTTGTGCAAAATTTGGTGAGTTTTCATGCATGTTCAGGGGGTGAAATTTGAGCTCAAAGAGCAGGAGAAAGAAAAATAAACACGAAAAAAAAAAGAATAAAAATAATAATAATCTGAGCAGGAACAATACATCCGTTTCCATGACAACCACGTATTTGGCCTTATTTGAAAGGTCTCGAGCTCCCCCACGTCACTGTGGGGTCCAATGTCACATGTTGTGCACTTATACTCATGTGACCGTCCCCCACGGGGCGTGGCCCATTGATTCCCATTCATTCTAAGCAAGAGTAAGTATGCAGTTTGTGTCCATGACATGCACATGCTCGGAAAGATATGAGTGCCATGAATGTGAATGTGTGTGTGAGTGGTGACGCTGGTGTTTGGCGACCGCGTCACTGGCATGTTCGTCCCCATGCGCCCACTGCGGACTCAAAAGGCCCTGCGCCGTGTTACTCGGCTCGGGCCTAATAAGTAAATAAATCTAAAAAATGATCTTTCAGATAAATATTCCACATTCAGGTCAGTTTATCTAAGTCAGATGTTCAGTTTTTGCAGTGTGGTAACTAATAACCTGCTGACCTCAAACATTCCTGGATTTGCAGTGACCCAGGTCACAGAGACCACATATGGGTTTCTATGTGTCTGTAGCAGATCAAGTTCATGAGAGGACATGAGCGTCTAAAACCAGCCTGGAGGTTTGGGTTTTCTACACTGCAAAAAATTAACACCAGACTGAGATAAACTGATCTGAATGTGGAATATTTCTCATTTTTTAGACTTAATCTTGTTCAGATTATTTGACTTGTACCATAAACGTTCATCTTGATCTACCCCACTGAGACGTTACAAGTAATTTAAATTATATTTATAATAAAAGCAGCTCCAATGTTGGTGGATGAGTATGGAGAACACAGGAACTGTTTACCCTCAACACATTTGGACTAGTTTATGTAGTTTGACCTGTAAATACATATATATGGAGTCAGTACATCTAAGAATAATAACAAATAAGAATTTTAGAATTGCATCATTCTATAATCCTTAGATAATATGTTCTTATTTTAATAAAACTTGATAAGTGTAATTTTCTTCCTGCACTGGCAGATAATTGTACTTGAAATAAGACATTTGAACCCAATAATGAGTTGAATTGTCTTATTTTTGTACAGGCCTTTTTTACAGTGGGGTTTGTTCGGCTGAATTTAACTCATGTTGATCCAGAAGCACAAATATAGTGGATGAACCATGACAGATGGATATTCCAGTAGGTATGTTACCTGCAGTGTGTGTGTGTGTTATTTGTGTTGTGTGTGTGTGCGTGTATGCGTGTGTGTGTGTGTGTTACCTGTGTTGTAAGTGTGTTACCTGTGTTGTGTGTGTGTGTGTGTGTGTGTGTTATTTGTGTTGAGTGTATGTGTGTTACCTGTGTTGTAAGTGTGTTACCTGTGTTGTGTGTGTGTGTTATTTGTGTTGAGTGTATGTGTGTTACCTGTGTTGTAAGTGTGTTACCTGTGTTGTGTGTGTGTGTGTGTGTGTGTGTGTGTTATTTGTGTTGAGTGTATGTGTGTTACCTGTGTTGTAGTGCTTGGTGCAGTAACGCAGGTCTGATTCATCTTTGAGGATGAACTGTGGGAGGGTCAGCCCTTCGGCCACTTGTACTGGTCCGTTCTCCTGCCACTCAAAGATGAGGTCATTCATAGTGTAACCAACTGAAAGAAGCAAAACAACTCAATGAGCTCAGTATTACATCCATGAATAGAAGAGGCTTGTACTGTATTGGTTTAAACCAGGGCTGTTAAACTCATTTTAGTTCAGTAATATGATCTGAAGTGGGCCAAACCAGTCAAATGATAACAGTTAAAAAGGAAAATTATATTATATTATTTACATTGATAAAGTTTCCTTAAAAATCTGAATAACATCAACAACTGGAAATGTCTTAAGAAAAACAAATGCAATTTTAACCATATTCTGCCACACTTTATCAGTTTATCATTTGCAACTTATATTCCAATTACAAAACACAAAACATCTAGTAACAGGCAGAATATTAGTAAAATTACACTTATTTCTATTCAGACATTTCATGTTATTCACATTTTTTGTAAAACGATAGTTTGTTCACGTAAACATTTTCATGTAATTTTACTTTTTTACACTAAAACAAAGAAAAATACGGAATTTTCATTATTTATAATTTATCCTGATAGTATTTTACTGGTTCTGACCCACTTTAGATCGTACTGGTTTGTATGTGGAACCTGAATTAAAATTATTTTAACATCCTTGTTTGTTCATACTGTCAGTGTAATTTTTGCATTTAACACATTCATCCCAGGGGCCAGATTGCACCCGTTGTCAGACCGGTTTTGGCCCCTTGGCCATATGTTTGACACCTGTGGTTTAACTGAATAACACTTGGCTGGAGTGGCGGTTCCTCCCTGACTCATGGTTGAAGGTGTTGTTTCTTTCAGCCTTTTCATGCTGATCCTTTTGAGTCTGTCAGCGCTAACAGTGTTCTGCTGCACATGCCCTCATGTTACATCTGGGTCTCTGTGGTTGTTGGACACGTCCTGATTGGCTGAAGGCATTAGTGAAATTGTTCTGCAGCAAAACTGTTCTGTGTTTTACATAACAAACCAAAATGGCACTCGGACCTTTTTGGAAATGTTGTGGTGTAGTGCATTGTGGGATGGGAATTCCCTGCAGCAACAGTTTTTCTGCCTGTAGGTGAAGTTGAACCCAAATGTGGCCTTTAACTCCATCCACTGACTAGACTCATTCTGGAAAACAACCCTGGTGGACTGGAGAAGTTTATGGTGTGGCCATCTGGATAGATTTCTACCCAAATCTGTGAGAAAAAGCTTCCACTTCCCACAATGCACTTCACCACAAAATTTCCAAAAAAGGCCCCAGTGCCATTTGGGTTTGTTCTGTAAATGAGCAGACTGTGTTTACGATGGAGTCATCGACGAAGTTGTTCACCATGAGGAAATGATTCAGGTGCTTAAGCACAGACAGATTAATTAATGGATTAGAGATAATTAGAATATGACTGGGGTTGGAAACAGGTGAACCAACATCTGAGATCAAAGTCAGACGCTGATGTAAAGAACATCTACATGATCGGTACATTAAATATAGGAAAATACCTGATTTTCAATGAAAAAAATGCAAAATGCAGGGGATAATATTAGACTAAATGGTGATAAATCACTTGGAAAAGACAAAAGAACTCCTTTGGAAGTTGTGACAAAAATAGTTATGGATCTTTAAGCGTTAATATGCACATCTGTCTAAAATAGATAAATCATATTCTTATCCTCCCATCATAACTGTCTAACTCATCCCCAAATGGACCAAAGTCTGTGGACCCATTGAATCCAGGGGTTTCTTTTTTAACAGGGATCAGGGATACAAAACAATAATGACTAATGTCAGAATATAGTTGTATATTGGGATACATATCCTATTGATTATTAATATTGATGTTTTATGTCTGATCCTCATGAACAGGACATCTTACAGCTGGAGACATGATGTGCCCCAATATTTATGTCCATATAGTTTAGAAACATCAATATTTCACTAAAGTTTAATGGTAGATTTTTCTTCCTCAGTCAGATGTGATGAAAGTAGATGGTTAGTTGAGGAAGAAAATTATTATTTAGTCAGAGCAGGAAAAATATAGACATTTAGAGGAAGAACTTTTAAAAACAGTCATGGAGAAAAAAACAAACAAAATTAATGTTGATATAAATGAAGTCAAAACCATCTCTGAGGCATTTTGCAAAAAATATCATTTAAATCAAACTGTCACAGTCCGCTCTGGCATGGCCGCCGACTCCGCCCTCTGACTCCACCCTCTCAATTCTTCCATTCCTTTCAGATTTCATTCGTCACCTGTTGTGCGCTGCACAGCTGCTGTATCAGAGCTGTATTTAAGGCCTGGTTCTGCAGCCGTGCAGCGCTGGATCAGTCAGCCTCCCCTCTCCAGAACCCAGACTTTCAGTCTTCGTCATTAACCATCACTCCATGGACTTTGACTCACCCCCAGGTTTTTGTTTGTATAGTTTTGTAATAAATCCGTTTGTTCCTTCAGCATCATCCTACCTTTCACACCCTCATGACACAAACTAACCAATGTAATGATATCAATCCCAAAATAAAACTATATGATGACATTAGTCATTATTGGTTTGTACGACAGCGTATTAGCACCACATAAGAAAATACAAACACTTGTCACTATAAAGTGATAATATTTCAAGAATGAAGCCATAATATTAGGAGAACAAAGTTGCAGTTTAAAAACACCTCATAATTTAAGAAAAATAATGTTGTACTTTTATGAGATTAGTCACAATATTTTGAAAATAAATTTGCAATAATGCGATAAAAAGTCATAATTTAGAAATTGTAAGCCTTAAGTAAGTTAAGTAATTTGCTCCAAATCCGTTCGGTTCTTACGACAAAACAAAACAAAGTGTGTGCGAGCTGCCTTCAAAGTCCTTCGACTAATGCTAATGTGTTGATGGTGGGCGGAGCTAATAGGCTCAGTATTTGGCTTTTGTGCATAAACCCCAAATGAAAGTAGAACCTCACAAAATGTTCCAAGTTCTACCATATGCGACCAGTGGGTACGACGTTATTCTAGTAAATTATATTTTTCCCTCCTGTTTTTAAATTACAACATTATTCTCATAATATTACGACTTCATTCTCGTAAAATTGTGACTCTTTTTGAATTTGAGTTTATTCTCATTAAATTACGGGTTTTATCGATATTTTATGCCTTTATTCTTATGCTAAAAAGTGTTTTTATTTTCTTACGTGGCACTAATATGCCGTCATAATTTGGAATCCCAGAAACACCTGAATTCAAAGTGTCCACAGAGATTTGTCCATTTTTTGGATGAGTTAGGTTGTTACAATATGAGGATAATGACATGTTTGTCAAATTATATTAAACAGAAACAAATGTAACATGTCTTTTATCCATTATGACAAAAAGCTGAAATCACACAGGACTAGGTTCCATGGATCTGAAATCCAAAGATGGCATCAGTATTTATAAGCTGTAAAAAATAAATGGATGAAGAACATGTGCATCATGTCATGCCATCCTCTCTCTGTCTGCATGTGCGTGTCTTCATGTTTCCTATTTCCACTTCTGCATGACATCCACAACAGAGCGATAAAATAATCTCCTATTAATACCAATAGAACAGAAGAGCGCTCTTCTATGTATGGTAATGCCTGTGGCTAGAGGACTAGAGCAGCAACAAACTACCAATAACAACAATTAATCCGTCCAAGTGTCCTCTGTCCCCTCAGGCAGCCTCCAACCCTGATTGGACCCATGACGAATGAGTCATCAAAACGTGATCAACATGATTAAACATGACTTGATTTCCAAAGAAAGAGCCATATGCCTGCTTCAAATAGTCTCTGGAAGAGCAAAGACGAAGGGACAGCGATAGTACACTTAGAAGATGTACGGATGAATGGAAAATGAACATCCATTCAACTGGCATGTGAGATAAATGTAATATTAATAGCAGGATTACACGACAACACATGCATGAAACCATATCTATGGCTGTTTGCAAATCTACATCCACATATTTGTGTTTTACTGGGAATTAAATAAGGAACACACGCCTGGGCTGAACAAAGCCTCATCTGATGGAGAGTAAAAGAGAGTATCTGCTCTGCAAACTGGGACTGAAATGCAGTGACCACACTACAAACAGAGGGGTATGAGAAATCTCCCACAATTCTGTCTGAATCATTGACAAGATGATTTTATGAGATTAAAGTAATAATATTTTGAAAATAAATTCACAATAGTGCGAATCTATCTATCTATCTATCTATCTATCTATCTATCTATCTATCTATCTATCTATCTATCTATCTATCTATCTATC
>JAPQRP010000001.1:31740926-31756686 GCA_037367295.1 Apogon hyalosoma | reverse complement strand
CTATCTATCTATCTATCTATCTATCTATCTATCTATCTATCTATCTATCTATCTATCTATCTATCTATCTATATGTACATACATACATATTTATGTTTATCCCAGCAGTGACATCACTGAGATATGGAATATACAAATGGCATGACCAGGAGGCACCAACACAATTATGATGAATAATAAAGTGGAACATGAAAAAGCAGGAGCAGTCAGTGGATAAGTGGTGTTAACTTATTAATCAACAGTAGGTGACTGGCACAGCTGGTCTATAGCAGAGCACTAGAGAAAACAGAGTTACCACACTTCCATAGACTCCTACTGTAAAAAATGGCAGACGAAATATGAACCTCCTTCCGGGTTCTGGAGGTGGGGCCAATAGTTCCAGACACTGAGTATGCTGGCGTCGGAACACATTCATTTCTATTTCTGCTGATCTATCAACTCCAGCACTAGTTAATAAGATATCATCATCATTCAAATTATCCAGTGTATTTCCTGTATTAGTGACATTTGTTGTAAATTCTATTTTCTTTGGTATGTATTAGCATTTGTATCCATTTCTATCTTATCCAACCGTTATGTTGGATTTTCAGCTGCAGTCCTATATGTAGCTAGCTTGACTTGTCCAGCTGTTGAGATTGAACCACTATAACTACAAATTGAGTTTCTAAGGTAAGGTAACATTAGTCCAAATGTGGTTCTCAGTGGGTTTTATTGGAGTTGTTTTGCTGAACCTGGTGGTGTTGGGTTCAGTTTGTCAGCTGAGGTCATGTGATCATTAGTGTCATTTACTGTGGGTATAAATATGGGTCCACTTTGACACTTATTTTATTGTATTTGTCATTTATCAACATTTCATAATGGGGTACTGGTTTGATCTGTCTTTTGCAGATATTTTTGTCCGTAAATGAGCTGCATTTTTCATCATCTTGAAGGTTTTTTCTGAGATTCATGGTTAGTTTACCTTCTGTGGACGCGTGGCCCATGACGTTGTACATCATATATTACATCACTACCCGTGTCATATTACATCACGTGTCAAGTTACAATGCAATATTTTTTTAAATCAGGGGTGTCAAAGTCATTTAAGTTCAGGGGCCACATGCAGCCCAAAGTGATCTCAAGTGGGCCAGACCAGTAAAATTAAATAGAATAATAAACTATAAATAACTCCAAACATTTCTCTTTTTTAGAGTGAGGAAAGTAAAACTGCATTATGAAAATGTTTACATCTACAAACTATCCTTTAAAAAATGTGAACAGGAACAACCTGAGAAAACAGGTGTAATTTTAACAATATTCTGCCTCAGTTTATCATTTCCACATGTACATGTATTACAACTTACAGATCACAGTAGATCTACAAGTGCACAAAACATTTAGTAATTTTAAACATGAACACAATTAACAGAAAAATCTAACAAAAACCCAAACAAAATAAAGAACTAGAACAAAAACTTGAGAAACATAAGCAAAATGAACAGTGTGACAAATAAATGAATGGAAAGCAAAACAAAACATGCACAAAAAAAAAAAACAAAAAAAACCCCAAAACACCCAAACAAACAAAAAAACAAACAAACAAAAACTTGAGAAACATTAACAGATTTTCTCAAATTCCTTGCCTGAGCCAGACTGAACCCTTCAGTGGGCCAGTTTTGGCCCACAGGCCATATGTTTGACATCCCTGTTTTAAACTTCATGTGGAAAAATGTGGGGATTATCAAAGCATGCGAGCTCCACATATTTCATGCATTTTGCACGGAAATATGCTTTTTTTGCAGCAAATATGTGCCCTTTTTAAAAAAAATGCAGACCCTGAATAATGTGCACTGTTTACTTGATTGTGCATTGAATTATGCAATGGAATATTTGCATTTTTCTGGAGGGACTGATAATTGTCTTGGATAGAACTGACTGGTAGTGGAGTATGTTTCCATTGTTCTACTGGTCACGTTTCTGCAGTTAAGGATCTACATTCTTCTCAACACAGCACTGACATGACAGAGCTTTTTTAGTTTTCCATAATTATTCCTGGTGTCATTCATGGGTGCCCACAGGTGGAAGTCTGTCATGAAACACTAACATGCTGCTTCACTGAGCTGTGAACGCCCCGGTGTGTTAACACGACACAGAAAAAGAAAGCAAAGAGACCACAACACAGACAACCGGCTCATCTGACTGACGTACAGACCATTCAATGAAGAAGACAATGTTGTAGCAACTGACACTGATGCAAATGGCATAAATACACTGGTACCAGACAACTGGAAGAAAATATTGTTCTCATGAAATGATTAGTCGCTTTTCCACTGACCCTTAAACTGCACCAAGAGAACTTGCACAAAGGTCTTTCCATTGCACTTTTGTGCAATATACCAACTTCACTATGCCCGAAAAACCACCTCTTGCAAGGGCAAAAACTTTTCATCGAAAAACAAGAGTTTGGGCCAAATTGTCTTTTTCCCATTAGGCAAATTTTTATGCAGAAGTTATATTCACGCAATTTGAGGGTCAATGGAAAAGTGACTTATGACACTTAATAAAGACCAGACAACAGTGTGTACTGTGAATATTGTACTTACAACTCTCCAGCTGCATGATACATGTCTGAACATCCATAGGGAAGTTTTTCAGATCCATGGGACACGACAGAGTTAATGTTAGTCTGTAAGACACAAAGAAGACAGTTCAAAACAAACAGACATTCATTCATTCATTCATGTCATATACATGTACATGTCACTCAACAGCTCAACAGTCCAATACATAATTACATACGTAAATGTTACATCATAGATGGGGTGAAATGACCAAAAATGTTCTGAACATGGTGTAAGTCAGTCAGTTTTTGTAATCAGCACTATAAATGTCAAATCTGTCCAGTTTAAAAGCACATTTTTGGTCTGAAGTGAGTGAAAGCTGATCCAACCAAATAATTATTGGTGAGCTCTCCTCACCTTACCATTGACTATCTGCTGCCCCCCCAAAAAAAATTGTGATGAGGGGGTGACGATGTGCTGGACGCCCCCCTGACTCATGGACCTCAATCCGTCTTCAATCCGGACCTCAAAACAAAATTCTACAAGTAATGCAACGGACCTGTATGTGGAGGACGTGTCCATAAAGCTGTGGAAAGTGAAAGTGAAAGTGAGCTCCCCTCACCTTATCATTGACTACCTGCCCCCCCGGTTGAGAACCACTGGTCCACACAAAGTTTTTGCACAGACGGATGATGAACTGACAACACCCTGCGGCAAAGAGCTGAGGGTAAAAACTAAAATGTCTTATGAAAATTAACTTCAACTGGACCCTTTGGTGGGCCGGTTTTGCCCCCCAGGCCGTATGTTTGATACCCCGGATTTAAATGATTAGTATCAACACAAAAGCCCGCCTGGTACTTACTTATTCAGTTTTCATGAGTGTGGAGTATTATGTATATGTATTATGTATGTATTCTGTATATGTATGATGTATTCAAAGCAGCCAGTATGTTCCTCCATGTTCCCTCTTGTATCCATCTCCACTGTTTCTGCACACTGTGCCTGTAGCTATGCTAAGTGCATCACCATATGCGCATCATAGACGCTGCTCCTTCATATACAGCAGAAGAACCTTCTGGAGTAAACACTGATGTCACATGGCTGTTACTACATTTAGACTACACCAGAGCACTAGAGAAAACAGGTACCACACTTCCATCGACTCCCACTGTACAAAATGGCGGATGAAATATGGACCTCCTCCTGAGTTCTGGAGGCGAGGCCAATAGTTCCAAACATGGAGTATGGTGGAATCGGAACACATTCATTTCTATTTCTGCTGGTCTATCAACTCCAGCTCTTAGTTTATAAGATATCGTCATTGTTCAAATTATCCAGTGTATTTCCTGTATTAGTGACATTTGTTGTAAATTCTATTTTCTTTGGTATGTATTAGCGTTTGTATCCATTTCTATCTTATCCAACCGTTATGTTGAATTTTCAGCTGTAGTCCGATAGTTAGCTAGCTTGACTTGTCCAGCTGTTGAGATTGAACCACTATAACTCCAAATGATGGAGTTTCTAAGGTAAGGTAACATTAGTCCAAATGTGGTTCTCAGTGGGTTTTATTGGAGTTGTTTTGCTGAACCTGGTGGTGTTGGATTCAGTTTGTCAGCTGAGGTCATGTGATCATCAGTATCATTTACTGAGGGTACAAATATGGGTCCACTTCTATGGTTTCATGTGATGACTGTCAATAGTTTTATTTGTCCTGCGCTCGTTGGTTAAACCTACGACTAAATGTAAACCTGTTGACAGTACTAAAGTCAGTCCTTTCAGTGGTCCATCCCACTACTCAAAAGAACAACTGACACTAACATGCATACAGTAGTGACACAACAGCTGGAAATAGACTAGTGTGTGGTTTATTTGGATATTTACCTGCATTAACCCACTCACTGCTGTCTGTCCCATCGAAGAACATGACAGTGCACCGTTGATTTGGAACTATTGAGGCTTACATGAACCACATGATCACCATAGTGGTGACATCAAAGTGTGTCGTAACTCTCTCTCTCTATGGCTCTGGTCTACGTTTAATCTACACTGAAGATCAAGCCTGGATCACGGTGTAACTCCAAACTAGACCCCTACATCAGATGGTTTTAAATCCCATCTTAAAACACACTTAATAATACAATGTTGGGATGATATGAACAATGCCAACTAAAAAAGGAAACGATGATACTTAAATATATTTTGACTTGTATTCATTATGTCTATAAATAAGAACAACTCTAGATTTTTCTCTATGTTTTGATGCAAAAAAACAACATTAAATTATGAAAATATTTAAATTAAGAAACTATAAAAATAAAATGTGAATAACCTGAACAAGTATGAACAACTTGAAATGTCTAAAGAAAATTAAATGTAATTGTAATTGTAACCAATATCCTGCCCTTTTATTAAATGTTTGGTTTCTTTGTAGATCTGATCTGTAATACACACACATATAAATGATAAACTGAGGCAGAACAGTGTTAAACTGGAGTTGCTCTTATTTATAGACA
The DNA here is from genome assembly GCA_037367295.1 of Apogon hyalosoma. Lineage (NCBI taxonomy): Eukaryota > Metazoa > Chordata > Actinopteri > Kurtiformes > Apogonidae > Apogon > Apogon hyalosoma. Next base: position 31,751,633 of record JAPQRP010000001.1, on the reverse strand, counting down.
TAATGAATACAAGTCAAAGTATATTTAAATATCATCGTTTCCTTTTTAGTTGGCACTGTCTGTATCATCCCACCATTGTCTTATTTAGGGCTAAAAAATAAAAGTGTGTTTTAAGATGGGATTTAAAACCATCTGGTGTAGGGGTCTAGTTTGGAGTTACACTGTGATCCAGGCTCCATCTTCAGTGTAGATTAAATGTAGACTAGAACCCTATGGAGAGAGAGTTACAACATGCTTTGATGTAGTTCATGTAAGCCTCAATAGTTCCAAACCAATGGTTCTGAATTGCGTGAATATAACTTGTGCATAAAAATTTGCCTAATGGCAAAACGACAGTTTCGCCAAAACTCTTGTTTTCCGATGAAAATTCATGTGTAGCCAAATTGGTATATCACACAAAACTGTGATGGAAAGACCTTTTTATGCAACTAGAGTCACATGAACATAAAAATGGATGTTGATGGATGTTACAACAAGAGAAGAAGAAGAGTTTAAAACAAACATGTGGCAGTATGTGTGAACACATGAGGAAACCCAATCATTTTAGAATTTAGTAAGAGATCAAGGGGTAACAAGCATTCTAGATTCAAAACAACAGATGCTTCTGTTATTCATATATAAATGCATTTCTATTGACATCTACCAGAATAAATAAACTAATCATCACATTTATGATTTAATGGAAAAACCCACATTACGTACTTCTGTTTTTATGACATTTAGTAGGCGCTTACCTTATAGAATACAACACATTTCCATTCTTAAAAATCCTCAGTAGTTTGTTGTCTGTAGTGACTTCATGGAAGTGTGCTCCCTTCTCATTGGCAAAAAACAGATCTGGTTTCCATATAGAGTCTAGCATAGACGGGTCCAGGTCCAGGGAGTCATCTGGGTACTCGGCATAGGCCAGTCTGGGGTCATTCCACTGCTGACGGAGGAAAATATTCACCCGGTAGTCCTGCACACATCAACACAACGCCCACATGCGGTATGATTTAGAGATCACATCCACACAGCGCTGAGCAATAACACAATTATGATAATTATTATGACATAATTTTATATCAGTCATAACTATTATTTACCACGGCTTATTAGCGCCATATAAGAAAGATAACAACACAGCACTATGAGAATTAAGTCATAACATTATGAGAATAAAGTCGTAGTTAAAAAAAACCATAATTTAATAAAAATAAAGTTGTACTTTTATGAGATTTAAGTCATAATATTTTGAAAATAAATTTGCAATAGTGCAATAAAAATTCATAATTTAGAAATTGTAAGCCTTAAGTAACTTAGGTAATTTGTTCCAAATCTGTTTGGTTCTCATGACAAAACAAACCCAAATGTGTGCGAACTGTCTTCAAAGTCCTTTGACTAATGCTAATGTGTTGATGGTGGGTGGGGCTAATAGGCTCAGTATTTGGCCTTTATGCATAAACCCCAAATGAAAGTAGAACCTCACAAAATGTTCCCAGTTCTCCATTATGTGACCAGTAGGTACGACTTTATTCTCCTAAATTATATTGTTGAATTATAACATTATTCTCATAATATTATAGCTTCATTCTCAAAATATGACAACGTTATTCTCATAATATTACGACTTTATTCTGGTAAAATTATTATTATTATTATAGTTATTATTATTATAGTTCTTGTATTCGACTTTATTCTCATAAAATGATGGGTTTTATCTGGATATTTTACGCCTTTATTCTCGTAGTGGTTTTATTTTCTTATGTGGCACTAATACGTCGTTGTAATATCCTCCTCAGACCCAGGTATAGGTTTTCTGTTCATGTTCATGGACAAGAGTTTCACAGCTTTATAAAAAAAACAAAAAACTGTCCACTGCAAAGGACATTCCATAAAAATGTTTAAAAATGCATCTGAAAAAACTGCTTCCAGTACAGGCAATTATTAAATTAAAAAAAGCCAAAAGGTGACATTTCCTGGGTCTCACAAGGTTAAAGCAACAGGAAATCAGAGAGGATTCTGGGTAAAAAGCCCAGCCAGGCCCGGCCGCTCTTGTAGAATGACAGGAAGGCTTTGGCAGCAGATGCAGCTCTCTTCCTTTTCTGGAATGATTTCAATGGTGTGTGAAAATAAAAGCAACATTGGCATCTGGGCTGCGATGCCTGTATCACTCCAATGCACTGGACGCTCAGCTCCCAGAATGCACTACTATACCAGGGAGTCAGCGTTTCTACCCACGATGCTCAGTGAGTGGAAGTGACATCACAACTGTTCCACTCCACTAACCCTCCAAAAGCACACATGCACCTCATGGAATTCAACCATCAGATGAAACAGCATCCATGGTTCTGACCTTCAGGAGTCACTGTCGGCCGGAAACCTCTTATGTCCAAAGCGGTTATTTTTCAGGAAACTGGAAAAAACATGTATATTCTAAATGTGGCCAAAAGTGGCCCACCAAAGGGTCCAATCCGGCCCCGTGGGATGAATTTATAGAAGATATTAAGAGTGAAGAATGTCCAAATGATTTGAGTTCGGGGGTCACATACAGTACTTTATGATCTAAGTGGGTCAGACCAGTAAAATACTGATCATAATAACCCAGAAAGAATCACACCTTGGTTTTAGAGTAAAAAAGTAAAACTACAGAAATGTTTACATTTACAAACTCTTGTTTTACAAAAAAAATGTGAACAACCTGAAATGTCTAATGACAAGTGCAATTGGACCAATAGTCTGTTTGTTATTAAATGTTTGGTGTGTTTATAGATTCACTGGGATCTGTACATTATAATGAACATGTGGAAATGATAAACTGAGGCAGAATATTGTTTAAATTGCACTTATTTTTCTTAATAAATTTCAAGTTGTTTATGTTATTCAGGTTTTGTTAAAGGATAGTTTGTAGATGTAAACATTTTCATTACGTAAATGTACTTTTTTCACTCTAAAACATAGATTAACATTTGTAGTCAATATTATTGTTACTAGTGCATTGACCCATGTGGATCCACAAGTTCTAGATGTGGATGTTTTAAATGCTGATGTGTATTCGTACATGCTGTACCGCATTTATCCAGCAGTCACCGCCAAAGTGTTCTGGCCCTAGCAATGAATGTAAGGATATTATATTCAAAATGATTAATATTGGCCAAAATATTGGTCTGATCAACTTCCTGTTTTCACTAGTCTGGTCTGTTGATTGACCAAAAATACATAAGTATGTCAAACTGCAGCAGTCAGCTCTGTACACACACACACACGCACACACACACACACACACACACACACACACACACACACACACACACACACACACACACACACACACACACACACACAGTCCACTTCCCTTTTATAATATAAGAAGATCTGATGACTGAATGGTAAAAATGTCACCTTTCAAATGATGGCATTAAATCAACTTTTGACCATGACTTCACTTGGTTTTGGTACCAACCCACTGTATTTCCAGTCTCATAGTACAGTACAGTCTCCCCTTGGTGTCTCCTCTGAGTCCCCTGGTGACCCGCTGTGTCCCCTCGCTGCCCCCTCTGAGTCCACTGGAGGGTTTTCAGGATGTGGTTGATTCTATCAGACAGGCTTTTTGTCTTTTTATCCATTCTTGTCAGAGTCTGTCTAAATATGTGAGGTCATAGCTGTACTTGGTCATTGGTGTGATGTAATTATTATAATTAGCTGAATGAAATCACGTTACAGATCCTCAGTGTACCAGTGTTCACTGATGCAGAAATCTGATGTAGAAACACCGTTCATTATGCGGTGGTTCTGTCTGCCTACAGTCCTCCTCTACTGCACTCTTTTATGGGACTGTAGATTACAACTGAAACCTGATATCATGACTCATAAATATACACACCACTTTAATCGGTATGTTATCTGTACACATTATAAGCTTTTACGCAAGTATGCTCACACTGTTATTAACCCCCTGTCCAACCTGAACTTATGTATCAAATACCACGCACTGAAGGTTAGAGTTATGTGAACTGGAGATCTTGGTATAAATTGACATGTGATCAAATGGCATTGAATAACATGCGAAAGGTTGAAAATGCATAGGTATAGTACGCCAAAAGCCATAAGAACTGGCATGACATACAACACCGTTTAATGAGATCAGTCTGAAAACTGTGTTTATCTGACTCAGATTATATGGCTGGAAAACTACCATCTCCATAAATACACTGTTGCCCATAAAGTTGGAATATTTTTAGTTTTCAGATACATTCAAGGTTTATTTATTGTCATTCATTCAATGTGTGTCTCATGAAGAACATGTGTACTCAGATCCCAGTAATAAACAAAAAAAAAATCCTCTTTTTATTCCTGTTTATACATATCAGTAATCACCTCTGACCCGGTGAAATGATCACGTATTGAGTCTCAGTTACACTTTATCTATTAAGAATAAATCACATTGTCACAATCGTTTCATGAGAAATGGGAAATAAAACATTAATAACTAATGTCAGAATATAGTTTGATATTGGGATAATTATCACTACATTGGTTAGTTTGGTTTAAATTGTTATTTTTATTTCCAAAATGATTCACAGATGGTTTGGACTGAATTCAGATCAACATTGATTTTGTTTTGCTTTTTTCTCCATCATGTATACAGCTGTAAGATGTCCTGTTCATGAGGATCAGATGTGGAAAACATCAATATTAATAATCAATAGGATATTGATCCCAAAATAAAACTATATTCTGACATTAGTCATTATTGTTTTGTATCCCGGACCCCTGTTAGGAAAGAAACACCTGGATTCGATGGGTCCACAGACTTTGGTCCATTTGGGGATGAGTTAGACAGTTATGATATGAGGATAAGGGCTGGGAATCTAAGGGTACCTCATGATACAATACGATATGATATGCAATACATAGCTCACGATCACAATAATATCTCGATATGGTGATACTGTGATTATCAATATACTGCTCTTCATAACCATGATATATGCATGTGTTTATAGGGGTGAAACACAAGCAAACAAACAAAAACATAAATGCTATAGTTTATATGTTGCATCATAATTTACCCAGAATCCAAACAGTAATACAGTAAAAACACTGACAGTGTTTTTGTTCAACAGAACTGGAAACAGTTTGTATGTGTCTGACAAACACTATTTTAAACTCAGTCACAAAACACCACAGCTCATGTCTCTACACCAGGGGTCACCAACACGGTGCCCGTGGGCACCAGGTCGCCCGCACGGACCACGTGAGTCGCCCGCAGACCTGTTCTAAAAATAGAACTAGTCCAGGTGTCTCAAACATGTTGCTCTCGATCTACCGGTGGCTCTCCAAGGGTCAGTAATATAATAATACAAAGTTGATTCGTCATTTGGTTGAACAGGTCTAAATTTCCACCCAATCAAAATTACAAGTGCCCTGTCCCCCTCTCGAGATGAAACGGTCAACTATCTGTCAATCAAACTTTAGGGCTGGTTTGCTGTCTGTCACTGGAGAAGGGCGGGGCCAGGAGGAGAGGATGAGCCAGATGCCAGGCAGGTAGTAGGTTTAGCCTCGCAGCGATGTCGGCCGAGTATAATTAGGGAGTTATTTTCACGAACAATGACACACGGACTTCTGTTTGACAAATGTGAAAGACAAGTGTGTGTGTGTGTGTGTGTGTGTGTGTGTGTGTGTGTGTGTGTGTCTGATCTGTGGGCGGAGCCTGGCAGTCGGTGAAAGATGCAACGTGGAGTGGAATTTCACCACAGTTCACAGCAATTTCTCTGGAGATTTTCCAGTGGGATTAAGCCTCCGTGAAGAGAAGGTAAAAGAGCTGAAAACTAAACTCCAAAAGCAACAGTCCATGTTCACTAAACTGACCAAGACCAGCGCTTCAACTGAGGCATCATTAAAGTGGTTCAGATCCTGGACCAGCACAAACAGCCCTTCACTGATGGAGGTAGAATTAAAGAGGTGTTGACCGCGGTGGTGGAATCAGTATTCTGACCAGGACCAGAAACAGAAGATTTAGTCCACTGTCACTGATGAGGACTCCTATTTTGAGGGCATATCATTGTACATCTTTCACCCGGTGGCGGGGTTACATTCTACATGTTAGGGCTAGGGTTAGGGGATAATCGGATTATGACACCACGCCAACAGAAGAACCCACATCAAATACATCACTGACGCAGGATGTAACCCAGCCCTCACCCTAAAGCTCCAAAAAATAGGAGTCCCATTGCTGATGTGTGCGCTACCTGCTCATGCGCTCAGACAGCTGGAGTTGGACCTGAACAGGTGCTCTGCGTTTCACTGCAGTGTGATGACTCTGTAGAAGTGATAGGCGGATGCTGGATTTATGTGCACAAAGTTATTCTGTTTTTAACTGATATGTTTTGACAGCATATGTGAATTTAGAAAAGTTCAAATCCTTCAGAAATAAAGCGGCACATACTGGTGAAGTTTTATTGTGTGAGTGGCAACGCTCCTTTTCACAATTCTGAAGTATTAAAAATGCACATACAGCTGTGTGTTATTTGTTTTTAATAATTCTATAAAAATATGCACCATTGTTCCATTTCAGAATTTTTGGCATAGTATTAAAATATTTCAGAATATAGCATGCAAATGCTTGTATTTTTCTTTTCTATATTTGATTGTGTTAATAAAAGTAAAATAACAGTTTCATATTAACCCTTTTTAAGCAGTGTAAATGTTAAACAAAAAATATAAATAAATAAAATAATCAATAAAGAATACAATTTTACAAACATATTATACAAAATATGTGTATGTATGAAAATTATCTATGTAAATAAATGTTGCTAAATTAGAGTAACTCTCCGGCAACGTCATTATGTAAAAGTAGCTCCCAGAAGATAAAAGGTTGGGGACTCTACACTGTGCATGTTTGTGGTGTCGCCCCTGTATTGTATTTTGGTACGACAGATCGTACATACTGCAACGTCCTTCTTTGTTCCATCCACACTAGAAAAGCCAAAGTCAGTCCACACTTTGGATTTAAACCATGCAAATGGTGCATCTGTCAGTTGAACTTCACCACTCCAGTCCCACAGATTAACACCACTGTTTGGTTTTTCTTCTTTTGTGATGACCTCATTTTCAGCCACAGGTGTGAGGAGCACCCCCTGGAGGACATATACAATGGTGACTGGACTCACTGAGGAGGAAACATGAAGTTTATAGTGGCTATATTTGAATAACAATAATAATAATAATAATAATAATAATAATAATAATAAATGATACGCAGCGAGAGCACATTGATAATCCACTGTAAAATTTCAAAATAAATTTATAAAAATGAAACCGAAAAGAATCCTGACTTATTCTTGGAGCTGCCAAACAAAAGAACACGCTAACAGATTAAATATTGTGATAGCTGGCCATGTCAATATTTTGTCACCCTCCTAATGAGGACAATGGTTATTAAGTGATGACCAATACGAATACTAAATACAAATGCAAGTGTCGCACTCTGCTTGTTCTATTTGTTTTCTATTATGTGCTGTGCTTTGAGTATTTGGTTGAATTGCCTGTTGGTTTATTAATCTATTTTCATGTGTGTTTGGACTATTTTTCAGTTATGATTGTTGTGATTTTTATTGGAGTGCAGTTCCTTTCATTTGATTATGTGCATGCCTTAGAAACAGCCCAATATGATTTTAGGCATTGAATGCAACCTTTTGACTGACAGCTGCACCAGTCAATAGGCTGATTGATAGCCAGGCCAAGTCGCTGGATGCCTGGGGCTTTGTTCTACAGATGTGTGGCGGCCACACCGGGGAGCAGCACCGGCGGAGAACCTTGAGGGCAGAAGACAGACACCAGTGACAGTGTACTGGAGGTGTTTGGATGTGAAGCTAAAGGTGTGAGTCCCGAGCTGATACACTGTTACTGCAGGCTGAGATGAGCCCTGACACCAGAGAAGGTGCACCCTGTGTTTGTGGGCCACCTCCTGTGGTCCAGGTCCACGGGTGTTGCTGAGAACAGTTCAGCTGAGGGAGAGGCCGATGGGAGCAGCTCAAGCAGCAGTGAGATCTTCAGGCTAAACAGAGTGGAGGACGGCTCATGGTAGCTAACTGGCATGGCGGGAGAGACGGCGCTAACGCTGTAGGACAGGGGTCACCATTCCTGGTCCCCCAAATCTACTGTCCTGCATGTTTTAGACGGATCCCTCTTCCAAAACACCTGATTCAAATGATAAGCCTAACATCAAGCTCTGCAGAAGAACCACCATCAGGTGGACTGGAAGAGGAAACATCTAAAACATGCAGGACAGTGGATTTGGAGGACCAGGGTTGGTGACCCCTGGTGTAGGAGGACATATGACTGGAGCAGGGTGGTGAGCTCTCAGACTATTAAATTTGAACATTGTTCTTCATTTTGTTCTTTAAAGGAGATTCCCCCCATTTAAAGACAACATGTAACCCCTAACCAGTTATTGTTCTTATCTAGTTCTTCTAAATAGTTAAATAGTTTGTGTGTAACTTGTGTTTGGGTTCTTGGGCACTGCTCACCCTTGTTAACAAAGAACTTAAATGATAGTATTTGGTGGTTTGCGATGAACACTTGGACACCGTAAATAAGGAGAACCACCGCTCAGACACAAGTAATAATATATTTACATGTTTTCTCCCTAAAGACTTCAAGTCAGCCTTTGTTTTTGAATTTGTTTTCATTTCTGTCATTAATCTGCTGAAGCGAGTGCTGCTAATGTGGGTTTGTTAATTATATGAACAGCCTGTTCTGCTACTCCCAAACGGCCAAAAATTAATTAACATTGACTTAAAGGAGGCCAGGTTCCTGCTCAGAGCAAAACAGCCAGAGTGTTGGAGCGGAGCCTTTTCATTTCAAGTGTTTGTTTATTTGGTTCGTTGTGTTTTTGTGTGAGAACAAAGCTGCAGCTGCATGAATCCACCCTGTGAACTCAGATGGACTCCACACTGATACACACAGATACACAGCGGATTAAGAGGATGGAAAAAATGAAAAAAGGAGAGTTTAACCACAGTAAATCTGTTGAACATGGGCAGATAGCGTGCACCGACCTGGTTCTAAGCCTTTGGGAATTCAACTATCGACTCTCATTCAACTCTCAGTTTTTGATCTATAAAACATGACTATCCCTTCTGGCTTTAAAGAATAGGCTGTTTTTGGTTTTTTTTTGTCATTTAAATTTGTGCAAAGTTTTATGAATAACAATTATAGCAATACAAAAACAGAGAAAAAAAAGAATCCAAATGAGAACCATGCACCCAGGTAGACACAGTCAGTCTGTTGGTTTTGAATAAATACTGTCCATTTTGTCTCCAGTTGTGTCTCTTCCAGTCTCAGGCTGTGGGTTTATTTGTCCATTCTTTCTTTCTTCCATCCATTGTGTTTATCCACTGGTCCTTGGATGGAATGGTTTCCTTCCCCCAGGTCCTTGTTATAGTTTTTTTGCAGCTATTAACAGTATTTTAACCAAGTATTCATCCCTTTTAAGGACGGTACTGTCCCGAAAATTACACAGATATAGGATATGAGGACTGAGTTGAATATCCATATACATGGGACAGTCCGTTCTGATCACCTTCCAAAATACACTAATACATGGACATTTCCAACATAAATGTGAAGGGTCTACAGGGGTTTACACCTTTGATGCTTCTGGAGCTGTTTGCGCTTCAATTTTGGGGTAATAATTTGGGGTAATTAGTCGAGATGAATGCTCCACATGTTCAGCCAATCGATATCACAAATACTAATAAAATTAAATTCTTTATGGCATTTATCCTTGATTTTTTTGTGCCATAATTTTATCATCATTAATTAGGTTTTTATATAAGGATGTGAAAAGAAAGGCTGTTTTTGCAGTAAAACACATGTTGAGTTGTGAATGCTCTATGGCAGGGGTGTCAAACACAGGCCAAGACCGACCCACCAAAGACTCCAATCCAACAGAATGGAAACATTACGCTGAAGATATTAACCCTCAAAGACCCAAACATCCACCTTTAACCCTCAAAGACCCAAACATCCACCTTTAACCCTTAAAGACCCAAACGTCCACCTTTAACCTAAACCATCTACTGATCTAATGCTGCATTTCCACTACATGGAACTGGCTCGACTCGGCTCAGCTCAACTCGACTTGGGTGCCAGGTACTATTCCTGGAGACCGTTTCCATTAGAGGATACTACTGACTTTACAGTACCTGGATGTCATAGCGATGCGGCACAGTACTTCTGTGTTGTCTGCTCAGAGTTACTGATAAACTCGCTCGTTGCGTGTTGTCTTGTTTGAATTTTTACGTCGGCCAGCAAGGAGTGAATCTCCTCGACTGAACATGGTGTAGTTTTGCAGGCTGTCATGTGGATTAACCGACCTCTATATTTACTGTCGACTTCCACATCTGTTTTTTGTAAAACAGCGGGTCACAGAGAAAACTGTCTAACCAATCAGTGGTCTGCAGTGTTTACACGTCATGTTTTAGTTTCTGTTCCCCAGTCCTGGATCCTCATCGGAGGTGATGCCAAAAAACTAGTACCGGGTACCAGATTCCAGATCCTTTTTCGTAATGGAAACGTTAAAAGGCCGAGTCGAGTCCAGCCAGTACCATGTAGTGGATAAGCCAGAATTAACTGTTTAATACCTGTTGATCCACTAATCCTATCAATCCATATCAATAATTGGTGTAAATACAGTTCTTCATCTTTTCATGGTCATCA
>JAPQRP010000001.1:31711505-31735126 GCA_037367295.1 Apogon hyalosoma | reverse complement strand
CCAGTTGGTCTGAATGTGGAACCTGAACTAAAACAGCTCTGACACCTTTGACTCTGAAGAACTTTAGGATCATTTTTTCCAAATTCAAACTCTGGCCAAATTAGAACCTTAATCAGGCCGGTTTTGGCCCGTGGGCCGTATGTTTACCACTGCTGTAGTGTCTATGGGCAGGTCTGTCCAGGGTGTATATGGGGGGTGTTCTGTGCTGTACGTTAGTGACGCACGGATCAGCGGGTTACTGAGGGTCGGGACAAATAATTCCACAAAAGCCCCGCAGGTTGAAAAAAAACCCGACTCACGCATCAAGTACCGGACCGTAAAGTGAAAGTGAAACTTCTAGATGCTTTACTAAAGCCTCTGAGCTGCCGCTGTTGTTTTTTTAATTGGTGAATCAAATGAATCGTTTCGAAATCAATTCACAACAAACGACCTGAAAGAAATGAGTCAGTAAAAAGAATCGATTATTAAAAAGAATCGAGTTAGTAAAAAGAATTGATTACTAAAAATAACCGAGTTAGTAAAAAGAATCAATTATTAAAAAGAATCAAGTTAGGAAAAAGAATCGATTACTCAAAAGAGTCGAATTAGTAAAAAGAATCAATTACTTAAATGAATACAGTCAGTAAAAAGAATCGATTACTAAAAAGAGTCGAATTAGTAAAAAGAATCTATGACTGAAAAGAATCAAGTTAGTAAAAAGAATACATTTAGTAAAAGGAATCAAATTAGCAAAAAGAATCGATTACTAAAAAGAACTGAATTAGTAAAAAGAATCGATTACTGAAAAGAATCGAGTTCGTAAAAAGAATCAGAGTCCTCATCATTACTGCGGATGTGAGCAGCAGCAGCGTTTTATTCCAAAATCTGACGCTTTTGGTCAGTTTGAACATTTACTTGTACTTTTACTTTCATTACTTGAGTACATTTAATTGCAGATTACTTTATCCACTTAAGTGCAGTAAATACTCGATGACTGAACGACTTTAACTCTAGTATTTCAGCTGGCGACTCGTCATGTTTTGGTTCCTGTACTTCTGCTTCACTGTGACGCTCCAGTTCTTCATACGACGCTGGACTTCGGCTTCGGCTTCGACGCCTTCTGTCCGTTGAACCTTCGACAGCTAAAAATAAACATGGCAGGATGTCCCAGTGTGCTTCCAAACGCCCTCCGGTGTCGATCGAATGACACAGTTTAAACCAATCTGACTTTTTGTGTAACCTCTGACCCCGAACAGGCCTGTCGGTGCGCTCATAAATATTCCCTGGACTGTTACTGGAGCCGTGGAGCAGCGCCGGCCGCCTCGGGGGTTCAGCTTGAGCACATTTGTACTTGTGTCAGAAGCCGCTCCATGGGAAATCTATTAACACTGGGCTTTACTTAATCAGCATGACCGATGGCCTTCACTGCTGGTTAAGCAACAGAGAAAAATACCAACTATGGCACGAGGTCAAGCTCCGCAGCTCCCTAATGAAGCTGCCTTTGATAGTTTGACCCGGTTGGACCGTCCGTCAACTGCAATTGTGAGATTAATGGAGAATATGAGCGATATTCCCAGTTACGGCCCATTAACCTCCAGGTCTGGTCTAGATCGTATGCAATTCTGTCCCTGGTCACAGTAAATAAGAAAACCAGAGGGAGCCGGATCACGGTTTATCATGTTTTACAGCGACTAATCTGACGCACGACAACAAAGGCCTGAAAATAAAGCCCATACGCAGTCGCTTTTCCACCGTGGGAATAAAGCCTGCACATAAAGATGAACCGAATGGAAAAACAACAGTTTCACACTGGTGATGCTAAAAGTTGCCGTCCAGATGTTAAATTTCTTCTGAACCTGCTTTCTCCTCACTAGGGTCATGGGGGTCGCTGGAGTCTACCCCAGCTCCTTATGGGTGGAGGCGGGGTTCAGCCTGGACTGAACATATACAGACAAACACACTCACCTGTGGGCGATTTAGATGAACCCATTAACCTATCAGAGCACGTGTTTGGATGGTGGGAGGAGCCAGAGTACCGGAGAGAACCCACGCAGACACGAGGAGAACATGCAAACCGCACACAGAAAGGTCGGAATGGAACCCAGGAGCTTCTGTGTGTGAGGCACCGGTGCCATCCCCTGCCCCACCCATCAACTAATGAATGAATGAATTATATCATTTAGTTAGAAATTCACAAACAGTAGCACATTGTTCTGTTAATGTTTCTTGCACCTGTTTTAAAACATGGTGCTACATGTCTTTTCATACATATTTATCCTCTTTTCTTCACATTCCGTATCAGAGTTCATTTCTGTTTGACATTAGTCTCTTTTCCTTTGAACATCTGCACAAAACTACCGATGTTCAATAAATGTCGAAAAACACAAGTGCATAAAGTCGTTTTTTTCCATTAAATCACAAACGTGATGATTTGTTTATTTATTATCACGAGATGACACGAGGAGTCATTCCATAAACATGGCAACGAGTGTACATGTGGTGTTGGTTTACAGATACACTCATTATTCTTCTACATTATCCCTCTGTCTGCTACTAAATTCTAAAATGACTCCATTTCCTGGTGTGTCCACACAAACCGCACCACGTTTCTATTAAAACTCTTCTTCTTCTCTTGTTGTAATGTCCGTCAATATCAGTTTTATTTATTCATGGGACTCTAGTTGTGGTAAAAGGTCTTTCCATTGTAGTTTTGTGTGATATGCTAATTGCGCTGCACCTGAAAAACCACCTCTTGTAGCAAAAACTTTTAACTGAAACATGAGAGTTTTGTCATTTATATTGTCATTTTTCCATGAGGTAAAGTTTTATGTGAAAGTTATATTTGAGGGTCAGTGGAAAAAGGTCTAATGATACACAGCAAAACTTTACAACCTGTTTCTATTTCTAAGAAACATGATCCATTACAGCAAAATGAAAGAAACCATGAGTGCAGATTCAAGAAGAAAACCTGGATGATCTTTTCTGAATCAGAAAAGCTGGCTAACTTAACTGCACCACATTAAAAGTGGTACACATAAATCCTCGTATCTCCGTTATCGTGTCGTCTTTAAAGGCTGATCCCCGTCCAGCCGTAGAGCAGGTGAGTCTGTGGTCGTCATGGTACCGTCCTGTCTGCTGTCCTCATCCTGCACACGTCTGCACTGTGGCTCTGCCTTTTGGAGGCGGTGCCTCCCAGCGGCTCCGTCCATATGGTCTGTGTGGGTTCATTTGAACGCAGTGCTGCGGTCCTGACGTGGCGTCCTCAGGTTACGCTGTTTCAGGGCAGATCAAAGCTCGGCCTCTATCAGCTGAGACGCCGCGAGCATCACAGACTCACAGCGAAGGTCATCGGGCGGGGGCTGATGGGAAGGTGTCCGACTTCAAGGCCTCAGAGCGGCGCCGACGTCATCCGTCTATTGTGAGACAGGCCAGCCGGTCGGGGGTGTCGGGGAGGGGGGGACCGCAGGGCGCCCCCAGGGACACCGAGGACAGGGACCCTTTGAAGTGGTGGCGACCCTCCCAAAACCCCGCCCTGCGACCACACATCACATATGGACACCTCCGAACCCCCCTCCCGGGACCGCCGTGGCTCCCAGACCGCGGCGCTGTAACCTGAGAGCAGCTGTAGCGGGCTGTCGGACCGCTGATGGAGCCCCCCCCCCATCGGTCCAAACAGGAAGCCGGCGTGACCCCTGGAAGCCCCCGGGTCCAACACAGTGACAATTGAATTAGTGTTTCATGCGGGACAGACGGTTCTGGGATCCCATAAAGACAGGCCCCAGTGGACTCACAGCTGGACCCGGACCTGGGACCAGAACCTCAGGATATTTTATGGGACCTTTATTTAAGCAGTGAGTCCCTTGAGTATAAAACCCCCCTTTTTTTAACGAGACCTGGTCAAGAAGGTAAAGCAGTCCGTCCAGAATTCACATCAACATCGAGTTTGACAAAGATTCAAACGGACAAAAGACAACAGATAAAAAAAAAAAACAGGTAAAAAAGGAAGATGGACAAAAAAAGGAAGAATACTCCAGACCAAATCCACCTTAGGAACCGAAATTTGACTGTTCATTTACGGAGTTTTACTCTGAAAATGATTAGATAATAGCAGGGAATCAAATCAAAGAATGTTTTTCTACCAAATTCTACATAAATCTGAAGAATTTTGTATAGAAACAATTTAAAGCGGCAATACTCAATCTGAGTATCATTTGTTCTTTTCATATTCAGTTGAGAATCCACAATGAAATGAACATGATTCCTTAACGTCTGGTGACATTCAGGGCCATTTCATGATTATTGGGAACAGAAGTCCGACATACAGCACCTTTAAGCAAAAATATTTTCGATAAAAAAAGAAAAAAGACTTCAAAACTTTTTTCACTTCAAAGAAAAGATGTATTTAAATGCAATTTTTTGGATCTCAATTTTTTTTTTTTTGCATTCAAACACTTTTTTGTGTGATTTTTTTTTTATTGAAGTAAAGTTTTTTTAATCGAAAATATTTTTGTGATTGAAGTTTTTTTTTATTGAAAATATTGTTTTGATTGAAGTGATATTTTTTGGGATTGAATAATAAAGACACAAATATCCTACCCCTAATATGGCTCAAATACAAAAAAAGATTACTTCAATAAAAATAAAAAAAATAAAATAAAAAAAAAGTGTTCAAATGCAATTTTTTTGATCTCCTTTTTTTTTTGCATTCAAACACTTTTTTTCTTTGATTGAAAAGTCTTTTTTGATTGAAGTTTTTTTTTTATTGAAAAAAAATGTTTTGATAAATTTTTTTGTTGTTGTTAAAGCAATAAAGAGACAAATCTACCTTCATACATTGGACTCTAAAACTCTAACACAGTGAAACAAAACAGTGAAGAAAAGGAACACGAGCGCATACAGAAGCTTTTATGACACTGAAATAATGCATCAGGGGTTAAAGGGTTCAGGATGAAGGGAAATTTGGTCCCTATTACTGGTGCGAAATCCACTTATCACTGAAAACAAAGCGTCTAAACGTACTAAGTCCCAGATGATACGAACCTTAACCCACTTGGACTCGTGTGGACTCGGCATCTGCAGCTCAGTCCAGTTTTTCCTGTTATTTTAAGAAACAACAGCGCAGCTCATGCAAAACATTATGTCACGGTGTTGGTTTTTGTTCCATAAAAGCAAATCGACAATAGGAGCGTACGCGTGTGTCTTGGATGGATGAGTCATGAGTGGAGTCTGTTCAATCTGTGGCCTCGTACGTGTCTTTTCTCAACAGTCTCACTTCACTTCCACACTTCCACTTCACGCATGGAAGCGGTGTTTTATGGCCGTCCTGTCTCTGGCCCTTTGCCCCTCCTGCCTTTTCTCCTTATCGTGCTCTTTCCTCGCTGTCCTTTCCGTCTGTGGGTGAGTAGGCGAGGCCGCGCCACCATGCCTGCTGCAGATTTACACAAGACCATCAGACAGATTTAATGCCACTGGAGCCAGTTTGGTTGTCTGGTGGAAGCGTCTTCAGTGGAGGACCGTGCATTTGTATGCATGTGTGCACGGCGCATGTCTGTACTGTACATACGTGTGTGTGTGTGGGGGGGGGGGTCATGTAAGTGGATGTTAGCATGTGTCAGGCTCAGAGGAGCAGTCGTGCATACACCGGCATCAGTCAGAGCCCAGAGCCAGCCCCGCTTTAATGGCCGCCATAATTAAAAAAGCTTTTAGTGGAGGGTGTGCCACTGAAGGGGGCAAAGTGGGGGCAGCGGTGGGCCGGCGGGGGGGCGGAGACTGATCAGTGCAGGACGACTCACTGCATGGGCACTCTGTAGAAACCACTGATTTACTGAAAGGAGCATGAAAAGCACCAAACAAGCAAGAAAAGCAAATGGAAGACGCAAATGTGTTTTATAAAAGCCAAGTGGTGTGTGTGTGTGTGTGTGTGTGTGCGTGTGTGTGTGCGTGTGGGTGTGTGTGTGTGTGCGTGTGTGTGTGTGTAGGTGTGTGTGTTTGTGCTGGTAGTCTCATCCAGTCAAACCTTTCCAGGTCCAAAGTCCAAACCACCCTTAGGAATCATTCTGAGACAAATGTGGGCCCAATCCCAATTCACCTCTTGGCCCCTCCCCCTATAAGCCCTCCCCCTCCATTTTGCACGTTCACGTGAAGGGGTACGGGTGTCCCGATTCTTGATGAATTGGAGGTGAGAAGCTATGGGGGAGGGCTGTTTGACCCTCCAAACAGAGGTTTTTCAGGACCACACTACAAACCGAGGGGTATGAGAAATCTCCCATAATTCTGTTCAAATCATCAGCAAGATGGCGGTAAACACAGCAAAAAAAGTGCAGCAGTGTGATGAAAGAAACACACAAATGTATGTATTTTCCTCATAAACAACTTAATCATTTGATCGTCCGTTTAATGCTGTTTCAGTGTATTATAGATCATATTTCTGCGGTTTATAGTTGATAGCTGCAAAAAGATGACCAAAGCCCATGGAACAGAGAATGTTACAGCTGCTGATGGCATGAGGAATTCTGTCGCAAACAAAGTTGTCACATTTGTTTGTTGCGGCATCGATGACTGCTGATGACGTAACAGGTCTGGAAGGGTTGTCCCATTTCATAGGGGAATGTTTCAACCACTACCCCTTACAACTCCGATTCAAGGGGTAGTGCCGAGTGTAAGGGCCAAGGGGAGGGGCCAAGGGGTAAGAGGGAGGGCCAAGGGGTGAATTGGGATTGGGCCGTGGAGTCCCTTTCAGTTGTATCTCTACTGGCAGATAGAGAATCTGTACTTTCCTTCACAACTCCAACCAGGACAGAACATACAGATCCTGTCATGGAAACAGCTGCCTCAACATAAACTAATGTAGAATGCAAACACAACAGCCCTGAAGGCTTCAACGCACTCACCGTCCATATCTGTAAAACAACATATGCAACACAACAGTCAAGTTGTTGCATTGATTTTTGGCATCATTAAGTATAACTTAAAACCAACGGATCAAAGTTAGAACTGCATTAAAAAGATATATCCTACAGCAGCGTATTAGGGCCACATGAGAAAATGAACACACCTGCCACTACGAGAAGAAAGTCCTAAAATATCAAAGAATAGCTGAATACAAAAAGAGTCATAATTTTTACAAGAATGAGGCCGTAATATTATGAGAATAATATCGTAATTTAAAAACAGGTGGGAAAAATATCATAATTTAGGAGAATAAAGTCGTACCAACTGGTCGCATAATGGAGAACTGGGAAAATTTTGTGAGGTTTTACTTTCATTTGGGGTTACGCACAAAGGCCAAATACTGAGCCTATTAGCCCCTCCCACCAGCAACACATTAGCATTAGGACTTTGAAGACAGTTTGCACACGTTTGGGTTTGTTTTGTCATAAGAACCAAACAGATTTGGAGCAAATTACATAATTTACTGAAGACTTACAATTTGGAATTTATTTTCAAAATATTACAACTTTAATCTCATAAAAGAATGACATTATCTTCGTTGAATTATGAGTTGTTCTTTTTAAACTATGACTTTATTCTCATAGTGACAAGTGTTTTTTTTTTTTTTTCCGACATGACCCTAATATGCTGTTGTAATATCTCAATCAAAATCAAGAATTTAAAATCCAACTGCTGCAAATTTCAACACAAAAATGCTGTCAACTTTAATCCAGGCGTGGACTTTCAAATACCTCCTGTCATCAGTCACTGAAGCAGCTACAGCCACGCCCTCAGCCACTCCCACTGTCTACAGCCAACACCAAACCTTATGATTTCACTCCATCCCATAATATCCTTTTACTTCAAAGCCTTCAAACCAGGGCTGTCAAAGTCATGTTAGTTCAGGTTCCAGATTCAGCCCAATATAATCTGAAATGGGCCAGACCAGTAACATAATAACACAATAACCTATAAATAATGTTCCAAAATTTTCTGTTTTAGTTGAAAAAAGTAAAATTACATGATGAAATAACCTGAACAACCATATTCAACCTGGAATTTCTTAAGAAAAAAATGTGCAGTTATATTTACTAATGTAGCTGCACATTTTTTCTTTTTTTTTCAACAATATTATGTTGCAGAATAGTATTAAAATTTTAGGTTGTTCATGGTCTTCAATTATTCAGCTTTTTTAAAGGATACTCTGTAAATGTAAACAATTTCATCATGTAATTCTTTTTTTTTTTACACTAAAATACAAAACATTTTGATGGTTAATGTGATATTATTTGAGCAGTCCCATCAGTGACTGAAAACGCCGGTTTGGTGTGGACGAAAGGCCTATCCGATACTAAATGGATACGACTGAAACCGTCCTGGTCTGGACCAGGCCTTAGACCAACTCAGCCGTTCAAAGGTCACTGACCCCACTGAGTCCATAGGAACCGTCTGCTTTGATCTCAGGTCGACTGTCAGTGTCGCTAATTCTCCAAATTCACCTAATAAATAAACAGTCGTTTTGGTCACATTAGGGTCTGTTGAAGAAAGATCGTAAAGCATGAAAACAAATAAATGATGAGTAATAATGATCGGTGTGTACGTGTATGTGAATTTTTGTGTGTGTTTGTGTATGTGCAGAACCACTAAAATACAGAATCATCACATGAAAATGTGAAAGTGATAGAACCCCCCCACCCCCCAAACACACTTGTCCCATCTAAGGACCCCCCAATGCAAAAAGTACACATAAATAATACTGATAAAAATGTGTCAAAATTCCAAAAGTGAGAAAAACATTTTTTAACAGACGGATGATCATATGACACACTTTAAAAAGATTTTGTGCTGCTAAGATGTGCTGTTTCTGAGGACAAATCACAAGTTTATACAAACGGGGTTCACAGGGAAAAGGACCAAGCCCCGTTTCAGTAGTTGTTCACTTTGGCTGTCAATCGTCCTTCAAACCGTCAAAGCCAACAAACACCATCAGTATCAACAATGTGGTCTGAGTTACGCATCAATTCATCTGCATATTTTAGATTGGTCACTTTGTATGTCTGTCTGTATGCGCTCTAGGTTTCACATTTTAAACATAATTCATATCACACCATGACCAAATTGTCCATATTCTCTAGGCGACCTGATTAGTTTTATCCAATATTAGGCCAAAGTACAGCTCAAATATAGGTCAAAGTTCAACACATGGATATTTCACGATAACGTCCATCAAAATCATCTTATCAACTTCAAACCAAAGCCAAATTGTACATTTTTCCATTCTGCCTCTGATGGTATGCATTATGATGTCATAAAGGCCACACCCTCATTAGTGCCCCGGGGTAAATATCGGGGGGGCAGTAAACTCAGTGTTCTGAAATGGCTGTAATATCGCCAGTATTCATCCAGTCAAACCAAAATTTAACCTTCACCATCTCTGTACAAGTCCTTTCTCATGACAAATTTAGCAACTCTAGGTTGCGTGACTTCTGGTTGGTATGGTAATGTATGTCAGCTTTGTTTATCGCTAATAACTTCTGTTCTATTCATCAAAGCAATTTCAAACTAATGCTAAATTATTGGAAATTCAATTCTTCATCCATTATTTACCTCATTTGTCATGCGTGTATAGATTTTATTTTATTTGGCATATAAAATGACCAGGGCTTAAGCACCTAATTTGCATATTCACAAAATGGCTTCTATCTTGAAAACTAAGACGGATATTGACTAACTTTGTAGTATCCACTAATAGGAAGTCGGATATGGTCTTTCATTTGGTACCGATTTTGTTGACAGAACAACTACTATCAGATTATAAAGCGTGAAAATATAGGCCAAAGTTCTGTGTCAACGTTTTAGTTAGTTTATAGTTTATCACTTCATTTGACACTTCATCCAAGTGCAAGTGCATTTAGTTTTAAAGACCCATCACTGGTGGAACAAGAACATGTGGAACAACTAATGAAACTGGGCTCAAGACAAAGTGGTCACATAGTTAAGGAAAGGGAGGGGTTACAGTTGGAGGAAGAGGACGGGGACAGGTGGGCGGGGTCGGGTGGGTGGGGTTAGCAAAGCCACCCATTTGTACCCAGAAGATACAGATTTCCTCAGGGACCATGTTTCTCTCCAATCCCAGTCATCATAATGTGGTGAAACGACACGACACAGCATGACACCACCATACAACACTGCCTGCACAATACTGAGCATTCAGCCACATCGACGGGTGTGTGTGTGAGTGAGGTGTGTGTCAGTATGTGTGTGTTAACGTGTGTGTTAGTGTGTGTGCACTGCAGGTATTGCGGCTCTTGAGATGAGGGAGGGGAGGGGTGTGGTCCAGCGACCGTTGGACATCCTCCCCGATTACATGATGACATCACAGACACCAAGATCATCAATGCGGACCGTTGGCGTACTAAAGATAAACTGCTCGGCATGCTGGGATACGACAGTGTGTGTTGACTGATGGCAGATATCTGTATATCAGGGAAAATGTTTGCATTTATGTTAAAGGATGAACCGCTAAACACAAACCAGCTGAAAATTACATGTGAAAAAATCTTTGGGTTTCTCTGTTTGTTCTTTTGACTTTTGTGTCATATTGACATTTCTTTCTTTCTTTACTGGTTGAACTTGATTGTTCTGCATGTTCACGCCAAATAATGTGACCTTTTAACGGGCTGGCCACTTGTCTTTCTTTAGTCCGAACACATACAATTAATACCACCTTAATTTAATTTGAATGACTTTCAGATCAAGCTCTGGGTTACAGGGATCATAAGATGAACACACACACACACACGCACCCCCCCCACACACACACACACACCCACACACACACACACACACACACACACTGTGTCAATGATCAGCTATTGATGATCGGTGTCTGTGTTTTCATCATGTTTGTACTGACTTCATTTTACCTCCTCGTGTCATCATTTGTGTGTTTGTGTGTAGTTTGTTGTTTCGGTGTGTTTGTGCTATCCTTAGGCATGTTTGTGTGTGTGTGTGTGTGTGAGTGCATGTATCATCTGGTGTGTGTGTGTCGTTTCTGGTGTGTGTTTATGTGTAGGCGTTGAGGCGTTCTTTGGAGCGTGTAGAGTGGATGTCATGCAGCTCCTGCTCCTCCTTTGATTTGATGTCCTCGTACTTCTGCATCCGGCTAGCGTCCTTCAGGTAGCCCCAGTTAGCAGCTAGCGCCATCAGGAAGTGGACCTGACAACAGAGAGCATGATGGGATCACAGCATTAGTTGCTTTTCCATTGGACATATGCTGGGGTGCCGCTAGCAATTGTGGGCCCCATGAAAGCTAAACAATGTGGACCCTTCATAAAATTCAGTATCTCATCGGTTCATTAGAGTGGGGGGTGGGGTGGGGGTCCATAACTAATGCAACTAACACTGTGGTGAAGTGGAACTAAAACTTTAACATGCTTTCTACATCCGACTCCTGGCTTCTATGCCTCTAATATAGAGCGAATCTTACACAAAATTTTCACAACTTCTAACCTGTATCCACTGGACCCCCTCCACTGCTCTATGGGCCCCCCAGAAATGCTGGACCCCATGAATTTGTCATGTTTACCCCCTTTATGGCACCCCAGGACATAGAGTATGTGCAAAATCAGTGTTGATATAAATTCAGTCCAAACCATCTCTCAGTCATTTTGGAAACAAAAATAACTAGAAAAGCTCTCAGAGAGCACAAAACTCCACCAAGACAGATCAGAATAAATACAAATGAAACCTCGACAAATTACTTTTTTTTTTCAGTTAGCCAATACATACCAATCAGTGATACAGTTGGGCTCATAAATTTACATACCCCAGCAGAATCTGTGATGTTTTTTGGCCATTTTTCAGAGAATATGAATGATAATACAAAAACCTTTATTTCACTTTATTTCTTTGTTAGTTATGGACCGCACCCCCATGTACATAACTGCCCCCCCAACAGATCACAGGTGACGATGGTTACCTTTAATAACCATTTAAACCCATGTGTGTCACCCTGTGTGTATGTTATGAGGCCAAAGCCTCCAGGGTATGTAAACTTTTGATCAGGGTCATTTGGATAGTTTCTGTTGTTATTATGACTCAAAAAGACCAAACACATTTGTTTGATAATAAATGGCTTCACCAAACCACTAACCATCAATGAAATGATAGTTTTTGTATTATCATTCATATTCTCTAATTGCGATTTTTTTTTTTTGGCTTTTTGTTTTAAAGTTTAATTTTTACATTGAGTTAATCCAACTGTCAAAATATGAATCTCACTAGTCTCTTTATCTTCAGACATGTGCGCAAAACTTGACCAATATTTACTAAATGTCGTAAAAACAGAAGTGCATAATGTTGGTTTTTCTATTAAATTACAAATGTGATGATTAGTTTATTTATTCTGGTAGATGTCAGTAGAAGTCATTCCATAAACATGAACATAAACATCTGTTGTTTTGAATCTAGAATGCTTGCTACCCCTCTATCTCCTACTAAAGTCAAACATAACGTGCACACATGAAAACCCTTGGCCTGACTTATCAGTGCACGCCAACGTTTTTGCACATATGGACGGACGGACAGATGGATGGATGACAAACTGACGACAAGACTCTGTGGCCAGTGTGGCTGAGGGTAAAAATGATTGGGTTTCCTCATGTGTCCACACATACCTTGACATGTTTGTTTTAAACTCTTCTTCTTCTCTTGTTGTAACATCCATCAACATCTGTTTTTTTGTTTTTTTTTTGTTTACATGACTCTAGTCGTGCAAAAAGGTCTTTCCTTTGCAGTTTTGCACAATATACCAGTTTCGCTACGCCTGAAAAACCACCTCTTGCAAGAACAAAAACTTGTCATCGAAAAATGAGAGCTTTGGCGAAATTGTTATTTTTCCATTCGGCAAATTTTTACGCATAAGTTATTTTCATGCAATGTGAGGGCCAATGGAAAAGGTACTAGTGACAGGTATTGTTCTCACCATGGCGATGACGGCAGCTCCTGCTCCTGCCAGCGCACACACAAACAGATGGAAGGTCAGGTCCAGCTGGAACAGATCAAACACACGTCTCATCATATCTGAATCTGCATCAGGGTCAAGGGTCTTTATTCATCATATATTCACATGAACAAAATGTATCCTCAGGAGCAGCACTGGAACAAAAATGGAATAACTAACATGAACCCATAAAGACCCAAATATACACTGGTACCAGAACCATCTACTGATCTAAACTATTTAATACCTGTTGATCCATTAATCCTATCAATCCATGTCAATAATTGGTGTAAAATACAGTTATTCATCTTTTGATGGTCACCAGGTATGACCCGTTTGGACATTCAGAGGCTACGTAGTTACCATAGAAACACCATCATCTTCTACAACATTGAGGAACCAGTAAAATCCATGGAGTTTGATCAATGACAGTAGATGGACACACTGGGTTTATGTTCAGTTAATGACAGATTGGACTGAAAAAGACTGTTTATTCAGTTTTGTCTGTTTCTGATATAATAACCATCAAATGTAATCTCAGCATGATGATTAAAGTATATGGTCAGGTAATTAAATATAGGAAAATACTGGATTTTCAATGAAAAATACCAGTAACAGAAGATAATATTATAATAAATGGTGATAAATCACTTCAGGTTAAACATAGAGAAAAAACAATTTGGGAACTTGCTCTGGGTGTGTATGGGTTAAAAACATCAACATAATTATAGAGCAGGGCTGTCAAAGTCATTTCAGTTCAGGGGCCAAATTCAGCCAAATTTGGCTTGAAGTAGGCTGGCCCAGTAAAATAATACCATAATTCTATATAAATAATATCTATTCCAAACTTTCTTTACATGATGAAAATGTTTACATCGACAAACTGTCCTTTAAAACAATGTAAATAACATGAACAAACTGAAATGTCTTAAGAAAAATAAGTGTAATTTTTCCAATATTCTGCTTTAGTTTATCATTTATACATGTTCATTATAACGTACAGATCCCAGTGGATCTACAAATACACACAACATTTAATAACAAACAGAATATTGGTACAATTACACTGATTCTATGAAGACATGTCACGTTGATCATATTTGTTCAGGTTATTTACTCTTTTTTGTGAAATGATCGTTTGTTTTAGTGTAAATACAGGAAAATTACATGAAAATATTTACATTTACAAAGAAAAATTTGGGGTTGTGAGTATGTATAGGTTATTATGATAATATTGTATCTGATCTGTTCATGGAACCTAAACTAAAACATTTGTGAATATCTTTAGTGTAATTTTTGCATTTCACAAATTCATCCCATGGGCCAGATTGGACCCTTTGGCCCCCGGGCCGCATGTTTGACACCCCTGGTGTAAAGAATAAGATCTGAAACTGAAGATAATCATCCTCCATTACCTCATTGGATTCACACATCTTGAAGAACTTCTCAGATCCCGTGCACACCTTCCTCTCCTCAGAGATAGTTACAGCACCTGAAAAAGCACAAGTTACAGGTTTTTAACATCACATCACAGGCGTCATATGTTCAAAGTCAAGACTGAACAAACAGGAGAAATAAATACTGTCAAGGAATAGTTTTACAAAACCGAGTACCCATGGAACGAAGAGGGTGGAAACATTAAAGGTGGATATGAAATGAATGACAGCACTACAGTCCCACAGCCAAGTGACTGAAGCGCTTCATGAATGGACATTATAGCATTATAACATTATAGCATTATAGCATATTAACATTATAACATTATAGCATATTAGCATTATAACATTATAGCATTACAGCATATTAACATTATAGCATATTAGCATTATAACATTATAGCATTACAGAATATTAGCATTATAACATTATAACATTATAGCATTATAGCATATTAGCATTATAACATTATAGCATTACAGCATATTAGCATTATAACATTATAGCATATTAGCATTTTAACACTATAGTATATTAGCATTATAACATTATAGCATATGGCATATAGCATTATAATATTATACCATGTAGGATTATAGCATATAGCATATAGGATCAGATTTCACACAGACCCTGTTATAGCCCAGAGCAGGGTTACCAAACAGGTGGCCCGCGGGCCAAAACTGGCCCACCAAAGGGTCTAATCCAGCCCCTGGGATCAGTTTGTAAAGTCAAATAACAACGTAAGAACCTTTAAATAATGACTCCAAATATTCCTTTGGTTTAATGTGAAGAAAAACAAAATTACATTATGGCTATAAATAATAAAAACTTTGTTTTAGTGCAAAAAAATAAGATAGGTTACGATAAGATAAGATAAGACAAGCTAAGATAAGCTAAGATAAGCTAAGATAAGATAAGATAAGTACAATAGAAAAATTAAAAAGAGAAAAAATATATTTAAAAATGTGAAAGTGACTAAAAATTATTAAAAAATAGAAATAATAATAAGTCATGGCTGACACACCCTGTGCATATGCAGGTTGGATGGATGGAACTCTGTCACTGTTTGTTCCATTGGAAAAATTCCGATGGTTTCTGAAATCTGAGATGTTGCGTTTTATAGGTTTTATTGCGTCATTAAGGTCATTTCACTCACACCTGAACTAGAAGCTGGAGAAGAAGCCATTTAAGCTGAATTATAACATACAGTAAATTGTAAAGGACTGCTAGATTTTGAATGTTCTAAGTGAAAAATGAGCAAAAGGACTCATTCACAACATATTTACTAACCTTTTTATTAGTATTGAGGAGATGATGTAACAACCAGCGTCCCCGCCCCATTTCACCATTTTAAATTTACAGGTGTTAACAGTCCCATAACGGTATGTTCATTATTTTTGTAAATTGTCTGTAAAATCCGTCTGATCAAAGATGCCCGGGAGATACTGCTACATTAAAAACTGTTCCAGTTACTCCCGTGATTGACACAGCAAACGTAGAGACCCGGAGGTACGTTATTTTGAGTTTATGACTAGTTTAATGGATTTACATTGATCCACACACTAACCAGGCCAAAACACTAACCCTCCAACACACAAACCAGACCATCACTAAACTAGAATCAAACCTCGACACTTCAGATACATGGAACAAGAATCTAGGAGGAAACATTAAAAACATAATCAATGCTGTCTATTGACTATGGAACAGTGCTGATGGTATTTCTCCATTACTACCCCCTTGATTA
The DNA here is from genome assembly GCA_037367295.1 of Apogon hyalosoma. Classification (NCBI taxonomy): domain Eukaryota; kingdom Metazoa; phylum Chordata; class Actinopteri; order Kurtiformes; family Apogonidae; genus Apogon; species Apogon hyalosoma. Next base: position 31,719,026 of record JAPQRP010000001.1, on the reverse strand, counting down.
CAACATGTAAACATTACACTGTCCACAGGCTGACCTTTGACCCCACCACAGTGTTTTCACAGTCATCGGGCTGTAGATCACCAAACCTTGAACCCAGAAAAACAGGAAAAGTGTTCATAGCTGTCAAAGGGACTTGAGTTGAAAATAAGACGAAAGTCCAGACGGATGATTATAGGCTTAGGGTTTAGAGGGTTACCCAGTGTCCTCTCTGTTTGAGTTGAACCCTCCCACTCCTTTGATCTCCACAAATATTATAAGTGTTATTTCTGATGTGAAATGTCAAAGTTAGCCTTCAGACATGAGCCACAGGTGCTGTTATTAGGACTGAACACTAGATGGAAGCATTGTGGAGGAATGCTGTTACTGCATCATATGATCATGTGGCCTTGAGCTGTAAGTGAAGGAAAGAAGAGGACAACATGGTGGACAGTGGCATTACTGCATCTGAAAAGAAGACACAACCATCATCCTCCTATCATAATGAACACAGACGGACCAAAGTCTGTGGACCCGTTGAATTCAGGTGGTTCTTTTCTAACAGGGTCTGGGACACAAAACAATAATGACTAATGTCAGAATATAGTTTTATATTGGGATAAATATCCTATTGATTATTAATATTGATGTTTCTCTGTCCGATCCTCATGAACAGGACATCTTACAGCTATAGACATGATGTGTCCCAATATTTATGTCCATATAGTTTAGAAACATCAATATTTCACTAAAGTTTAATGGTAGATTTTTCTTCCTCAGTCAGATGTGATGAAAGTAGATGGTTGGTTGTGGAACAAAATTATTATTTACAGTCAGGGCATAAAAAATATTTTATAAATTTAGAGGAAGAACATTTAAATTCAATCCTGGAGAAAAAAAAACTGTACTGAAGGAAATTGCTCTTGTTGCTTATTAGTTTTGTCAATTTTTAATTAATTTTGTATTGATTTCTTGGCTGTTTTTCTTCATCTTCTTGCTTATTTTATTAATTTCAGTTATTTTTTGCTTATTTTTTTATGTTACTTATTATTGTATACATCTTTTTCATTTTATTTAGTATTTAACATATATAATAAAAAAAAAAAAAAAACAAGTGTTGGTTTATTATTTTTTTCTTCAATTTCATTCAGTTTGTGTCTCATTTTGTTCTTGAGTCTCTTATAAAGACAAATCCAGTCCTAAATGCTGGTTCGTTGTAGTTTCACAGATACAGTCTGGGCTCAAAATGTGAAATTCTGTGAATTAATGATAAAATATATTTAACTCCAAAGGAATATTAGTGTCAGAGCTACCAGATCTATTTCAAAACACTGTCTGCACATGACAATACATTCGCTTTACAGGTTCTATCAGTGGAACATTTATAAATCTACTGGATAAATGAACATAAACCAACATATGGTATATGTGGAAGAACACACCATCATATATAATGAAAACATGAACTAACCAGCACTTTGGTCATTTATTTTCTGATTCATCTGATTAAAGTATGTCAGATTTAGTACATTTAATGTCTGAAGCAGATATTTACTAAGACATTAACAGTGTTGTCTGCATTTCCTCCAGATTGGGTTGAACATCTATAAATTCCATTGTCACAACAGTTCATCATGTTTCACTGTAGGCTGGCATTTTGTCGCACACACACAGGTTTTTCCGTTGCCTATGCCAGTTTAGTCATTTGGTGAGTTGCCATTAACGTGACTCCACCCAAATGTTAGTATTGAGGCTTAGATCACACAGAGTATCCAGAGCTCAGACCACAGCATTCACATCTTCAGCCCACAAACACAACTATTGCAGTCTTTGCTACTGATCTAATACTTTTCCACAATGAAATGTGTAAATGTCTGCAAGATGTACAGATTTAGTGCTCTTCAGGACTGTCTGAACAGCATTATGGGCCCTCAGGCAAAGAAGTGTACTAGGGCCCCTCCCACAACTACCACAGGAATTATTATGGGATGGAAGTCAATGGTCTTAAGGATCTCAATGTACATAAAATGACTGAGAAATTCTAGCACAAAATTACAACGGTGTATTAGGGCCACACAAGAAAATAAAAACACTTAAACACTTAGACACTATGAAAATAAAGTCATAAAATATCCAGATAAAACCCGTAATTTTATGAGAATAAAGTTGCAAACAAAGAGTCATAATTTTACGAGAATGAAGTCGTAATATTATAAGAATAATGTCATCGTATTTCGAGAATAAAGCCACAATATTATGAGAATATCATCATAATTTAAAAACAGGTAAAAACAGCTCAAAATTTACTAGAATAAAGTCGTACCCACTCGTCACATAATGGAGAACTTGGAACATTTTGTGAGGTTTTTCTTTCATTTGGGGTTTACACACAAAGGCCAAATACTGAGCCTATTAGCCCCACCCTCCATCAACACATTAGCATTAGTCAAAGAACTTTGAAGACAATTCACACACGTTTCAGTTTTTTTCGTCGTAGGAACTGAATGGACTTGGAGCAAATAACTTCCTTAAGGCTTACAATTTCAAAATTCGGACTTTTTAATTGCACTATTGCAAATTTATTTTCAAAATATTATGACTTTAATCTCATAAAAGTATAACATTTTCGTAAAATTATGAGGTTTTTTTTTAAACTACGATTTTATTCTCATAATATTATGGCTGTATTCTGGAAATATTACAACTTTATTCTCGTAGTGACAAGTGTTTTTCTTTTTCCAATGTGGTGCTAATACACCGTTGTACAATTGCACAGAAACACTGCTCTTTTTCCACTACTTTGCTCTAGTCAAAAATACTTAAGTTGATTTTAAAAAAAGCCTTGCTTTGAGTGTAGGTTGATCTACTTCCCCACCATCACTGATGTTTGGTGCTTTTACATCGGTTCCATGCGATTGATTTGATCATTTACCGAACTGGCGCAGATCCAGGCAGAGGTTGGCTCCCTCCACGACGCTGGTGTTCTGACACATGGACCAGACGTTGAAGTACATGAAGACCGGCAGACTGGTGAACGCTGTCACTCCAAGCCACACCAGGAAGAACAGATAGGCCAGGAACATCAGCTGGAACCCACAGAGCACACATGGACACAGACAAAGACCATGAGCTTCCATATGTCAGCATCAGGCAACAACAGGACTGGGTGGTTTTACTGTGTTTACTATGAACTATTTGGAAAATGACAGGTTATGAGGAATAGTATCAGGCTCTGTTCACACTGCAGCCAAATGTCGCTCAAATCCAATTTTTTGGCCCATCTGTGACCTGTATCTGATCTGTTAAAGACAGTTTGAACAGCACAAATCACATTTATTCAAATCTGACCCAGGCCACTTTCATATGTGGTCCTAAATCCAATACACATCTGATATTTTGCAATGCGACTTCAGTCTGAACGGCCATGTCGCATTTATCCGACCTTTACGTCACTGAAATGCAACGAACGTAATTCCCAGGAGGAGGAGTGGCGGAAAAACATATTTCCTTCCATAAACAAAGTGAGTGTCTATGTGGTCATGTATTACATCAGGACCTATTTGGCACATGTGGGTCACTTCAGGGTTACATTCAGTTTATCCTCAAATTGATAGAAGTCAAATTTAGTGTGAAATATGAACCAGCACAGAAAAAAATCAGATTTCACCAAAAAATCCCAATTGTGCATTAAGCCCTGCTGTGTGAACGTAATATTAGACCTACTCAACCAAAGCCGGTTTTGTCATGGGTAAATCTGTTTCTTCATTTGTGTATCTGCAGTTGTCATATTTCAATCAATCAATCAGTCAAATTTTGTTTATTTAATGCCAAATAATAATAGGTAAGATAACACTTTCCATTTAGAGCTGGTCTAAACTAGACTCTTAAAGGGGAACTGTGTCAGATTTATACCTTAATTGAACAGCTTCATAGAAATAGTGATGGTTAAAATGTCTTGATGGTTCAGTGTTTGTCTAACTGTAAGGCGGGGCCCAATGTGGGGGGGGGCATGAAGGCTTACCAGGGGGGTGATGGGGTCACTCCTGGGTGGTTTTTTTTTGTTCTTCAGGGTAGAACATGTATCAGGTGGAACTACTGTTTTAGCATTGGACCACCGTGGACTCATTTTAGGGACGTACACCAAACCAGTCTACTGCCATGGTGATCTGTCATTAGACTAGACAAAGAGTTTGGGTTTGGAGAATGGACAAGGATTGGACTGGAACAGAAACATGGGACGTGTTTGTGTTTTTGACCAGTTTGGACAGTTTGGACTTTAATATTCTGAGATGTGCAATGGAAACGGGCTCATTGACCCACTGATACTGGTCAAATGTTCATATGTGGTACCAACATGTATTTGCTGTTCTAAAAAAATAACTTTATTGTCATAGTTATAGATAATTGTGCATTTCCTATTTCATGTATCATATATCATTTCATATATCATTTCAAATATTTTCTCAGGGAGTAGTCTGGTTGAGTTTACTTGTATTATTCAAGCAAAAAAAGTTATTTTTAATTTGAACAAAAAATTATTCAAGGATATTGCTACAATATTGATGTTTCTGTCAATAAAATGTATAATTGCACCACTGTTACAGTGTTGTTGGGGTTGAGGGGGACCCGGAGGTTTTCGGTCCTCCAAAGGGGGGCCCACAGAAAAAGACTGAGAACCACTGTGTTAGGGGTTGAATGGAGGCTCTCCTTCCCACTAGTGTGTCTTGGGTCCAATACTCCACAGAAATGTCACAGTTTATGTCCCTACAACACAAACATGCCCCACCCCCTAGATATAAACACAAGCCATGCCTTCATTTCACAGGCAGAGCCGCAAAAAGAAAGAGGTGGGCGTGGTCAGAGGATTGAGAAGGAAGAAAAGAGTAAGTGACCAAACCAGGAACAGAACCAGAGTCTGCCTTGATTCAGCTTTAGCAGAAGGGAGAGAGATGAAAGAAAAAGAAGCATCTAAACAGATGCAGACTTGGCGTTGTTGCTCTTGTACTTGTAGGAAGGAATCCCAGCATCCCCTAGTAAACTAGACTGCATCTGGAAAGCTACAGTAGCTGACCCGGAGCTACAGACTGTAGTTCCTGGTCCTGGACTGTAGTCTACAGTCAGTCAGTAAGCTCATCAGGTCAGGCTGGCATGAACATACTAGCGGCGCCTCTATGAATGCCAGGGAGTCCCCTAAAGTTAAGTCAGAACTGTCAGAAGAGAATGGCCAAGTTTTAAGAGGGTGTAGGATCATGGTGCCCAGGTCAATGAGAGTGGAGATCCTAGAGAAACTACACCAGGGGCATCAGGGCCTAACAAAATGTAGAGAGAGGGCCAAGTTATCAGTGTGGTGGCCAGGGTTAGCTACAGGGTTAAAGAACACAATGATGTCCTGCCAGGTGTGCTGTGAACTACAGAGGACTCAACAAAAGGAACCTCTTATCTCAGCACCACTGCCGGACCGTCCCTGGAAGAGGACTGCAGTAGACCTGTGTGAATACAAACATCACAATTACCTTGTAGTATCTGAGTACTGCTCCAGATTTCTGGAAATATTGCACCTAACATCAACCAGTGCACATGTGTTCCAGAAGCTGAAATGTGACTGGTTTGACAGGTTTGGGGTCGCAGATGAGATCGTGAGTGACAACAGGCCCCAGTTTTCTAATGCTGAGTTCAGAAAACTAGCAGAGGAGCTAGATTTCAAACATGTTACATCTAGTCCACATCATCCACAGGGCAACGGACATGCAGAGAGAGCAGTACAGGTTACTAAGAAAATCCTTAAACAGGATGATTTGCTGCTAGCCCTGATGATCTACAGATTCACTCCACATTCCACCACAGGCTTTAGTCCTGGTGAGCTGGTAATGGGAGAAAGATCAGAACGACAGTCCCAACCTTGAAGAAAAACCTCATGCCCAAATGGCCCGGCAGGAAAGTGGTGAAAGAAAAAGACATGTGACAGAAAGCGGAGCAGGCTCACTACTTCAACCAGTGCCACGGAGCAAGGTCCCTGTCTGTTCTACACCCAGGAGACACAGTCCTCACCAAACTGGACCATGAGAAGGTGTGGTCTGCACCAGCAGTGGTCTCAGGAGAGGCTGCCACCCAGAGATCCTACATCATCACTGCCCAGGAAGGTGCAGAGCTGCGGCAGAACCGTCGTCACTTCCTTCCTGCACCAGTTTCCCAACCAACCCCACTGACATCTGCTGAGGGAGCGGAGATGGATACCCGGTCTGCGGTGACTGCCCACCAGGGCCTGCCCCTGCCCGTCAGACTGAGTACACCCAGCACACCTTTACCAACACAGACTGTGTCCAGGTCTGGGGGGTGGGGTGTAAACCTGTCAACAGGCTTAACCAGTGAAACTGGGTGAAAGTCATCATGGCCTTTGGGGGGAGAGTGATGGTACATGGAAGATTTGGAACAAAAAAAAAAAAAGACTTGAACTGTTTCAGTTAAATTGTTGCACTGACAGACCAATGCATAAACTAGTGCATAACTAGTGCATAATAAAAAGAAAAAATGTTGAAAACATAATTGTTGTTCTTGAAGATATGCACTTTGTTTGAGGTTGCTCTTTTACCAGCTGAGCTGTTGATTGATGTGTTGCTAATTTTGAGTTGAGTTCATGAGATTAGATGATAAAGTTCAGTTTATTGGTATTTTCCTCTAAGTGAAGTCATACAAATGTGCTAGATTGCATTCTGTTTCAGTCTGTGTGAGATACTGCTGTGTTCCCCTGAAAGAAAAAAAAAAAAGGGGGGGAAAGTCATATGCAGTAGTATATGTGAGGAGTGAATGTGCATGAGCGAAGAGAGAACTATGGTTGGCGGAGAGCAGAATAAGGAAGTAAGGAGGTGGAGCCTTTCAATGATAAACAGAGTGTTATGTGTGAGACTTGTGCCACAGTTTTATTGTTAATAAACTATGCAACTTTGATTGAGAACAGGAACAGGAGTCTGCCTATTTTTTACAAGTGTGACTGATAAATTCTCTATACTCGATGTATTTCAGTGGATTTGTGCTCTTGATGATTGTTATTGGCTGTATGGTGTTAACTCGTTTATGAACTCATTTTTATAAATGATGCCTGGATGCTTGCTAGCTAGCGCAGATGTTAGCACACTCATTAGTAATCAGCGTTGTGTTATGTAGGTGTGTGTTTGTTTCATGTACTACATTGCTCCAAGGATTACCAAGGATTACCTTCTCATCGCCAGCTTCATTGAAAACAAATGCACATGACTGGAGGGGGGGGACTACAGTGAATATCTGGTGGAAACTGTAGGGGGCGCTCTATAGACAAAAATGATACAATAACAGCAAAGAAGAACCAAATGGACAAATCTGACACAGTCCCACTTTAAGCCAATTCGGTTTGATTCCTTGGACTGGCAGAAAGTTGTTGACTGATGGACCCTTGAGCAAGGCACTTAACAGCCCAGCCGTTTGATGTGGTAAAAGAGAGGAGGACAGACAGGAGGAGAAGAGAGGAGGAGGAGAGAGGAGGACAGACAGGAGGAGAAGAGAGGAGGAGGA
>JAPQRP010000001.1:31675120-31686876 GCA_037367295.1 Apogon hyalosoma | reverse complement strand
TATTATTCCCCCCGTTTTATTCATCTCCCACCAGTATATCTAGGTAACAGTTATGTATTTCTATGAACCAAGTCTATATATAAATAGTGCATTTATATTTGGATAAATATTGAATAGATATTGCAGAACAGATTATTGCACCACTTATATAATAATGTCACATTTGTAGGATTATTGCTCATTATAGGAGGTGATTCTGAGGCTCCACTGAGGGAAGGGGTTGAACAGGAGGAAACAGGCAGATATGCATAAGCCTGTGGCTCAGTTTGCACATCAGTCTGGTTTACAACAGGCCTTTGTTCTTTTCACATCTACTCCCTTGGACTTCACACAGAAAGTTTCCACATTTTTACAAGACAGTTTCTTTTTTGTCTTGAGGTTGCTGTGCATTTGCCAGTACTATCACTCTGATTGTTCAGTGTTTGGAACACCCTGGAACTCATAGGCCTTTATGATAAATACAACCATATGCTTTTATTTAATCCTTTAAAGCTAAGGAAACTTTATCACTGTTCAGATTTCATTTACAGTGGAACATATTCTTACCTTAAAGCTTTAAAATTAAGGCTTTGTTCAGACTCCAGCCAAATATGGCCCAAATCTGAATTTTTTACCCATATGCAATCTGTATCCAATCTGTCATGATTCTACCTCCATATTTCCTTCCATAAACACAGTGCGTGTCTGCGTGGTTACGTATTATGTCAGGACCTCTTTTGCGCATGTGGGTCACTTCAGGGCCGCATTCAGTTCATACTCAAAACTGACAGAAGTTGCATTTAATGTGGAATATGAACAAACACAAAAAAAAATCGGATTTCACCCAAATATCTGAATTATGCATTAAGACCTGCTGTGTGAACGGAGCCTAAGAGTCCGTTAAAGTTACTTGCACTACTTTGTTAAACTTCTAAAGGAAAAGGCTATGTTAACTGTTCATTTATAGACAAAGGAAACACAAACAAGGAATTCAATGGAAACGAAGAGGAAACAAATGTTCCTAAAATGTCCCTAAAAAGTAAGACGATGTTGTTAAAGTATGATAAGTCACGGAAGGACTTTACACGCCATCTGTAGTTTAATCTGTGCATCATATTCTGTTGAGTATTCAGTTGAAATTTTAAGAGATACTGTAAACCAATCCAACCGTTCAACCGCTTACAGATGGAGGCCTGACATGAATCCATCCAACCTACTGTGAACTCTGTGCAGAAGAAGAAACTCTCCTACCCACATAAGTGTGGACAGGTTGTGATGGTCAGACTATGTTCACAGAATCTTTAGCTCAACAAACTCAATTAGAGATTGATATATAATATGTTCAAATCCTCAACAGCAGTTCAACATTAAAAACATTAATTACACAAAAGCAGTGGTTTGACTCATGTCCTGAAAACCTACTACTGTACATGAACAAACAACAGGAAAATATGGGCTGTTTCTCAGTACTGAGTTCACAGAGTCTGGTCTTATGAACTCAGTGAGTCCGGTCCCAGAGGTTGGACTTCCTGTTAACTCCAATCTGTCTATAACTGAACCGCTGGTACTGGTGACCTTTAACCCTGTCTCTGCTGGATTTACAGCATCAGCTCCGTGATGGATTTACCTCAAACCAACACAGTGTCACAGATTTGGTTTCAGTTCATTTGTACTAGTATTTACATGTCATTTATATATTTGTACTAGTATTTATATGTCACTTATACATTTGTTCTAGTATTTACATGTCAATTATATATTTGTACTAGTATTTACATGTCACTTATAGATTTGTACTAGTATTTACATGTCAATTATATATTTGTACTAGTATTTACATGTCACTTATACATTTGTACTAATATTTACTTGTCATTTATACATTTTGTATACTTTTCTAAACTCTAATACATTTGGTTGAATCCCATATCATGATAATACTGATGTATTTGAATGCATGCGTTGTATGTGTTCTACCAGTATATCACATCATCTCGTTACAGTCATCAAGTCAATTCAACACTTATGAATTCAGTTTTCACTTTTTCACGTTTCACTTTCACTTTTTCGTAGCATTCGACAGTAGCACCAAGTGCATCTTGGGATATTTACAGCCAAGTCTACACCAGTCACCAACTAGTGCATCCTTGGTTTAAGCTAGCAGATAAGAACAACATCCAGGTATTCCATGGGTTCTTGGTTTATGCAAACTTTTAAATGGAACAGTACTTGGACCATGACTGAAGACATTTCACGAGAATGGAAGAACAGAGAAGAACATGTATTGAGAAACGGCCATAATCAAATAAGTCACATTCCCATGCTACGCTGAAACTTCCCTTTCTTCCTGCTGTAGTTTGAAACTCTGTTGGTCAGCTGTTCTCTGTCTCTCTCTCCATCCTGTATGTCTCTCTCCACTGAGCTGTTCCGCTGACAGCACCCCCTGCAGATTTGGAACACTTCAGCACTTCAGCAACTGGTTCTGCAGCATTTTTCGTTTGCAGATGTTTTCTTGGTTTGCATCGTTTCCCTATTTGCAGATCATTTGATGATTACGCATTTGTTTTTGCTTCTTGCATTGGTTTAGACTTGTGTTTGAGTTGGTGAATCTGCATTGTCTCTGTACTTGCAGCTGTTTTCTCCAGCTGAGGCGCATTGGGCTATTACAGTGGCTTTGGCCCTTGTCGGCCACCACAGAAAACAGCCATGAAAGCCAGTCTGAGAATTCAGGTAATTCCACCAATACCTGAATGAAGCAGGCAGCAGAACCACTGGAACAAACACAAACTGCACTGTGAAGATGGGTCTGTCCATGAAACTGGGTTTACTTTGGTATCTGTCACTTTTCCAGCTTTTTAGACCCAATAATAAAAGGTAAATTTAGACATATTTCCCCTCAAGATGAACCTAATGATGACCTCAGATAAATGCAAAAAAATTATACTCTTGCTCTGAGCCATCCCATAATTAAGGAATTTATAATCAACTATATTGGGTCCAAAAATAGGACCCAAATTGGGACAGTTAAAGCTACCTAGGTGTCAGTGCATTTGATTTAAAAAACATGGCTGTAAATGGTCTTATATAGACTTGAAATAAAGACTGTGTTAAATGTGTTGATCCCAGTGGTTTTTCTAATCCAGACATCTGGGTTTTTCATGAATCTCAATCTCATTCCAGGTTTGGTGTAGAACCCATTGTGTCCACTCGTGTTACATGCAGAACCTGCCCATTTAAAAACATATAAATCGACAATGATTTTACAACAGCGGTCATTTTTGTGAAACACTCTGCCTTGAATATTTACCTCAATTCCCAAAATGCACCTGTGAGAGAATAAAATATTTAAAAAACAATAGTAGTATGTAATTTTGGTGTCCTTTTTATCATGTTACATGTGGATGTTTGTTAAATAAAAATGGGTTAAATTTGAAAAATAGTTTCTCTTTTATCTTAATAAATATTTATTTTTTAAAATTGACTCAAAGTGCTTCTAAACCTGCTTCATAACATCAGTCTACACCTGGTTTGAATGCTTAGCCTCCATGTCCTGCTTTAATCCAGACCTCAGTGGATGAAAGGCCACTTTGGTTCCTGAAACAAATGCAAGATCAAGATTCAACATTCTTTACAGTTTTCAGCAGTTGCTCACTATTTTTACTCAACCAAATCTGTGTGTAGAGGAAGACCAACTTTAATTACAGATTTTACAGCCATCTGATCTTTGTACAATGCTGCATGTTTTTTACAGTTTGACAGCCACGCACATTTTTTTAATCACTTGGTGCAAATACAAAAGTCAGCTCTGTGGATAACGAACCCAGACATCGTACACATACTGTCAGTCCAGTAGTTGCCCTGATGTCTGTATGATGTACTAATTACCGTGTACTTGCATGTAATGGAAGGCACCAGGTACTATTGTTGGTCGTATTTATTATTATTAAGACATTATTCTTATAGAATTCTTTCTTGGTTGGATCTGGTCCACAGGTCATTAGTGGTTCTCAGGTGCACCTGCCATGGTTGTCTTCACCTGACTGTAATTGGTCAGCTTAAGTCTTTAAAAGAAGATTGTCCCTCCCACCTCAGTTTGCCCGGCCCCCCATCCTGACCACCGACTCCCATTTTAAATCCTGTTTAAGGCCCATCTGTTTGTTTTATCTCTCTCTGTGATCGTTTTGGGGGGGAAATCTGCATGCAGATGGACACACAAAAGTGTGTGAACTGTCCTATTTATGGATGTAGTATGTACGGCAGGTGGCATCACCACCACCAACACCAAGTGCCTGCCTAGAACCATTCTCCTTCTGTTCCTGTTCTCTCCTGGTGCCAAATACAATCACAAAACAGGAAAACAGAACATCTGCCTTCTATGCTCCCTACTACTCTTTAAAAAAATTTGTGACAACTGCTGAAACAACTCTTGGATGTAAATTAGAGTGGTTAGGGCAATTTGAAGCTCCGTCGCAGGGATATAATCCCACATGTTGTTGTTTTCCTGTACTGATGCCTGCCTGTGATGGAAATTCTACACGACGAGAAAACACAGTTTTATATTTTCAACCCTTAGACAGTGACGCCAGAGTGGAGCATTTTTAAGATTTCCACTCTGGAACATGGTTTCACTTTTTTGCATTTTCAACCGCCAAAAACACCATCTAAATGAAAGGTACATCTGATAAAAGATTGTAAACTGGGTCTCACTAACCTTTTAGAACCCCTAAAAGGGCCCTTTATTGACCCCCCCCCCTTCCAAAAGGGCCCTTTATTGGTTTGACCCCTTTAATTGTTTTGTTTCGTGGCTTTCCCAATTTGCCACCTCCGTCCATGAGTTATGTTTTTTTTTTGGTTTTTTTTTTTTTTGTGTATGTTTATGACAAATGTGACACATTACATTAAACTTTTCAAAATTGTTCAAACAAATTACAAATTCTGCTGTTAAACTGATATGATTTGTAAATTTAGGTTTTGAAAAAACAGTTTCAATAATTCAGATGATCCTTATTTTATCTCTTTCCTGTTGTGCTGTTGCACTGTTATAGCAAACATTTTTGGTAATCAATAACTTGTACATACAAAAGCAATTTGGAACAACAGAACTTTTATCCAAATATATGCAGTACTTATAAACAGTCCTTCTTTGGTACCATTTTTACAGGGTTAATTATTCAGCAGCATTGTGGGTATGTAAACAATATTGTATATTAGTTATTGTCATAATTACATAAAATCTGTTTATTGTATTTTATTTTAGTTCATATGTGACAGATTGGGCCTCCAACTCAGTATGTGGAACTTTTAATTTGAGTCTGTACCCCAACGATTCCTTTATAGTGGGATGCTGCCCGCTAGAACTAGCCTTTTCATGCCTTTACCTCTTCCCTATTGTTCCTGATCTCCATGGGAGAGGTAAGCCACCTTGCAGTCGGGGAAAATTCTTGTTTTAGCCCCTGCTAATTGCATGTTTAAATGTACTGGCTAGCTCAAACTCTCTATGAAATGCTTATGCTGTACTACAACCTATTTCCGTGTCTTTTAATTTGTGTAGGGGCATGCTTTATGGAACTTACTGTATTTATGCTGCTTTCATCAGGAGCTGTAAAGATTAAATGGAGACTGTCTCCAAAGTTATGCATGTACGAGTCTCTTCCTCAAACATATCGCTAATAATGCAGAGTCTGACACGACTGCTTATACTATTTCTTGCTTTTCCATTGCACCTAGCCACAAGTTGACAAATCTGGTAAGAGGCAAGCACACTGATTACATTTTCTTCAGGAAATGTGCGTATGTGTAGTTTCAGTCCTAGTAGGGTGGTGTTGGTTTACTGTCAGTAACATCACTTCAAAAGCAAACAGAAGTCAAACATAATGTAGCACATGTGGCCCTCCTGAGAATCCAGACATTTACTTTACAAAAGGAGGGAGGCCGATGCTCATTTGTTTTCACCACAAAGCTGATTTTGAACATAAAGATGACAGAAACAGAACATGACTTGTCATGCAGCCCTGCTAATGCTTTCAATTCTAATGAAGACTGTGTGGTGAAATATGAAAAATGAACCCCCTAGTGATGTATGCCTCCATGTGTGTGGTGTTTAACTGCATGATGAAACAAGAGCAGAACCATAACCTGCATTATATGAAGTCAAAAGGCTTTAAACAGCAAATGTTCATCTGAACAAAACCTGAGATCAATGAGAATGAGAGCTTTGGAGTTAGTCTGTCAAAGAGGATGATTGGCTAGAGAGTAAGGAGGCGGAGAAACAAGAGCCATAAGGACTGTGGTGGGAAGGAGAATACAAGAAACAGGGCGAGAGAAAAAAAGATAGGTGAGTGGGATGGATGGGGTAAAGGAGAAGTGGGGGGCAGAGTCAGAAAGGAGGGAGATGGAGGAAAAAAGCAAAGTGGTCAGGTGATAAGTAAGCGGACACAGTCATAGACAGGTTTACTGGCCACATGAACGCTGGAAAACAATGCATCAGATTTACAACTGCATTCACATTATGACCTGAGAACTACACACACCTTTTTAGAAGGACAGTGGACATGTCTCAAATCAATAACATTAACTAAAGAACAACCAAAGAAATGTTTGTCATCACTGCAGTCCAACTACAGTTTGACTTTCATTCTTGACAGACAGTGGCAAGAAAAAAAAATGTGATCCCTTTGAAAACGGCTTTTTCTCTGCATGAATTAGTCCTAAAATGTGATCTGATCTGCATTCAAGACTGAGTTCTTCCTTATGGGTTTATCACTGATATTAAACACTCCCTGTGCTGACCATGGACTCAGGGATTAACACAAGTGATGTTCAACCAGTGAAGCAAGACCAGAACCAGGTGAGGATGTGCTTTGACTCATAAAAAACTGAATTTGCTCATCACAAGAATCATCTGAAAAAAAGACTGAAGGAGTCATGAAGTCATGTCAAAGCCTGTAGTTCAGTTCCACATTCAGCCCAACATGATCTGCAGTGGGCTGGACCAGGAAAACAATAACACAATAATATAGAAATAATGTCAACTCCAAACTTTTCTCAGTGTTTTAGAGTGAAAAATGTAAAATTACATAATGAAAATATTTACAATTAGAAATGATCCTTTAAAAAAAAAGTGAAGAACTTGAACAACTATGAACAAACCGAAACTTCTCATTTCCATATGTGCATTACAATGTACTGATCACAGTGGATCTACAAATACACTAAATATTTAATAACAGGCAAAATATTATTCAAATTGCACTTATTTCTCTTAAGACGTTTCATGTTGTTCATATTTGTTCAGGTTATTTGAATTTTTTGTGAAATGATAGCTAATAAATGTAAACATTCTCAAGTAATTTGACTTTTTTTCTTCTTCACATTAAAATTGTCATTATTTATAGGTTATTATGATAGTACTTTACTGATCCGACTCACTTTTGATTGAGCTGGACTGAACGTGGAACCTGAACTAAAATGATTATTATCTTCCGTGTAATTTTTGCATATCACATATTCATCCTGTGGACTGGACTGGACCCTTTGGTGGGCTGGTTTTGGCCCACAGGCTACATGTTTGACCGCAGGTAGATACCCTGTCCACAGGTGAAGCTGAGTTAATGGGGCTTCTCCCTCTAGTGGACTCCAGCCAAGGTGACAGACCCCAGTCCACGGCAGGACACCATGGTGGAAGCTGCTGCACCTTAAAGATCCATTTATGTTCACTTTACCCGTGTAAACTAGGGAAGATGATCGGATACGTACTGATACACTGACACGCATGTGTTGGATCCCAGTGCACCGCTACAGAAGCTGAGATGGAATGTACATTTTGGAATGATATGCAGATGCATCAGTTTTTGAATGTTTGTAGCCATAAAATTCAGTCTGTTCAACAGAATATATTTGTACTTGCATTTAAAAGTGTTACTGTTTATTTAGGTAGTTTTTCTTTTCTGCAGACCCATGTTAATGTGCACTGCAGATTCGCAGACGTGTACACTGCACACGGCAGTATGAGCTCCGCCCATGCACTGGGCAGGTGCTCCGCCCATGAATACTATACTGATTCAGCGCGGGAGCAAGAAGTTTGGACGCCCCCTTTTACATCTGAGTTTTCTTTACCATATGTAAACATCTGGGATTTTGATCTTTATTTGAACTAAAATGTGGAGAAAATATACCTACAAAGATGAAACTAAAGACATGTTTTTTAAAATGCTTTGGTAAATTCTAATTAATAATTTATTTATGAGGTAAAAGTTGGGACCACGTTGTCTCCATGAATGTTTAATAGCTGTGGAATTGTTTGTCTGGTATGAGGTTAAGCACATTGTGTTTGTCTGCACTGGTGACTAAAGCTATGTTCTGACAGTAGGTCTTAATGCACAATTGTTTAGTGTGCTGGTTCATATTATACATTAAATGCGACTTCTGTAAGTTTTGAGTATGAACTGAATGTGACCCTGAAGTGACCTGCATGCACCAAAGTGGTCCTGACGGAATACGTGACCATACAGACACACACTGTGTTTACGGAAGGAAATATGTTTTTCCTGCCACTCCTCCTCCTGGGATGTAGAATTGGGACGTTTGTTGCATTTCAATGACATAAAGGTCTGATAAATGCGACCTGGCCATTCAGACTGAAGTCGCATTGTAAAATATTAGATACGTATCAGATTTAGGACCACATATAAAAGTGGCCTGGGTTGGATTTGAAAAAATCTGATTTGTGCAGTTCAAACTGTCTTTAACAGATTGGATACAGGTCACATATGGGCAAAAACAAATCGGATTTGGGCCACATTTGGCTGAAGTCTGAACGGAGCCTAAGATTCAGGTCAGACCACATTTTATGACCAAATCATATAAAAAACTAGAGACTGTGGAAGGGTTCACACTTTTTCTTGCCACTGGATGTATTGTATCTTAGATATTTCTTCTCCACCTCTTACTTGAAAAACTGAGATCCAATGTCCCTGACAGAAGTCAGGTATCCCTCTAGGAAACTTGGACAAACATGTTCCCAGACCTCAGAGGCTCATTCAAACTGGAGTTACTACAGTGTGTTTGGGTTCAGCTGCTCCATATGACCATTAGACTCTATTCCAGGGGTGTCAAACATACGGCCCAGGTGCCAACACTGGCCTGCCAAAGGGTCCAATCTAGCCTCTGGGATAAATTCGTGAAATGAAAAAAATACACGGAACATATGAACAATCAGTCATTTTTGTTTAGGTGCCACATAAAGCACTACTTTGGTCTCAAGTGGGTCGGGCCAGTAAAATATTATCATAATGACCTATAAATAATGACTCCAACTTTTATTTTAGTGTAAAAAAAAAAAAGAAATTAAATGAAATTGTGTAAATTTACTAAGTATCCTTTCAAAAAAAATATGAATACCATGAACATATATGAACAACCTGAAATGTTTTAAGAGAAGTCAGTGTAATTGGACCAATATTCTGTCTGTTATTAAATGTTTGGTGTGTTTGAAGATCCACTGGATCTGTACGTTATAATGAACATGTGGAAAGATAAACTCAGGCAGAATATTGGTATAATTGCACCCATTTTTCTTTAGAAAATTCAGGTTGTTCATGGTTCACCTTTTGTGAAATGGTAGTTAGTAGATGCAAACATTTTCATAATGTAATTTGATGTTTTTCATTGTTATTATTTGACTGGTCTGGCTCAGTTGAGACTTTATTTGGCTGAATGTGGAACCTGAACTAGAATAAGTTTGACAGCCCTGGTCCATTCATGTTCTACTATAGACTTCAGAAAGGGACACAGCCATGTTCTTACCAAATCAAATGTAATGTACCACAGCAGTTACTACACCCCTTACACCTTTTACCCTCAATGATGACCACAAACAGTGATTTAAGTCACTGTTGTGAATTAGCTGTGAGTGGTAATCATCTTGAACTCATGTGAACTGACTTACAAGGACCATGTACACAAACCCCCCCTCCTCATAGGAGAACACATATACATTGTACAAGTTCAGTGACCTACGAATGTCCATCTATAGTCCCTGGAGACAGGAGAGCAGTGTCGTAAATTAAATAACAGTTATCTATGCCCAGTGATGGTCCAAAATCATGGAAATCATCATCATCAGCCATGTAGGTCTGTGTTGATTGTTGCACATTTTATGTTTCTTCTGTTGGTGCTGGCAAATTATACAACTGTACATAACCTGCACATGTAGAGGAACCCCTGTAGACTGGAACTGGTACTTGTATATATACTGTTAGCATCATAGCATAATGACCTAACTCATCCACAAGTGGACCAAAGTCTGTGGACCTGCTGAATTCAGGTGGTTCTTTTCTAACAGGGGTCTGAGATAAAAAACAATAATGACTAATGTCAGAATATAGTTTTATATTGGGATAAATATCATTGCTTTGGTTAGTTTAGTTTAAATTGTTATCTTTGTTTCCAAAATGACTCAGAGACGGTTTGAACTGAATTTATACCAACATTGATTTTTTTTTTTTTTTTTTTCCTCATGACTATAATTTTAAATGCTCTACTTCTAAATTTGTAAAATATTTTTCGTGCTCTTTCCTGATCACTGAAAAATTACCCCAAAACAATAAAAAAAACCCCCACTTAATAATCACCCAAAAACCACCCAATTTTTTTTCTCCATGACTCTGATTTTAAATGTTCTTCCTCTAAATGTCTCTAATATTTTTCCTGCTCTGACTGTAAATAATAATTTTGTTCCACAACTAACCATCTACTTTCATCACATCTGACTGAAGAAGAAAAATCTACCATTAAACTTTAGTGAAATATTGATGTTTCTAAACTATATGGACATAAATATTGGGACACATGATGTCTCCAGCTGTAAGATGTCCTGTTCATGAGGATTGGACAGAGAAACATCAATATTAATAATCAGTAGGATATTTATCCCAATATAAAACTATATTCTGACATTAGTCATTATTGTTTTGTATCCCAGACCCTTGTTAGAAAAGAAACACCTGGATTCAACGGGTCCACAGACTTTGGTCCATTTGTGGATGAGTTAGACAGTTATGATAGGAGGATAAGGACATGGTCTTCTCATTTCATCTCAGAGGAAGCAATAATAACCCTAAATTTAATTGAACTGTGTTTCATCTCTTTGTTAATTTGACTGATAACCAGCGGATTGTCCTTATTCAAGTGTTTCTTCACATACAATAGGAGCTGTTCTGACTAGACACTTGTTCTGCTGTTCACCGTAATAACATGAATGCAGTATTCACGGACTGTGTTCCGGCAAACACTGTCTATGACTGTGAGATGAGAAAGGTTAGCCATCAATCATCACTCTCCTACCCGAGTTAGATCTTGACACTCTCAATGCCGTAAACGTTGTATCCCTCTTTATAGGTGGCGTAGTTTGGCTGGTGGCTGGGGGACAGCAGGTTGAAGTTGGGGGCATGTTGAGGAGAAGACAGAGAGTGTGTGTAGTTCCCTGTGTGCTGGGGGGACGACAAGGTGTTGGCTGCCACCTTTGTGACAAAAATAAAGTCCTGTTATTACTAGGCTGATTGTTTACTGAGGATGTGATGATTATATGGCACTGTTATTGTTCATTAATTATAATAGTAATATGTTAACCTGTAAAGACCCAGTGCTACTTCTATGGCACTTCCCACATGAAGTTTTCTCTCCATTAAACCTTTATAGATGGATAGATAGATGGATAGATAGATAGATAGATAGATAGATAGATAGATAGATAGATAGATAGATAGATAGATAGATAG
>JAPQRP010000001.1:31642513-31664899 GCA_037367295.1 Apogon hyalosoma | reverse complement strand
TTGTGAGGCACAAGTGCTATCCACTGCACCACTGTGCCACCCATTTTCTGTGTCATTTTTGCTAATTCATTCTGTGGGGTGGATCGGACCATTAGGCGGGCTGGATTTGGCCCACGGGCCACATGTTTGGCAACCCTGTTCTAGATGAACAAGGGGATGATCTGGGTCCAGTCACAAGGAGGAGTCATGTAGTACGTTCAATGACTAAACTCCTCTATCGTGCCATTTCTGTACGTCTGGATCATTCCAGTCACTGTTCCCATTTGTGCTGGCATATCCCAGAACACTTTACAGCGTGCTGTCTCCATGACAACAACCAGTAGTGCACGCAAAGTCCTCATTTAAATAGGGCGGTCTCCAAGACTTTGACCTGTTGTCATTTGTGCAGGAAATCTGAGTAAATCACCTGTGACACGCAAATCAATAGCAGAGCAAGCAAATTTTCTTAGTAAATCTTAGTAAATCAGGCCCTTAGAGCTTAAATATGTCTGAGTTCCATCTAAGCTCAACCTGCTGAATAACCATTAAAACAAATATTAGTCTGAGTCACAATCACTTAATATGTCAGTATGGAACCATTAAGAGTCCGGAGTGTGGTTCTGAAAGACAGCTGGATATATTTTAAGTAAAAAAAAAAAATCAAATACAAATAATAAATGATGCAGTGATCTTAAAATTTGCAGTTCTTTGTAGAGAGTATGAACACAACATAATGTGGATTTATATTTGCAAATGAAATGAAGGTGATCAGGCAAAACACGAAATATATCAAGTCCACACTATTTACAATGAAATACAAGTCAAAGTCCATGTTGATATAACTACTTTAGTCTGTATTTTGCATTTTCTATATTGTAAAAAAAAATGTCTTACTTGGGATTGAAAAAAAAATATTACAACTCTATTCATCTGGGGAAGCAATTTGTGTCAAATTCTTTAAAATACTACTGTCTTTACAGTGGTGAGCCAAAACCACTAAAATGACACCATACCATATGAGAACTGGGACTAGTTTGAATGGATTAAATACAGACTGGTGTTAAAGTGAATTACTGCGGAAACTAAGGACAGACACTAAATTTGTATGATTAGCAAATCAGAATTAGACTTTTTTTTTTAAATCAATACTGAGTATCAATATTTTTCATTCAAAGTAAATTCATTGATTTAATGGATGATGCAATATTGACACAGTCTAAATCTTTCTCACATGACAAGACCAGAAGGTGATTGCACAAAGAATGAAACTGAATGTTATTTATACAACAAAAATACACGTTTTTTGTTTGTTTGTTTTTTTTCTAGTTTTTGAGGCAATGCAAAGGAAGGGAATGTTTGATCTGTGGTTTATTCTTGCAAACCTAATAGGATTAATATATTAACAAATATCGGTAGTTGCTGTTCCACTAATCCCAAAATTGCGCAAAAAGAAGTTGCGCATAAATATTTCCCTAATGGAAAAATGACAAATTTGCCAAAAGTCTTGTTTTTCAATGAAAAACTGGTGTAATTAAATTGGTATATTGCACAAAACTGCAATGAAAAGACCTTTTTCCACAACTAGAGTCACATGAACAAAAAAAACGGATGTTGATGGTTGTTACAACAAGAGAAGAAGAGTTTAAAACAAACGTGGCGGTATGTGTGGACACATAAGGAAACCCAATCATTTTAGAATTTAGTACAAGATAGAGGGGTAATGAGTATTCTAGATTCAAAACAACAGATATTTATGTTCATGTTTATGGAATGACTTCTACTGACATCTACCAGAATAAATAAACTAATCATCACATTTGTGATTTAATGAAAAAAACAAGATTATGCACTTCTGTTTTTATGACATTTAGTAAATATTGGTGAAGTTTTATGCATATGTCCGATGGAAAAGCGACTAGAGACTAACTAGTCAATCCAAACAGCTCATACAGCCACGGAAAATATTATCAGACCATCAAGTCATCAAAAACAATGATTATTTAATCAAGTACTAACTCCTGTGTGTATCATGTGACTAAAACGGATAGAAAAGAAAACATGGAATGCCTAAAAGCACCGTTTTTGTCAGTAAAATGCCATAGATATTGATGGAAGAATTGAAGTGATTTTGGTTATTATTAAGAAAACATATAAAAGGGATACATATCAGCTCTGAAATTAAACTACTGTGAGCTATTTTTGTTGTTATAATTATATTTGTTCAAACAAATGTACCTTTAGTTGTACCAGGTATTATAATGAACAAGAAATTGAAGAAAACAATGGTGGTCTAATAATTTTTTAAGTGAAACTGTGTGTAAGAAGGCGTGGAATTCCTGGTATATCTATATACATAATATACCTATTATATCTATTATACCCCTTACCCTCTAGGCAAGTGGAGGTATACAAAGTTTAGTGGTGAGATTCCACAGAGTTCTGTACCAGGATCACTACTTTTCAGTACATGATTCCTTTGAGCTTTGAGACATGAAAAAAAATCCACTACTTTGTGAAGATATATTACTTCAATCAAGTATTTCTATCTATGAGGCTGTTGTTAAAGATATAAAGGTCTTTATGCTGTGTTGTTTTTGTTTTCTAGATTCAAACAGAATGGAAGTTAGTGTATTTGGCCCTAAAAATCCAGAAATGTGTCATTTCGCTACATATACTACTGTCCATAAAAATACATTCTTCTTTTTATTCCTGTTTATACACATTAGTGATCACTTTTGACCAGGTGTAATGATCCCATACTGAGTCCCAGTTACACATTATCTATCAAGAATAAATCACATTGTCACAAGCAGTTCATTAGAAGAGTTACACATATTTTATTCCAATATCCATGGGCAACAGGGTATTTCGTTTGGATGTCATCATTTGGTCCTCCAATATGACTGTAAAGGACCTTTGAGTCTTTCATTAACCAGGACATGTCCCTCAACTTATACTTACATATTCAGACAACTCTCAAACTCTACGTTCACACAGCAGGTCTTAATGAACAATTTGGATTTTATGGTGAAATCCAATTTTTTTGTGTGCTGGTTCACATGCCAAATTAATTAATTCATTAAGTGAGTATGAACTGAATGCGACCCTGAAGTGACCCCCATGCGCAAAAGAAGTCCTGATGTAATACATGACCACGCAGACTCATACTGTGTTTATGGAAGGAAATCTGTTTTTCCCGCCGCTCCTCCTCCTGGGACACAGAACTGTGACATTTGTCGCATTTCAATGATGTAAAAGTTAGATAAATGCGACCTGGCCGTTCAGACTGAAGTCGCATTGCAAAATATCACATATCTATTGGATTTAGGACCATATATGAAAGTGGCCTGGGTCGGATTTGAAAAAATAGATTTGTGCTGTTCAAACTGTCTTTAACAGATCGGATACAGGTCTCGTATGGGAAAAAAAAAAATTGGATTTGGGCCACATTTGCCTGCAGTCTGAACGTAGCCTAAGATGTTTTTATATACACAAAATAAGCACAAAGAAATGGTGAAAAAGTAACCGGCACATTCCAGGGCTGAAATGGTTAACTATCAGGAAGTCCCAATAAACCCCTGAAAAGATACAACGCTACAGTAATAAGAGCTAGCAGAGATCAGAGTCCCACATATCAGCCTGTCTTTAATGACTCCCTATGAGTCTGACATCCTTGTCATGACATTATGTTCAATAGTTCATTGTACTCTAGAAATCAAACATGCCAGTGGGGCGTTTGTCGTGCCCCCCCCTCCAAAAAAAAACAAACAAAAAAAAAACTTGTCGAGTGTGTCTGAGGGAACTTATATATATAGCACAGGTAACACATCCCTCATGACTGGGGGGCCGGGGGCGCGAAGTATGTTGCAACCAAAGACCTGGGCGTACCTCAATAAGTACAGCGACGTATCTTATTGGGGGGAGGGCACGGAAATTCACCACTGACATAATATGCTGCCTGATATTCATACTTATACAGACTAACACCCCCCTCTCAGCTTTCTAATTCCAAACATCTGCCAATGGTGTCCTAGTGCCCCCTGGGGGCTGGTACTGCTCCCGTTTGAGAACCACTGCCTTAGTTCATGTAGAAGTTCTCCAATGGCATTGTGAGTAGGACATACGTCTATATTATTGTCTCTTCTATCATTCCATAAATGTTGACATGATCAGAGCAGATTGGTTCTGTGAGTTGCCTTTGGTTGGGCCTTTGCCCCGCCTCCTTGCCACAACAACTGCAGCCAGTTTATGGTGAAGCAGTGCCAATTCAAACCTGCCTTTAAGACGTGATGAATATAGATGCAAAATCAGCCACTACAACCAGTCCCAGGTTTGGTCAATCATAATGGTCAATATTTGCATCTACTCCTCCCAATAATTTTGTGCGTTCTGGCAGAAACGCCCATTTTTCATATTCATCAAGGCAAACACACTAAAATGGTTGGACGAGTTATTTTGACCATTTGAGACTCAACCCTCAGTGCACCCTGTTAGTAGATAAGCTTCAACATGGTTTTGCGTGAGCAGTCACATTTGTGCATGTTTTTACACATGCAGACCTTTAGTAAATCAGGCCCATAGAGCCTTTAGCTGTCCCCTCCTCACCTGGGAACCAGCTCCCACTTAATGCATCAAACTAAAGTGATTGATTTGGAACTGACTAGAATTCACAAACATTCAGATCAGTGGGACTGGGGCAGTTCTGTGGTGCAGTGTTGTTTAGGTTGTTTGCAATGCTTGTTTTCTTGTTGTTGGGAATTTAGTTCTCTCACCACTACTTATTATTATTATTATTATTATTATTATTATTATTATTATTATTATTATTATTATTATTATAATTATATAGTTATTATGTATCATTGTTATGAGTACTATTACTGCTATCACATTATTATCACTTTTATCCAGTGATTAAACTATATACAGAGTATATACACATGTGAAGGGTACCAACAATTTTGACCACGTATATGTATGTATGTATTTATATATATATAATGTCTATATATATATATAGACACACACAACATAATTATCTATTTATTGCTATTATTACTATTATTATTATTATTATTATTATTTCTGTGCTACTTGTTGTTTCTACTAGTATAATGTGCAATTGTCTGTTTTTTCAGTACTGTTTTTCTCTTTTTAGTCCAACGGTCCAAGGGTCCAGTGGACTATTAGTATCAGCTGTCGTCCGTCTGTCGTCCATAAACAATTTTCCTTGAATCTTCTTCTCCTAAACCGTCAGTCCGTATGACTTGATTTTTGTTGTGGAACATCTTTGGGGTAAGGTCTACAAGGTTTGTTTAAAGAATTGGGAAATACTGATTTTGTTTAGTTTTTATGAACTTTTAAATTTTTTAAAATCCCCACTGGTTTATAATGGGACACATTTCAAAGTGCTATAACTTGAAAACAGTTGAAGGTATTGACGTAATTACTATTGGGAATAGATATGAAATCACATATGGGCTTTCATTTGGTACCATGACCTTTGACCCTGAGTGACCTTGAAAGGTCAAACAAATGTCAATGAATGTCTTTAAATATGCTGTTGGACTACAGGAGCCTTGGTCCTATTTTTATAGTTTTGTTATTTTTCTTGTGGTATTTCTTATGTGTATACATATTTGGTGTTTGTGCTGCTGTTGGAACCTCAATTTCCTGACGGCTCTGATCAAAGGATTAATAAAGTTCTATCTAATCTAATCTAATCTAATCTAATCTAATATAATATAATATAGTCTAATTCAGTCTAGTCTAACCTAATGTAAACTAATCTAGAGTAATCTAATCTAAAGTAATGTAATGTAATCTAATCTAGTCTAATCTAATCTAAACTAATCTAATCTAGTCTAATCTAGTCTAATCCAATCTAATATAAAGTAAACTAATCTAAACTAATCTAATACAGTCTAATCTAATCTAATATAATATAATCAAATTTAATCTAAAGAAATCACAGTAATCTAATCTAATCTAATCTAATCCAGTCTAATCTAATCTAATTGTCTAATCTAATCTAAACTAATCTAATCCAGTCTAATCTAATCTAATCAAGTCTAATCTAATCTAATCGAGTCTAATCTCAACTAAACTAATCTAATCAAGTCTAATCTAAACTAATCTAATCCAATTGAGTCTAATCGAGTCTAATCTAATCTAATCTAATCTAATCTAATCTAATCTAATCTAACCTAATCTAATCCCTTTGAAGTGTCTTTGTGCATCCAGACCCAGTGGTTCATCAGTCAGACTGTGTTTGTGGATTCATCTGATACAGACTTTAAACTAGCTCTTGACCAAGAGAAGAAACAATCCAGCAGGAAGAGCTTTGTACATGTACATGTATGATATGATGGCGAGATGAAAAGAAGGGGAAATCATTAATCACTAATGACTGATATGTAATTCCCAAGCAGATCAGCGAAGCCTGTCAGTGCTAGAAGCTGATAGAAACACACCTGTAGTGATGTGTAGAACATGTGGTGTTAAAATGTGAGTATCAACCAGGTGTGGGCTCAGTTCACTCTGCAGTAGACCGCATGATGCACAGTCCAAAAACGGAATAGCATTCCAATGTGTTTGTTGTATCATCTGAATGATGATGTTGGTAGCCAAAGGAGATACTGTGGCTGTGGTATGAACTGAACCCACCATGGACATCAAAACACTCATCACCCATTTAACAGCAGCAGCTAAAGGAAAAGGTTTCATGATAAAGACATGCTAGTAGCAGAGACATGAGAAAGAATTATGAGTGGAATATCATTTTAGAAGGTTAATTACAATGCTATGCAAATAGACACTTCCTGATGAGTGTGGGCTTCTATTGTACATAAGTCTGCATGAAAGGATTCCAATACATGTCTCTGGTTCTACCATGTTCTATTCACATACAGGCTGTTCTACAATACATCTACAGAAGGTAACGCCACATTAAGCAATAGTTCTACACCTTTGAAGGCTTAGCCATAGTTCCAAGAGGACATATTCTTCATACTATATGGTATAACATCAGCTCCAGATGCACATACACCTGCATTTTCACATGAAGAAAAACCCAAACAGTATCAGTTTATGTGAAAAAGACTCAGGGTTCCATGTATGTCAGCTCCACTATTGGGCTTTACCCAGTCCTGTCATCTGTAGAGCTGTAGAATGACATTCATGACATCAGCCTGATGGTGAAAGGAAAGGAAAGGAAAGGGAAGGAAAGGAAAGAAAGAAGGAAGGAAGGAAGGAAGGAAGGAAGGAAGGAAGGAAGGAAGGAAGGAGCGCATCTCCATCCATCTGATGATGTGCCATTGGACCTTCACATGCACCTTCATTTTATTCTCCAAAAACATGGTTCATTCCATTTGCATATTCTGTGGGATATGCTGATATTATTTTGGCTTAATGAGAATTATCTGGACACCTCTATAGCACATTCAGAATATCATTATCCTCATATCATAATTACCCCCAAATGGGAATATAGAATGTAGTTTTCTATTGGGCTAAATATCCAATTGATTATTAATATTGATGTTTCTATGTCCGATCCTCATGAACAGGACATCTTACAGCTGTAGACATGATGTGCCCCAATATTTATGTCCATATAGTTTACAAACAAAAATATTTCGCTAAAGTTTAATGGTAGATTTTTCTTCCTCAGTCAGATGTGATGAAAGTAGATAGTTTTGGAAGAAAATTATTATTTACAGTCAGAGCAGGAAAAATATTAGAGACATTTAGAGGAAGAACATTTAAAGTCAGAGTCATGGAGAAAAAAACAAATCCATGTTGATATAAATTCAGTCCAAACCATCCCTGAGTCATTTTGGAAACAAAGATAACAATTTAAACCAAACTAACCAATGCAATGATATTTATCCCAATATAAAACTATATTCTGACATTAGTCATTATTGTTTTGTATCCCAGACCCCTGTTAGAAAAGAAACACCTGGATTCAACGGGTCCACAGACTTTGGTCCATTTGGGGATGAGTTAGACAGTTATGATAGGAGGAAAACCATATGTTAGTCCTTCACAGATTTAGTGATGACCCCTCGTTTACCATCATCTGAGGCTGAATCAAAGAGGATCTGGGTCCACATGACAGGCTCTAAAACTTTATTAAAAAATCTGATATTTGCATCAGCAATTATTGAACTTAGTCAAGAAAGTATCGAAGGAGACTTAAAGGCTCACACACACAGTGCGGTTTTTGGCGTCTCAGACAAAAGATTGTGACTGTGAGAGAATCGTGGTGATATCTTTGGTCTTGGCCCTAAATCGGTGGTCCTACGTCGCACTGTGAGACCGGTTCAAGGATGGCCATTATCACAGTCTTGTGACCAAAGACAGCCTGCGATAAATACTGACACTGTCAGAAATTTGGGGTGATCATCTCACATTAGCCCCTTTTCCACCTCACTTCTGTTCCTGGAATATTTCCCCTTTATTCCTGAACGTCGTCTGTGTAAATGAAATGGTGGATCATTTGGTTCCACCTCTGTCACAGCTCTGTAACTCCTCTGGAGGTAGGAACAGAGCCCTGATAAAGGTGGATTCAGGGATACTATGGAAAAGGAACACCTCTGGTTCCGCAACCAAAGTGTGACGTTTTGATGAGGTATTGCATGTGCCACTCCCACGCCAGGGGGATTTAAAAATGAGCATGGGCCGTGTACAGTAAACGAACGGTAAAGGACGCTCAGAAGCTTGGTTTTGAGTTTGAATTAAGCTTAAAATCTGTACTGCTAAAGTAAACATCGCTACACTCTGTTAGTCCTCCATTGTTGTTTTGAGTCAACACTGTTATGCTCAGGGTATTTCCAACGCACAACTTATCTGTCTCACTATCTGCTGCACTGCATCCTCGCCCCTTTCATTAGTGAACACAGGTCCACTGTGGAAAAGTCCAGCCTGTCTCACCTCTGTTACTCCCTTGTCTTGGCTGTGGAAATCAGACAATGGAGGAAAAAAGGTGGGATCAACATCTGACCTTTTACCAGGATCTGTGTAGAAGTGGCTAGCTGTGACCTACATCTGCTAACTGACCAATAGAAATGCAGTATGAAATGATGTACTGATCAGTGCGACACTGTCGCTGAACTCAAACAATGGCTACAATGGCAAAACGCGTCCAAAGCAGTACCAGTACGTGGGATGTAGCTAGAGAAGACAGGCTAGTAGAGCTGCGGCAGCAGAAGCCTTGCCTTTTTAACGTCTCATGCAGCTCTTACCACAACCACACAAATGACAAAACATGGAAGGGTATAATGGCAGAATAGCAGCTCCCCGGTTTGTAATCTAACATTAGCTTCTTGTCCACACGTATAAATGACAGAAGGGCGAGTGTTCCGTTACTTCTTGGCATTTTTGATTTAAATGGATGGATTGTACACGCTATCGTTTTATTCTTGCGCATTCACGTCGACTCACGTACGTTGTAGGCTGCGACTCAGCTTGCATTTTCATTGCACAATGTGCACACAGCAAACCTCATGTCATATCCAAATGCATGTCGTACAATGTGGCCAGCTGTGAATTTATAAGATTGTTAAAATGGCACAGTGTGTGGGAGCCTTAAGAGGGAAACTAATGCTGCCCCCCCATACCCTGGTGTATTCTTACTTTCTTTTTTTCCAGTAACAGTCATAAATTCAAAATCAGTTCTGGAAAATGATGTTTGTTTTTTCCAAACTAAATGAAAGCAAACCTGGTGACAGATCCTACATTTGTAGTGGAATAAATACTAAAGACAATTCAGTCAGAATAGGGGGTTCACTGGGGCCCATGAGAAGGTTTCCAGGGGCCACAGCACGAAAGGCATGAATATTGGAAAATATGGAATATATGGAATATATGCTGGAATAACCCTTATTCATCACTACAGGTTTGTACGTGTTACTCTATGGTGTTAAAAAATTGCTTAATGTAGCGATAACTGCAGTCATCATAACAGGTCAAAAACAACCAGAAACCAACTACACAACAGCATGCAGTTCAAGCACACACACACAAACACACACACACAATATATTTACATGGATATGATTTATCTTAATCTTTTGTAATACTTAAATATACGTATGTCAAATAGTCCCCCTATCTTAGATGTGTTGCTTTGCTGTTGTTCTGATAAAAAGACCTGTTTCAAGGTTCGTGTACATCACGGCCAATCGAAAATGACTCGTATTTCATTCTTCATTTTAAAATCTATAAGCAAAAAATGGAAAACAGCTTGTATCCTGTTGTTCGTAATAAAATTTTAAAAAATGGAGAATTGGAATTGAGAAAATGTTGTTTCTTTTCTATTCCCATTTTGTCTTAGGTAGGTCTTTTTTAATGACCAAGAAAACACTGTTTTCCTGAGTTTTCCTGCAAGACCCGCGAAACCAAAGAAGGCATTTGTAGTTCAGGTTTGTAGATCCAAGAAGACGTCTTTAGATCAATATTCAGATGTTATTAAGCCTCTGGAGTCTGAGTGTGTTTGGGCTGTTTCTGAATACTATGCGCAAGCAGTGCATAATTTTTCAGACATACTCATGTAATTTTACTTTTTTACACTAAAACAAAGAGAAATATTTGGGGTTGTCATTATTTATAGGTTATTCTGATAGTATTTGACTGGTCTGGCCCACTTTGGATCAGATTGGTCTGAATGTGGACCCTGAACTAAAATGATTTTAACACCTTTCACCGTTAATATCTTCACTGTAATTTTTGCATTTCACAAATTCATTCCACAGGCCAGACTGGACCCTTTGGCGGGCCGGTTATGGCCCCTGGGCCATATGTTTGACACCCGTGAACTCATGGGAAACCCAGTGTGTCATGTGTCGCTGTCGTCGTACCTGTATGTGTAGAACTCCATTCCCTGTGTCTCCTCAACGTCTTACATAAAGACAGAGTTCAAATGAATGTTAATCAATGACAATTTACAGTCTATAAAATATTCACATTCACCACCAACTGGAAAAGCTGTTAATTGCATCACATCCTACTAATGTCTAATAATGTCCTCAGTCCTCTAATCTGTAAAAAGTGACTGATATAGAATATGTGGTTAAGGTGACCTCTCTTCAGAACATACACGTAAACCGTGGACATTAAAGATCTTTAGGACCATTATTCTGAAAGTCTTCCATTATCCACAGATGCTGTTTTTTCACAGACTAGTATTTACACGTGAAGGAGTCTTCCTCTGCCTTATGACATTTATAGATCATTGCATTATCTTTTGAATTTGACTTATATTTTGTTTGTGTAAATAAAAGAATATGTCTAAAGTCATCCCAAACATTTATCCAAGTGTCTCTGTCCCCAGTCCTGTGGGACTACCTTTGTCATGTGTCTGTTCCCACAGAGCCAATCAGTGCCCTGGTTCTATCCTGTGTGGACTGCTAACCAGTCACCCTGCTGACACAGTACTGTGGACAGAACCATCACACATGTCATGGGCCTATCCGGGTACAGGTAAAGGATAGGGGACCAGTTACCGGACCTTTGGTAGATTCTAAAAGTTTGGTGTCCATACATGTATCATTTCCATAAATATCTGCATCCAGGTAGAAACAGGAAAACTGGTTTCAAATGGTGTAATATGTATGCCACACCTATATGTGGTGCTGTACACAAACACAGACAGAGCCTGTGGTAGGATACACTCAAATCACAGAAGAATGCACTGAGCATGTGCAGGAGGTTACCCATTCTCCAAAAATACCGTTTCAGGGCACTGACAACGCCGGTGTCATGTGACCAAAGGCCCAAACCATGTTAAACTGTAGTTGATTGACATAATTTGGTTGTGGTGTGTACAGGGCGTATACTCCGTATATGACCACAGTTCTGTGGCAACAAGAGGACAATGAATTCATGGAACAGTATCCATGACTGGCTCAGGGACAACAACATGTCCTTACTGTTTATTGGCACAGGACAAATGATAACATTTGATTGGCTCTGTGGAAATAGATACACCCATATTTACTTCCACAGTACTGTGGCAGTAGACGTTGCCATATTCATATCTAGTTTATCTGTGTTTACGAGTCTACAATACACAAACATTGAACAGGCATGATGTCTTTGGAGGAAGACACTGCTTTAAAAACAACCAAACAAACGTCAGTGCTGAGCTGATGTTTGCCAAAGAGCATCTGGACACTCGACACACCACTACCAGTGTTAGCAACTACTCAATAAGGAAAGCAGCCATTGGCTGTTCTAAAATCCGCTAACAGATGCTTATGGGGTTTAAATTGCACAATCGGTAGTACCTACCCTCATCCTTCTCCCCCTCGTAGTGTGACACTGAATCTGTGACTGCATTAGGCTGATGGAGCTACGTGCTTTCACGTGTCAGTCTCCAAAACATCATAAAAGTCTCCAGTACTGCCACAAAAAGTCGCTAGATTTGTCGCTAGTCACTTTTGAGAAAAAAAGGCACCAAAAGGGTTTGAAAAGTCAAGTTGGCAACACTGACCACTACTGGGAAAATGGGTCGAATAATTTGGGAAGAACTAAAGGAAGTTCAACCAGTTTTTAATTCCAAGGGCTCACTTACTTTTTCCAGCAGCAATAAGAATGTCTGTTCAATATTAAATATTAGTGAAGAACATTGTGTTTGTCCTGGTGACACAGATACTGATCAGATCACATTTTATGACCAATGTATGTGAATTCTATTTGATTTATAAAACAAATAATAAATATAATGTTATCCCAATTAATATTAACATTATTACACAAACCCTCTTTACTTCAAGACCCCCCCTACATTTAAGTTTGAGCTGCAGAATGAAAACATAATTATCTAATTATATCATTATATTAATTATATTATCTAGTTAGGTTGTCTGCAATGAAACACACACACACACACACACACACACACACGCATACACGCAGACACACAGACACACACACACACACATACACACACAAACACACACACGCATGCAACAAAGACAATGTTATGCAATAAACTCAGTGTATTCCTTTGGTTCAGGCCTTAAAGACTTAGTTGATCCAAACCACTTTCAGAACCAAATCATACTAGTCATTGTAAATGGAGTCTGACTGACTCATCACTGGTACCAACACTGTTTACTCTTCACTTCAGTAAAATGCTTTTTCATTTTTGAAGAAGCATTTCTTTAAGACCTGAAAGCATCAACATTGACACCCTCCCCCAAAGTCACAGCAACCACCACTAGCCAGTGGCCAGAAGTGGTCACCATGGTAACATACAAACCACTGAGATGACGTCATCAGGGTAGGTGGATTATTATAACAACGAGTTAAGCCGCCATATCCCATTCAACACACTCGCATACTGCACCATCCAGCCGGCGCTCAGGCCTGGGACCAGACTACATCCTCCCCACAGGGTTAGTCCTGTTGCATGGGCCAAATGATTCCAGCCACAGTCCACACACTGATCGATCCCCACCAGCGTGGACATCCTAGCAGCCGTTAAGAGCCTGTGGCTGGTCTGTGGATGCTGGTGTGGGTGTGGCTGTGAGCACTAAGGGAATTCTACTGTCACCCTTCCTTGGAGGTTGAATCTTTACATTTTGTCTTTAAAGCTTTTGGAAGCTTTTGGGAGAGGGACAGTATGCTAGGCAGCAGGTTAGTAGTGTGAATGGTACATGGCAGTGCAGGTTGGCTAGCATTGTTATACTGATCCACCCACCTTAATGGGGATCCTTTGGGCGTGGCGATGCCATAGCCTTTGGAGTCCAGGTTTCCGCCCACTTTCATGGTGTCACAAGGTTTCCTCTGCTCAATATATTCGTTCATCGTGGACTCCAGTAGGTAGGCGTACTTCCCTTTGGACTTCCTGACTCGCAGCACACCCTCTGACGTCTTCTTGACAAACACAGAGGGTTCTGCTGACTTCATGTACTGCCACATCTTGTCAAATAAGGCAATTTTAGAGCGCTGCAAAAATGGAAGAGACACAGATACCATCAATATACATAAAAATTGTATATACAGCTCTGGAAAAAAATTCAGAGCCCACCGCATTTTCCTGTGAAATCATCATGTGTGCATGTATGACAGCCATTCCATTCCATTCCATTCCATTCCATTCCATTCCATTCCATTCCATTCCTGTGTCTGTTGAATTCCAACACAAACACACATTCTACTGAATAAACACCTGATCCCTGTCTTATTTCAGAAGCAGAAGTATAAAGACCACCGCTGTGGCTATCACTATCTTCTTACAATAGGCAAAAACAGTTCTATTAGTACCACAAAAGAAAAGTAACTGTAATCCAAAAGTAACAATTGAAAACTACTGGACTTCTGCTCTGCCAGTGTTCCCAAACTCTGAGTTTGACTTGTGCTTCTATCAGGACAGTGCTCCTGGCCTAAGATAGGTCCATAAAGGTGTGGATGACGGACCACCAGATGAAGATCCTGTCATGGCCAGTCCAATCTCCAGACCTGAACCCACTTTGAAAACTTCTGGAGGAAGATGGATGGTCACAAGCCATGGAATATTAATGAACTTGAATTTATATGGAAGGAGCTGCATAAAGTCATCCAACAGCAATGGAGGAGAGCCAAAACATTGAAAGCTGTTGTTGAAAATCAGGATTATTTCACCAAATATTGATGTCTGAACTTTAACCGTTCCAACATTAGTATTATGTTGTTTACAAATGAATATGCATTATTTTAGTCTGATAATACTGCATATGTTTGTTATTTGGACCACGTGTTGTGTTCTGCAAATACATGCTCTAAATAACAATATTTATATTTGGAATTGGGAAGAAATGTTCCCCCTCCTTGAACTGTCATCTTACCATAGTGGAGGAGTTTGAGAGCCCTAATGACCCTAGCAGCTATGTTATCAGGGTCATTTTTGCCCCTGGTAGGGTCTCCCATGGCAGATTGGTCCTAGGTGAAGGGCCAGACAAAGAGTGGTTCAGAGGACCCGGATGACAGACAAGACCAAGAGTATGAGTATCTGGCCCAGAGGGTTACTGGGTCTCCGCCCTGGAGCCAGGCCTGAGGTTGGGGCCCGTGAGTGAGTGCCTGGTGGCCAGGCCTTCGCCCATGGAGTCTGGCTGGGCACAGCCCAATCGGTTACATGGGCTCATCACCCTGTGGGCCCATCACCCACAGGGGTAGGTGGAAGGGTCTGGTGCCTTGTGGATCGGGCAGCAGACCAAAGCAGGGGCCTTGGCGGTCCGATCCCTGGTTACAGAAGCTGGCTTTTAGAACACGGAACTTCACCTTCACCAGCAGGAGCTTGTGGAAGAGGTTGAGCATTACCAACTAGATATAGTCGGCCTCACCTTGACACATAATGTCAGCTCTGGAATCCAAGTCCCTGAGAGGGGTTGGACTCTTCTTCACTGGAGTTGCCCCAGGTGAGAGGCGGAGGGTAGTGGTGGGCTTTTTGATAGCCCCCAGGCTCTCTGCCTGCATGTTGGAGTTTACCCCGGTGGATAAAAGGGTTGCTTCCCTGCGCCTTCGGGTCCGGGAACAGGTCCTGACTGTTGTTGATGTGTATGCACTAAACAACAGTGCCGATTATCCGCCCTTTTTGGAGTCCCTGGGAGGGATGCTGGAAAGTGCCCTGAAAGGGGACTCCATTGTCCTATTGGGGGACACTCATGTGGGCAACGACAGCATGACCTGGAGGGGCGTGGTGGGGAGGAACAGCCTGCCTGATCTGAACTCGAGCAGTGTTCAGTTATTGAACTTCTGTGTGAGTCGCAGTTTTACCAGCGGGCCAAGTGGTGCGGGGTTGTCACGGTCACTGAGGCAAAAACTCAGGCATGGGAGGAGTTCAGTGAGACCATAGAGGAAGACTACCAATCCGCTCCACAGAGATTCTGATGAACCATCCGGTGCCTCAGGGGGGGAAAGGCGGCAACTCACACACACTGTCTACAAGGAGAACGAGGAGCTCCTCAATCGCACCAACACATATTCCAGGGAGGAGACAGAGCTGAGAGACCAGGAGACAGACGGACCAATCTCCAGGACAGAAGTCGCTGAGGTAGTGAAGCTACTCCGTGGCAGCGGAGCCCCGAGGGTTGATGAGATCCACCTCAGGTATCTCGAGGCTCTGGATGTTGTAGGGCTATCTTGGCTGACACGCCTCTGCAACATTGCATGGATGTCGAGGGCAGTTCCTTTGGTGATGGTCCCCATCTTTAAGAAGGGGAAGGTCTATGCCAGGGTACTGGAGAAGAGGGTACAGTCTGTAGTTGAACCTCAGATCGAGGAGGAGCAGTGCAGTTTTTGTCCTGGATGTGGAACCATGAACTAGCTCTATACCCTTGCTAGGGTGCTGGAGGGGGCATGGGAGTTTGCCCAATCCAGTCAACATGTGTTTTGTGGATCTGGAGAAGGCTTATGACTGTGTCCCCAGGGGAATCCTGTGGGGGGTGCTCCAGAAGTATGGGGTGGATGGCCCCTTGCTAGTGGCTATTCAGTCCCTGTACCAAAGGAGTGCAAGCCTGGTCTGCATAGCTGGTAATAAGTCATACCTGTTCCCGGTGAGGGTTGAACTCCACCAGGGTTGCCCTTTGTCACCAGTTCTGTTCATAACTTTTATGGACAGAATTTCTAGGCACAGCCAGGTGGGGGAGGGGGTTGAGTTCGGTGATGGGATGATCTTGTCTCTGCTTTCTGCAGATGATGTGGTCCTCTTGGCTTCATCAAGCAGCAACCTCCAGCTCTCGCTGGGGCGGTTCGCAGCTGACTGGGATGAAGATCAGCACCTCAAAGTCTGAGGCAATGGTCCTCAGCTGAAAAAGGGTGGTCTGCCCACTTTGGGTCGGGGAGAAGTCCTCAATGAGGTGGAGGAGTTTAAGTATCTCAGGATTTTATTCATGAGAGACAGTAGGATGGAGTGGGAGATCGACAGGCGGATCGGGGCGTAGTTTGCAGTAATGTGGACGCTAAAACAGTCCTTTGCAGTAATGAGGGAGTGAAGCTGAAAGGCGAAGCTCTCGATTTACCAGTCAATCTACGTTCCGACCCTCACCTCTGGTCATGAACTCTGAGTAATGACTGAAAGAACAAGATCGTGGGTACAAGCAGCCAAAATGTGTTTCCTTCACAGGGTGGGCGGGCTCAGCCTTAGAGATATCGTGAGGAGCTTGGACATTCAGGAGGGACTCAGAGTAGAGCTACTGCTCCTCTATGTCCAGAGGAGCCAGTTGAGGTGGTTCTGGCATCTAGTGAGCAGTGTTGGGCAGTGGCATTGCTACTTGTACCGTCGCTAGTAACTAACTACAATTTTCAGTAGCTTGGCGGTAACGTCACTATTTCCTGAATCAAGTAATATTTCAGTAGCTTAACTCTTTTATTGATCAAGTAGCATGGTAACGACCACAGATGCTATTTTTATATGGCTTAACACAGTGGAGAAGCAGTTTGTAGTCTAGAAATTTTTTTTCATATATTCCACAATATAAGCACTCAAGATTGTTCGGAACGGGTGCACACACACTGTCTCCACAGGACTCACTGTAAACCAGCCATTTCGCCCGGAGTGGGCGTGGTTTACTGGAACATCATCGTCGTACACATTCTTGGAAGTGCTGTGCCCGCACAGAAAAATCCGGGCAGTGATAGAGCTTTTCCCCACTTCCTTACTACTGTGTTATTGCTGGTGGTACCAATGAGCAGACAGCGGATACGGGATGGAGTGGACCATACAGGCAGGGCTGAGTTTCCATGGTGGAGTTGGAAATGAGACCCGCACCTGGAGCACCTGTCAGATGATGGCATTCACTTCAATGCAGAGGGAAAGGGGTTCTGCAGAACGTCCGACTGTTGTTGGCTGAGGTGTGTGGATGTTGATCGCCACAAAGGCTCTTTTCAGAGACGCCAAACCCATAGTAAAGAGCATTAAAGCCAGTTTCCCTCTTACAAATAACTTAGATTTTTGCTTGAACAATACAAATAAACTCAACCAGACTGCTCCCTGAGACAATATTTTTTTTCCAAATAAAAATAGGAAATGTGCAGTTATCTTACAACTATGACAATAAAGTTACTTTTTTTTTTTTAGACCAACACAAATTTTGGTAACAAAGATGAACATTTGAACAATATCAGTGGGTCAGTGAGCCTGTTTACATTGCATGTATCAGAAGTGCAAACTGTGCAAAAACACAAACATGTCCCACGTTTCTTTTCCAGTCCAGTCCATTGTCCAAACCTAAACTCTTTGTCTAATCTAGTGACAGATCACCATGGCAGTAGATTGGTTTGGTGTACGTCCCTAAAATGAGTCCAGAGTGCTCCAACACTCAAACATTAGTTCCATTAGTTCCTAGAGAAGTGAGTATACTTTGAATTTTTTGCACTTTTTTAAGTAGTCCAGAAAAATGCCCTGTTTTAGAAACAGTGACATGCAAGATTTCTCCATTTAGTTTACCCAAAAATCTGTCAGTAGTATTTGCTCATTATTATAAAATCATCATCACTTGATCAGGAGCAGTTCATACTAATTTCTGGTCACACAAGCAGACTGCATGAATGTAAATGGATTCAACATGAGGCAAACATGGTGTTTCAGTTATTTTTTTACATTTGTGTAAATAAAATACTTAAATCTGAAGTTAAAAATGCATCCTTCTTCATATTTCACTTAAAATAAATCATTTTCTTCCTACATCACATGTGTGATGCAGGACGTAGAGCCCCACCCCTGGATGAAATGCCTGGTTTTTAGTGAGTCCCCTGCCTGCACAGCCATCCAAACATTCTATTTACTGCCCCTCGACTTCCATGTGACTTTGAACTCCAATCGGACCGTAGTGAGCACTGTTAACTGCATCCTCATCTGCAGATGTCAGTAACTGGCCAGCAGTCTTTGGTCTTTAATTATAGTTACTCTGGCATGTATCAGTGGAATTGACTTTGCATGCATTTGATAGTTTAAATATGTAGTTTCTTATGTTTATCGCCATGTTAAGTTGGCACAACTTAAAGTAGCTTCACATGTAGTGAGCTACTTCTGCGGTGTTTGTGTAACTTTGCTTGCTACATTTGACTGTGTGGTAGCTTCTGTGTAGTGAAGCTTCTTTCATGGCAGAGTAACTGGTAGCTTAGCTCCCTACATTTTCCAAGTAGCTTGCCCAACACTGCTAGTGAGGGTGCCTCCTGGACGCCTCCCTGGGGAGGTGTTTTGGGCATGTCTGTCCGGGAGGAGACCTCGGGGCCAACCCAGGGGATGGCACTTGCTGTTTAGGTCTTTAAGGGTTAAACCAATTTACAGACATCCACCTTTCACAAACAGTTTGTCTGTCGTTTTGGCCATGGCCATCATGTAAAGCAGCTAAATGCTTAATAATGCAGACTGTGAATGAGCCTGAGGATGCACTTACTCTGAAGAATTCCTTGGTTGATCCCGAGTCCAGGGTTCCATATGCTATTTCTGTTTGTTTGGCCAGGTCTTCAGCACTCTCAATAGGAGAAACCATCCTCTCTACTGTCAGGAAGGCAGCCAAGTTGGCAGTGTAGGACGAGATGATGATCAGAGTAAAAAACCACCACACACCTCCAACAATACGACCGGAGAGAGACCTGCACATAGAAACAGACCAAGAGGACCAGTGAGGCTCATTTATGTTCGCTTTATGTACGTAAATAGGTTCGTCCATTTCTAATGTTGTCATGTGTCACTGCCTTCATACTTCTGTGTGTCCTGTACACTAGAATGAGGGTTGGTCAATCAATCCACCAGAGGGTGCCGCTGTTAATTAACATACTGGACAAATACCACGAAGAAGGGTAAAGTTTTATGAGAAGAATTAAGTTATTAATGACAAACATGGTGCCAACAGAGGAGGTTTTACTAATGTGGATATTTAAAAGGGTATTTGTCATAAATATGTTGGTAGTTTTTCACTAACTCACACAGTCGCTCTGAAAAGTTCCACTATTTCTGGAAGGTTCTCTGTTCAAATCTCAAAACTGCCTCCATGGTTCCTGGTGGTACTGCTCTGAATTCTCTGTCTGGGTTTGTATCCACAAACTCCCAGAAAATAGACAGAATTACATATGGGTTGTAGGCAGAGGATGGACAGAACGCTGAGTCTGCATCCGTCTGCGTCTTTAACGTAGATCAGAAATGAGCCCATAGACTACGTTTAGACTGCAGGCAAATGTGGCCCAAATCCAATTTTTTTTTTGCCCATATGAGACCTGTATCCAATCTGTTAAAGACAGTTTGAACAGCACAAATCTGATTTTTTCAAATCCGACCCAGGCCAATTTCATATGTGGTCCTAAATGTGATACATATCTGATATTTTGCAATGCAACTTAAGTCTGAACGGCCAAGTCGCATTTGTCCAACCTTTGTGTCCCTGAAATGTGACAAACGTCACAATTCTGCGTCCCAGGAGGAGGAGCGGTGGGAAACACATATTTCCTTCTGTAAACACAGTGCATACTTGCGTGGTCATGTATTCCGTCAGGACCTCTTTTGTGCATGCAGGTCACTTCAGGGTCGCATTCAGTTCATACTCAAAACTGATAGAAGTTGCATTTAATGTACAATATAAACAAGCACACAAGAAAATCAGATTTCACAAAAAAAAAAAAAATCCAAATTGTGCATTAAGACCTGCTGTGTGAATGTAGCATTAGACTTATTCGTACATGTTTTCCAGTGCATCTGCACATCTGGCATAGTTCAACAGTTTCCATTCCTTTTTCCTACACTAGCAATGCAGATTTCCTTCAGTTAAAAGTCAGTTAATTCAAGTAAATTATCATGACCTCAGCAGCGATATGTGAATGTAATAATGAAATACTTTAAAATGTTTTAGTTCATAGCATACAAACAACAGGTTATAAACATGCTAAAGTTTATAGCTTCTAAATAATGCAATATTTTTGTTAAACTTATTACATCTGCATCATCATACCATGCACATAATAATCTACATTAAATATGATGGTTAAAGTTAATGTGACTTCACTACAAAAGTTCAGTTCAGGTCATTTCAAGGGACTGGATCCTGTTATTAGGCTGCTTATAAGTTAAATGCAGACTGGAAAAGCACTGCACAGAAAAGTCCTGAGAGATGTTAACCCTGTTTATGTGGTTCATACCTGCCAGTCTGTCTGTGACACAAAAATGATTTGAGATTGCGACATTATGCAAATTTGCTGAATGTTTATTCTAGTGTATACCAATTTAGCCATGTGGAGTTTTCTCCTAAATAAAAAACTAAATAAAAATAAATACTTGCACGGAAAAAGAAAACAAAAAGTATGTGTCAACAATTTCAGCAGCAATCATATCAAACAACTTTATTTCACTGTCCTGTCTTCACTAAATTTAGACTGGCACATTTTAGCATGGGGCCTTCATCAAGATCACTGAGGGTATCAGTGGAAGTGAAGAAGGCTGTCATTCAGCTAAAAAAGAAAAAAAAAAAAACAATTAGATAGATAGATAGATAGATAGATAGATAGATAGATAGAGAGAGAGAGAGATAGATAGACAGACAGGTAGGTAGGTAGGTAGGTAGGTAGGTAAAAAAAACTGTATAAGTGGCCAAATCCTTTCAAACCCACCGTAGTGGTATCCAGAGGCAAAATTACAAAATGTGTGTCACTATGGACCTATTTATAGACCTGGCTGTGCCGTTGGTTTGGACGTAGACAAGCTCTCCTGCAGGTCTGTCACACATCCCCAGAAAACACTCACTAACTCTACATTCACACAGCAGGTCTTAAAGCACAATTTGGGTTTTTTGGTGAAATCCAATTTTTTTGTGCACTTGTTTGTATTCCACATTAAATGCGACTTCTATCAGTTTTGAGTATGAACTGAATGCGACCCTGAAAAAAGGTCAAAAGAGGTCCTGATGTAATACATGACCATGCAGACACGCACTGTTTATGAAAGTAAATATGTGTTTCCCGCCGCTCCTCCTACTGGGAACGCAGAATTGTGACGTTTGTCACATTTCAATGACGTAAAGGTATAAAAGATAGATGTGACCTGGCCGTTCAGTCTGAAGTTGCATTGTAAAATATCAGATACATATCGGATTTAGGACCACATATGAAAGTGGCCTGGGTCGGATTTGAAAAAAATGGATTTGTGCTGTTCAAACTGTCTTTAACAGATTGGATACAGGTTACATATGGGCAAAAAAATATTAAAAATAGT
The DNA here is from genome assembly GCA_037367295.1 of Apogon hyalosoma. Lineage (NCBI taxonomy): Eukaryota > Metazoa > Chordata > Actinopteri > Kurtiformes > Apogonidae > Apogon > Apogon hyalosoma. The sequence goes on along the minus strand of JAPQRP010000001.1, from coordinate 31,642,731 downwards.
TGGGCTTCCAATTATTAGGTCTGACAAAGCTCAGGCTGCAAACCTATAATCTCCTATAAACCCATCTTTAATATTAAATAATTTCACCACTGTAGACCAAGCTGATGTAACATCTTTCATTATGTTCTCTAAATCATCAACTTGCCTCTTAGACCCAATCCCAACCAAATTTTTTAAAGAGACTCTACCCCTAACTATTGACACTATCCTAAATATAA
>JAPQRP010000001.1:31623112-31635541 GCA_037367295.1 Apogon hyalosoma | reverse complement strand
TTTATGAGGTTGTTTTCAATGCATTTTGAATCCACTGGCAATTGTATGGGTGGCTATTTTGAATTTCTTCAAAGCCTTTTTTGGCACCTCTTCAAGGGAACAGGGTTAGGGTTAGGGTTCACACTTTTATCCACTATGTAACAATTTTTCACTTAATTCCCCCTACTACAGGGGTTAAGAAACACCATAGATGTAGAATGAAAGCTAACTCACAGACATACACTTAAACACACAGTGGACAAACACACTGTACCTTCGTAACGGTCGTTGTCTTGAAACAACTCTGCGTTCTTTTTCAGCATCACATATGGGGCTTCCTAAACACACACAGGAGAATAAATACATCCACATATGAGTGACTCTGCAGAGAGTTCCTCATCTTTAAGAAGAACTGTACATGAACTGTGTCCTTCTACTGTCAGTTTAAGGACAGGTTATGGATCTTTTGGCAAAGACATGGGAATGCTGGTTAGAAATAGTAGGCACCGACAACACAGGACCTGCTCCCTCTACAGGGTGTATCAGAAAAAAGTATACTATATATATATATGGGACCAACATATGGGACCCCTAGTGCGGGGGTGGGGGTGGGGTGGGGTCAGACTCATGTTAGTTCAGGTTCCACATTCAGCCCAGTTTGATCAACAGTGGGCTGGACCAGTAACATAATAACAGAATAATATATAAATAATGACAACTCCAAATGTTTCTCTTTCTTTTAGTGCAACCCGTTAAATGTATTTATTTCAAATTTTTTATGTTATTTTTCGTTACATTTTCATCATATCTGATCCTATGTTTCACGTATGTAGGAAACCAAACTTAGTTTAGAAATCAACTAATACAACAAATGTCCATCTGAAAAGACCAGACTGTAACTGTGAGGGCTGTAAGAAGTCTGTTCTACATGATCTGAACTAAGCATCCCATATCTGTGGATTGAAGTGTCATGGGAGAACACAATAAACATATGTGTCAGATCCAGCCAAAGTGAACAGTGCCATGAATTAAAATTTCACCTATCATTTATCAAATGGACTCATTTTTTAACTAAAGAACTCAATTTTATGGAACTGTTTACAAAATGTCAGTATCACTGGTAGAAAAAAAAGTTGTGTTTGTACATTTGTGTAAAGTGAATAAAAATGATGTTCTTTTTGAGTCCCTGTGTCACTCAGCATTAACTTTAAGTATTTTTACCCCAAAATGTTATTTCAGTCAAGATAAGATCAGTTATTTAGTTTAAACACAGAGACTATCGAACAGGACATGGGTCCCCGTATCACCGCTGGATCTGGACCTTAGGTGTGATGTATTCCATTCAGAATTAAACCCAGTACACAAATATTACCAGTATAGTTGTAACGATGACTGTCTTGTTTTCCATTCCCATGGTGTCATTGGGGTAAAGGTCAGACTTAGTCACCACCATCTTATCCACTTCATTCCAATATCCAATCTAAGAAACACAAACACAGATGGGGGGGTCAAGTATCCGTCACACAGATCCTAATGCGCTGTCAATCACAGACTAAATGTCCATTACCTTTACAGGCCCATTGTTTTTCAGCTCCATGACAGTCACTGAGTAGTTGACTCTCTTCCCATACTGGTCAAACTGAATATTTCCTGTTAAACCATCGACACGCACCTACACACACACACACACACACACACACACACACACACACACACACACACACACACACTGGAGTTACATTCATGTAGACAGCAATTAGTTCTATACTTATAAAAATGGGTTTATTCTAATCATATAGAAACTAGAAGAGACATTATGCACACAGCGTATACTGTAATACATTTGGCTGATGTTAGAATATGATATATCAGGGTTTCTGCTGGTAAGGTTTTGTCGTGGCACACTGCCTTAGTTCAGGTTCCATCTCCATGGTCACAAAAATGGACTAATGGTTGGATTGGACCTGGATTTGTTCTCTGATTTTGTCGTCCATCTTGAACAGTGATCCTGCCTGATCTGGCCTTGATCTGGAACCTGAACTCATGGTCAGTCTGTGGAATCCACGGATCCTCTGCTCCATAAATAATGCCTGTGAAGTGGTGGTGGATTTTTGACAGTAGAGTCACGTTGGTGAATTCGTATTCATGATGGAGAAAACGCAATTGTAAAGTTGCATTTTGTGTTTGTAATTCATGTTTGTTTCTTAGTGTTAATTTAGTTGCTTAATTCTTGGTTTAAGACCATGTTTCACACTGTTAGTATTTTGTGTCTAGTTATGATTATTTGCTCTTCCTGTTAGTTTGACCAAGTTAATGGAGTGGTTTCATTCTTTAGTGTAATGCCTCCCTCTTGTGTTTAGTTTGGGTTAGTCCCCTTCTATTTAAGCCCACATTAGGTCATTGTCTGGTAGTGATGGGCAAAGTGAAGCTTAATGAAGCAATGGACCTTTTCATCACAACTGTATTGAAAAAGGTCCACTACCCGAAGCTTGTTCTGATCATGTGACCCATGACATCCGAAGCTTCATTTAACACATTCACCACCTGACTGGTTCTAACGCACATTCAATGGTAGCGGTTCACGCTTCACTGATGATAAATCTGTACGGGTGAATGAATGAGAACATGAACAAAACAAATAACTAAATGAATTTATAATAAATCAATGCATGAGTTATCCACATCTCTAAAACCAAGGTAGTGTATGTATAGTAAGGACCCTGCATTAACAGTTCTGTTAATGTTACTGTTTGAATGTGCATCCGTTACTGTCTCATGAGTGTGTATGGAACTGATGGACAGGTGAGTGGATGACAAAGGTATGGGGGCGGAGCCAGTGAGCCGGTGTGTGTGTGTGTGTGTGTGTGCATGCGTGTGTGTGTCTGTGCGTGTGTGTGAGAGAGAGAGAGCAAGAGAGCAAGAGAGAGAGCGTGGATGAGTGAGACAGATCCAACATTTAAGATTCGCAATAATTTTTCTGTCTGTTCTGTTGTCATGGTTATGGCCGACAGTAACCGATACTGTTCTAACAATAAGTGGAATAAACCCTCGTCTGTCCTTCTGATGTCCAGCTGGACACTACAATACTAACAATATACACACATGTTCACATCTGTTTACTGCACTGGGTTTTAGTGATAGGGACAAACCAAACATTAATTAATTAATTAATTAATTAATTAATTAATTTGTTTTGTTCATTCAATCCCCCATACAGATTGATCAGCAGTGAAGCGTGAACTGATACTATTGAATCCAGTTGGAACCAGTCATGTAGTGAATGTGTCAAATGAAGCTTCGGACGTCATGGGTCAAATGATCAGTAAAAAACGAATCCAGCTCCGATACAAGCTCCACTGAAAACTGGTTGGTTTTTTTGACACATGCTTTGAAGCGCTTGGTGTCACAAGTGACATCACTTTTGTCTGCTGAGGTCACTTTTGTTCTGTTATGGTTTAGTTGACCTCAGTTGGGTCCAATCTTTGACCATTTTATTAATTGACATTTTTTGGAGCTTTTTGAAACTTTATTAAATTCTAATTTTTTTCCTAATTTTCCCACCTTTGTCCTGGTCCTTCTGTTTGGCCCCCTAAACAGACTGTTTTTTGGTCATCTTTATTACAGACTGTCTCCCTCTAAACGCTGTTTTGAACAGAAATGGACATGTCTAACTGTCTACTTACTGGTTCAGTCCAATGTTACCTGTTTGAGGGCACGTTCAATCTCCACCCCCTGGGCCCAGGGAACCGCTGGATTGGCCAGACAATCCCCACTGTTACCACGGCGACTCATGTCTATTCTCTGCTTGTGCAGGAAGCGAAATGCTTCAGTCATCACATGGACGGCGTCATAAGTAAGAGCTGAAGTGTACTGGAATAAACATTGACAAGAAGGAGCACCTCAGTAAAGTCTGGAATTATCACTAGTCACTTTTCCATTGGACATATGCACAAACTTCACCGATATTTACTAAATGTCCAAAAAACAGAAGTGCATAATGTGGGTTTTTCCATTCAATCACAAATGTGATGATTAGTTTTTTTTTTATTCTGGTGGATGTCAGTAGAAGTAATTCCATAAACATGAACATAAATATCTGTTGTTTTGAATCTAGAATGCTTGTTACCCCTCTATCTCGTATTAAATTCTAAAATGATCGGGTTTCCTCATGTCCACACGTTTGTTTTAAACTCTTCTTCTCTTGTAACATCCATCAACATCCAGCTTTTTTTTTGTTTTTGTTTACATGACTCTAGTTGCACATAAAGGTCTTTCCATCACAGTTTTGTGTGATATACCAATTTCACTACATCTGAAAAACCACCTCTTGCAAATGCAAAAACTTTTGATTGATAAACAAGACTTTTGGCAGAACTGTCATTTTTCCATTAGGCAATTTTTTATGGACAAGTTATATTCACGCAATATGAGGGTCAATGGAAAAGTGACTACTATTTTTTATACCTTCAACATTGCCATCTATACATTTAAAAACATTTTTCAAAGTTTGTAACAGCAACAAAGTTTTGCCAGTTATGTTTTAAACGTGTTTAGTTTCAGAGTAAATGCTCTGCCTATTGACCTACTGAAGATGCTGTTCAATGGAGACATGAATGTGATTATTAAATGGTTTTATTTGTCTGATCTGTGGGCCATGGCCATGTATGACTCCTCTGCTGTTGCTGCGTTCAGGGTCTATGAGATCAAACTGAAATGATAGGACTTACTCTTATCCGTGTATCAGCTCCAGGATACTCCTTTTCTTCAAGAGCCTCCCAACGCTGGTCAAACTTTGCCACCACAGGATCATCAAAATCCACTATCTGAAACCCAGACACATTTGCTCCTCCATACTGGATTTTAGAGAGGTCACCATCTACAAAACCCTGGAACAGTGGAAAAAACAAAAAACAAATAATTTCAGCAGCAGCTCATATACTACTGCTATAGTAGCATGGGTTTAATACAAGCCTGCACTGGTTACTTATCTGTGTTTCCCATCTCTATAACTATTATTATCATTATTATTATTATTATTATCATTATTATTATTATTATTATTATTGTTACTAATAATAATAAGAAGAAGAACAAGAAAATAATAATTATAATATGTTATTGGATTTGATCTGATTTTATAATTTAATCTGATTTTATTTGATCTGATCTGATGGTCATACCTCAGACCCTACAGGTTTCCAGGTGGTGTTGTCCTATACATGTTTCAGTAGTCCTTCTTTCCAGGGACCCCATCTATAAAACTGTGTAATAATACAGTGCTGGTTCTAAATGTCTTAATGTCCGAATGTACTCATCTGAATGACATGTATCAGTGCAGTTTATCGTGTAAATGACATTTGGGGACGTGGACATTGAAACCCACATCACCAACTCTAGTGGATTTTTTGTGAACCTTCAGACAGTTTACAGTAAAGTTGTACTAAAGTCAACATACACCTGGTCTATTTAAGATAAGAACTGGCTTCGGAAAGTGCTGCAGAGTGGTCTAATAAAGAGATGGAACAGTTGTTTTTGTTTTCATCTTGTTCTTTTGTGGTCAGAGGTTGTTATAACTGACCCACCTGCTGCTGCCTGATCATTTGTCCTACTGGGGTAAATGAGTACTCATGTAACAACAGATGACCTTAAACAGGACTTCAGATCTGAGCATCAGAGGTCAAAAGTAAACACAGATGGACAACTCACCAAGTTAGCGATGATATAGTGGTATCCCTTCACATGTCTCCCTATAGTGATCACCTAATGGATAAACAAGATCAGTGATAAACAACTTAATGATGTTGAAAACAGTTATGACATCATTTTCTATGTTTTATTGCTGATCTATGCTACGTTATTTATTTTATTTCCCAAAACCTGACAATGAAATCATACACAAAGTACAAAGGATATCAGAATTCATCACATAAATCTGACATTAGCTTGATGAATACATTAGTCAACACATTAGAGCAATTTAGTGTCTCATACACACACACACACACACACACACACACACACGCACACAGGTTTTATCAGGTTAATTCCCTTAACTACAGTGCTGATGAAGATCTGGAGGTGGTCCCTGATTTCTCCTGCTATGTGCTAATGCTAATGCTGATGCTAATGCTAGGTGCTGTGTGTGAACTTATTAGGATGGGTAAAATGCATAGACCGATTCATAGATTACATACACTACGTTCAGACTGCAGGCAAATGTGGCCCAAATCAGATTTTTTTTTCCCCATATGTGACCTGTATCCAATCTCTTATAGAAGTTTAACAGATCAGATACATCTGAACAGCACAAATCCGATTTTTTCAAATCTGACCCAGGGCACTTTCATACGTGGTCCTAAATCCGATATATATCTGATATTTTACTTATATGACTTCAGCATTTATCTGACCTATACGTCACTGAAATTCAGCAAAAGTCACAACTCTGCGTCCCAGGAGTATTACGTCCGTAAACACCGTGCATGGCTGCGTGGTCACGTATTACTTTAGGACCTCTTTTGTGCATGCAAGTTACTTCAAGATCACATTCAGTTCATACTCAAAACTGACAGGAGTCGCATTTAATGTGTAATATGAACGAGCACAAAAAAAATCATATTTCACCCAAAAATCTGAATTGTGCATTAAGACCAGCTGTGTGAATGTAGCGACAGATCCCTACCAGACAATGAAGTAAGTTAACCTCAGAAGATAGTGTTGATTGTTCAGATATTACAGAAATTGGGTTTTTGATGTCGTTCATTTAAATACAGATTATTTATTTTTCAGACTTGTTGAAAACATGTTAAGAAATATTCCCTGTGTCTTTTGTCACATTTTTGTCTCAAGTTTGCACACAAGAAAATTCAGACAGCTTTACAAGTCACATTTACAATAAATTTTGCTTTTTTATTACTATATCATGTGGCTGAACAATTATTTCTACAGCAATACATACTGTAGACCTAGATGTTTTTATAGAGTTATTACCCGGAAACACTTGGGACCAATCCCAATTCACCCCTTGGCCCCTCCCCCTTACCACTCCCCCTCCAATTTAAGCATTTCATGTGAAGGGGTAGGGGTGTCCCAATTCTGTTGGAGGTGAAGGATTAAGGGGGAGGGCTGTTTGACCCTCCAAATGGAAATTTTTCAGGACCACACTACAAACAAAGGAGTATGAGACATCTCTCATAATTCTATTCGTATCATCAGCAAGATGGAGATAAACACAGCAACAAAGTGCAGCAGTGTGATGAAAGAAACACACATATGTATGTATTTTCCTCATAAACAACTTAATCATTTGATTGTCCGTTTAATGCAGTTTCAGTATGTTATAGATCACATTTCTGCGGTTTGCGGCTGATAGCTGCAAAAAAATGCCCAAAGCCCATGGAACAGAGACGGTTACAGTTGCTGACGGCATGGGGAATTCTGTCGCAAACAAAGTTGTTGCATCTGTTTATAGCATCATCAATGACTACTGATGACGTAACCAGTCTGGAAGGGTTGTCCCATTTCATAGGGGAATGTTTCAATCACTACCCCTTACAAGTCCATTTCAAGGGGTAGTGCCAAGTGCAAGGGCCAAAGGGTAAGGGTAAAGGGGTGGGGCCAAGGGGTGAATTGGGTTTGGGCCTTGTTCTATGCTTGTACATTTCATTTTGCTTTCTTTTGAGATCTTTGGGTACTACACTACAGAATTTGACTGGAGAAATGTACCACAATAGACCTCTTCAGTTTGTGTCACGGAATAAAACAAAAACAAGAAAAAGCAGGCGGGGCAAAAATTGAGAGAAAGGCACATCATGTCAAATTTGAAAAGAATCGGGTGTTCGATGAATCAGTGTTCGAGAAATGGGTTGGACGTAAATATCGGACGGACGGAATTTCTTGTCTTTGCAGATGTTAAACCCCTACCTTCTGGGATGGGCAGGGGTATAAAAACAAAACACCAAACAACATCAACTGTGTCCAACCTGTTCCATTATGTCTTTGACCTTGTCCTGCTCACAGTCCAGGATAATGCGTCGCTCCTTTCGGATTTCCAGGTCCTGAAACAAATAAAATAAATTGTCTGTTTCAACATGTTAGGGTACTCAATGCTGTTGGCAGATCATATGTATCTATATTATAAAAGGGAAGTGGACTCTGTGTGTGTGTGTGTGTGTGTGTGTGCGTGTGCGTGTGTGTGTGTGTGTGTGTGTGTGTGTGTGTGTGTGTTTGTTTGTCTTGGGCATCACACAAAATCCGGAAAGAGCTGACCACTGCAGTTAGTCATATTTATGTATTTTTGGTCAAGGAACAGACTAGTGAAAACGACAAGTTGATAGGACCAACATTTTGGGAGATATTAGTAATTCTGGAATACAATGGCCTTACAATCACATTGCTATGCCCAGAATCACGTGAACACTTTGGTGGTGACTACTGGACAAATATGGTACAGCATGGATGAATACACAACAAATATCCATACTGGGGGACCAGGATGCTGCCCCTCAGGGTCAGGATGTGGATTTTAACCCCCCCTTTTCACATATCACCCTCGGTACTGACAATGATGAAGTCCAGGATCTAGAACCTGTGGTTCCCCACAGGTCAAGACACCAGTAGTAACATATTAATCATTAGATATATGACCCTGAATATCAGCTCAGACCCCATTGATAATGTGTTTGGGAAGTGGTCATTGTAGCTATAACTTGTGAATCATCTAATGGTCGTCCATCACTGTAAAATGTTCTGGAGGGAATCAGAATAATATGTCTGAGCATTTTTTACAGTTCAGAATATTTTCTTGCATTGTATGATTCACTCCCTCCAGAAAAGCACGATTATGCAATCGCATAATTCAGTGCATTATCAAACAAATAGCACACATTATGCAGGAGTCCATATTTTTTCAAAAATCGTGTATATTCACCGCAATAATAGTATATTTTCATGCAAAATACATGAGGCTTGCATGATTTTACAATCCCCGCATTTTTCCATATACATTTTTAAAATATTGCATTGTAACTTCACACGGGTAGTGCATATGAGACGCATGACGTCATTGGCTCGCAAGTCCACGGAAGGTAAAAAAAATGCGACCCTCAGAAAAAATCCTGCAAAATGATAAAAAATGCAGCTCATTTGCCAGTACCCCATGTTCTACAGGAAAGACAGGTAGGAGGGACTGATTATTGTTTACAGTTTATCTATACCTAAAGAAATATAAGGGAACCGTGTTCAGGGTTCCTACAGGTTTCCATAAGTTAAATTTAAGATTTTTTAAAACCTTTTTAAGATGACTTAGAACAAATGTTAATGCCCCTTTCACAGTCAAACAAGGACGAGAGGGTCGTTGTTCACTGTTGAAACGAGCTCTGTCTTGACATACATTGCTAATCCAAATGTAGCTATATAAGCTGTTTTGTCAGCACCATGTAAACGTGTTAGCTGTATCGGAATCAGCAAATATGCATTTAAACAGCTCTGCGATTCCACCATTGGCATTGTAAGACGTGTTTAGCTACAGTGTTTAGAGTCCACAGAACCTCTGCTTTTAGGGTCTAGGTAGAACCAAATGTCGTTTGGAGATGGGCTTTTGTTGCTGCTGCTGTACCAGGTGCTCTAGTTGGTGCTGACCCAGAACCTGATGGTCCCAGTGCAGACACGAATATAGAGATGGCAGGAGTTTGTTGTTGGGCTTTTACTTGTGTCATGTTTTTGCATGACTGCTCATGCCACTCCAACGCCTTGATTCCCATCCCCCCAAGTTCCCAAAATCAGCTTTCTCAGGTGACTAACAGCTGCACATGTGTTGGGCTGAATGTTCTGTGATCATTTCTCACCGGGGGCTGCAATGTTAGCGATAACTCATTCCTATTTTCAATATAGGTTTTCAGGTTGGAACGGTAGTAGAATAACGTTATTTCCCTAGCCACTGAAGGGGAGGCAGGGGGTATTGTTTTTGGTTCGGTTTGTTTGTTTGTATGACCATGTAGTCCACCATAGCAGAAAACATGGTGGTAAACTTGGGGAAATCATCTCCAGCCCAGGATCTCAGCCTCTCCAACAGGTTCAACATGCTGGATGAACAGAAGTTTCCTCCACTTGCGGAATCCACGCAGTGCAGGTACACCAGGCTGCATGCCAGCTGCCCGCCCCTCTGCTCGCCGTAGGGCTGCAGCTTTCTCCTTCATGGCGTGCTCTGAGCCTCCCACTGCTGTTTCACCTGCTCACCATGACTCCAACCCCATCTCCTCCATCCAGCAGGACCTCCACTACCTCCACTCGTTAATGCCCCGCAGCTACTGCGACTGGAACTGCACAGTCTGGCAGCAGCCCCCACCGACCGTGGTCCGAGTTCTCTGCCCAATCCCACCACAGTCATCATCGGGGACTCCATCATCAGGCATGTAAAAACACATTCCTCGACAACTCTGTTTCCCCGGTGCTACTGTTAAAGACATCTCTGCCGAAATCCAAGGCGTACTGGTGGTGTACCCTTCAGTGCACACTGTGGTTGTTCATGTGGGTACGAATGATATTCTGTGGCAACAGTCAGAAATCTCAAAGCAAGATTTTATCCAGCTCCTTAACATCATAAAAGAATCCAGAGTGATAACCCATGGCCTCTCTGCAAATGTTTCATCAGTTGTGGATGTAGGCATCTCTGATCATTTCTGGTTTTATTCAAAAAAACATTCCAGAACCAACTGTCAGGAAGTGCTACCTTAATACTGAAGTGGCTGCACATTTTATTGAGCTTTTACTCCTGCAGACTTTTTACCCTCGTCCTGTGATTGTATTGTAGATAGTTTTAACAGTAAACTCAGATCGACTCTCAATAAAGCGGCCCCCCTTAACAGAAAAAGATCACTACCAATCTGACACCCCCCTGGAGAAATGAAGAAATTAAACAATTAAAAAGAAACTGTCAGATGGCAGAAAGAAAATGGAGAAAGACCAAGTTGATGATCAACTACCAAATTTTTCAAGAGCATCTCACTCTACAATAAAGCAGATAAATATCCAAGACAGAAACATTTCTCTAAATTGATCAATGACAACCGGAACAACCTTAAAATTCTTCTTTCAACCACTGATTGCTTAATTAATCCTGTTCCTGTGAAGTCTAGCAGTACATCCACTGACTCACAGTGTGAAAAATTTGCGATCTGCTTCAGTAGTAAAATAGAAAATATTAGATCTCAGTTGTGTCAAACCCAACTTATGAATCCTAGCTTCCGGAACCTTTGTTTTTATGTGAGGAAACAGTAGAGAAGTTTGCCCTGGTTGATGCTGAAATGCTTGGTAATGTAGTTTCTCAGTTAAAACCAGCTACCTGCTTTTTAGACCCCATTACCACATCCTTTTTTAAAACGGTTTATAGCTTTTTAGATGAAGACGTTCCTAACATTGTGAATTATTGGCTTCAGATGGGTATTTTCCCCACTGCTTTTAAGACTGCCGTGGTTAAGCCTCTTCTGAAGCGAAATAATTTAGATGCCTCAGAACTTAGCAACTACATACCAGTGTCCAACCTGCCATTTTTAAGTAAAATTTTAGAGAAGCATGTTTTTAATCAGATAAAGGATGTTATGGTTTCCCACAATATTTTTGAAAAATATAGACCATGTAGACCATGTACAACCATGTATGAGCTGTACCTGAAACAAGGAGCGATAGGCTTCATCCTTCCTCTCATCTTTCAGGTTTCCTACGTTTATTGCTGTAACGACCCATTTCTTCTCTGCCGCAGTGTCCAGAATGACTTGAAGAGTAGAAAGACCTACACAAACATATGAATATATTAGAGGAATGAACCGTATTCTGTCATCTCAAAGAAAAGTACGAGGACCACAGAAACACTAAGTCAGTAATTTAGCTTCTGAAATGTGTCAGTACCCATTTAAGATCTCTTTAGAATATTTCCACTGCTTTATTTCCTGTTTTTACTGTTGGAAAGCTCAGTCTACCTGGGTAAAGCAGTGAAAGTATTCTAAATACAGCAGACCCTTCATCAGGCATCAGTGGATTTGTTGACAGTATTGGGTTCCAAAGTTACACTGGCATCCATGTGGCTTTTACCCATGCAGCCTATGCCAAAAACCCACAAAATATTTGTTCACACTATTTATACAAGTTCTCAATCTCTATTACTGGATATCAATTACTGGAAGACTTTGTTTTGGCCAGGTAGTATATTATCCTCTGTATTTTGTGTTTTTCCAGTGAACATCAGGTATTTTCTATATTTAATTCACTGATCATGTAGCTGTTCAGCTCAGAAAGCTCAGATTAAACTTGATGATTATTATATTAAAAACAGAGAAAACTGAATAAACAGTGTCTTTTTCAGTCCAATCTGTCATTAGAACATAAACCCAGTGTGTCCATCCACTGTCATTGATTCAACTCCATGGGTTTTACTGATGAATCAATGTTGTAGAA
>JAPQRP010000001.1:31581279-31593132 GCA_037367295.1 Apogon hyalosoma | reverse complement strand
TATATATATATGGGGATATTTACAGCTAAGTCTACACTGGTCACCAACCAGTGTATCCTTGGTTTAAGCTAGCAGACAAGAACAACATCCAGGTATTCCATGGATTCTTGGTTTGTTCAGACTTTTAAATGGAACAGTACTTGGACCACGACTGATGACATTTCACAAGAACGGAAGAACAGACAAGAATGCGTATTGAGAAACGTCCACTGTACACCTTTTCTCTTGCAGGTGTGTCTTCCTTGGGCTGAGGTGCACACCTGCAGACAGTTGGTAATCTGCGCTGCTTCACAGACTGGGCTGGATGGACGCAGATGGTCAGGTTCTACCCTTTATGGGAGTCACAGCTCATGGCACGCTCCAAGAACCACACCTGCAGAGGCGCCACCCAGCTCCGGCTCACCATAAGCCTTCAAGAGCCTTCAGTCATGTCACCATGCCACTGATGTTTGTGATGGTCAAATGCAGCTCCATGAATCACCGTGCCTTTCCTGCTCAGTGCTTCACCGAAGGGTTCACCACTCCAGACCTCATTGAAACAGGGAATACTGCCATCTGGTGTTCAAATGAAAATGTCCATCCATCCATTTTCTGAACCCACTTTATCCTCACTAGGGTCACGGTGGTCGCTGGAGCCTATCCCAGCCGCTTACGGGTGAAGGCGGGGTACACCCTGGATGTGTCGCCAGTACATCGACTCAGTTTTGTGTGTGTGTGTGTGTGTGTGTGTTTTTGTTACTTGACTAGTTATATTTTTATTCTGTTTTTATGATTGGTGTATTTTACTCTGAGGAGCTTTCATCATAATTTTGTTGCACTGTACAAAGGTGTTTTGCAATGACAATAAAGTTTATTCTATTTTATTTTAAGATGAAGTAGGAGTGAAATCATGTACAAACTGAATAACTGACACGCATACACAATCACCTACGATTTCATCCTAATCAAGAAAAAACAAGTAGAAATATAATAATCTAGACTGCTGCTCCTCCTAAACCACTACCTCTACTTGTTGAACTCTTATCCTGCTACTCTGTTGTTTAATTTCAGAGTCACCGACTGACAATTCCAAACACAGACACAACTACAGTGCAGTGTGAGAAGCCATATGTTGAATGAACCAATGACGTAATCTACTCAAACCGAGGCCTCATTTGTCATTGGTCACATGATTTTCTCATCAGCGACATGCCCACTTTTGCTCAAGACACGCATCATAACCTCGGTTCATTTGTCCCATCACTAATTGTTCTCCTATACTACTGCTACTGAGCCACAGTCTCCAGGGACGCTACAGCTAATCCACTCAGCCACTGTCCCCAAGCTACACCTTCACTAGGCTACAGCCACATCAGGACTCACCATGCCATCTACTACTCCACCGTTTCCCCTTTTCCCTGAGTTCCTTCATAACTCTTTTCTGTTTGCACTTTTGCCTTGTATCTAAGTCTTTGCTTTGTGGGTCCAGCTAAAATAGGATCATCCATACATCATAAAATAATGCTTATGTAATATTATAATATCATTATCCTCATAGCATAGTTATGTAAGTCATACACAAATGGGAAAATGTATGTGGACACATCATGTCTACAGCTGTAAGATGTCCTGTTCATGACGATGGGACATAGAAACACGAATAATCAATAGGATATTTAACCCAATATAAAACTATATTCTGACATTAGTCATTTTTGTTTTGTATCCCAGACCCTGTTAGAAAAGAAACACTTGGATTCAAAGGGTCCACAGACTTTGGTTGACATTACACTAATGAAAGGGGCTAAATCCTCAAGAAAGACACTTTACAGACACATCATTTATTTTATTTCTTACAGAGGCCTGCTGGTCCCTGTAGCCCACCACTGATTCCATCATAAGCAGTACAATTTAAAAATGGAGGAAAAAGTGTACAAATATTTATCTATTTACAAACAGGAGCATTTTATGTACCTAGTCTAACCAAAAGCAGACCTTTAGTCTCTTACTGGACAGAAATATTTACAGTGGAATTGTATTTATTACCCCTTGGCCTCTGGTCCATCAGGGTCAACACAACTTCACTGAATCCTCTGCTGTTCCACAGGAGTTGTAGGTGCAACTATCGAAGAGTCTTTGGGCATTGGACTGGACCTTCATTTTGAAGGTCAAATTGGGATTGACTTGTCAAATGTTGATGGCAATGTTGACCTACAGTTTTCAGGTCATCCGGGTCAGTGCATGGTTATGGGACAGATGGGAGGAGTTACTACACCTGACGTGAGGAGATAGTAGTCGCTTTTCCATTGACCCTAAAATTGTGCGAATATAACTTGCACATAAAAATTTGCCTAATGGAAAAACAACATGAGGTCATTATATCGGTCTGAGCCGAAAGGCGAAGCTCTCCGTTTACTGGTCAGTCTACGTTCCTACTCTCACCTATGGCCATGACCGAAAGGACAAGATTCTGGATACAAGCAGTTGAAATGAGTGTCCCCTACTAGGGTGGCTGGGCACACCCTTAGGGATAGGGGGAGGAGCTCAGAGTAAAGCCACTGCCCCTCCACATCCAGAGGGAATAGCTGAGGTGGATCAGGCATCTGTTTCAGAGGCCTCCTGGACGCCTCCTTGGGGAGGTGTTCCAGGCATGTCCCGCTGGGAGGAGGTCTCTGGGAAGACTGGGCATCCCTGCTTAGACTGTTGCCTCTGCAACCTGGCCCCAGATAAGAGGAAATGGATGGATGGATGGATGGATGGATGGATGGAGCAATTTCTCCAACTCTCATTTTTCGATGTAAAGTTTTTGCGCTTACAAGAGGTGGTTTTTCAAGGGTAACAAAATTGGTTTATTGCACAAAACTGCAATTGAAAGACCTTTTTGCGCAACTACAGTCACGTGAACAACAAAAAAAAACAAAAAACGGATGTTGATGGATGTTACAAGAGAAGAAGAAGAGTTTAAAACAAACATGTGGCGGTATGTGTGGACACACCACCAGACCCAATCATTTTAGAATTTAGTAGGAGATAGAGGGGTAACGAGCATTCTAGATTCAAAACAACAGATATTTATGTTCATGTTTATGGAATGACTTCTACTGACATCTACCAGAATAAAGAAACTAATCATCACATTTGGGATTTAATGGAAAAACCCACATTACGCACTTCTGTTTTTAAGACATTTAGTAAATATTGGAAAAGTTTTGCACATATGTCCAATGGAAAAGTGACAACTGATATTAGCAGGGGAGCAGGGATCAGCAGGGGCACAGGTGCAGTCCTCATTGTCACAAAGGGTGGCCAAGGGGTCATTCATGTTGAATCATGTGACGTTTCATGTAACAATCTCATCACACTGTACATACAATTGTTGTTACACACACTTGCTTTGTATTTTTGTAATAAATACACAGCTGTTAAAAAATGAGAACAAAACAAATATCCAAAGGAAAAAAACAAAGATTCTCTCCTTCATTAATACTGTCATGGAACCTGCCCATGTTGGACACCAAATGAGTGAACATCTGTCACCACTGACACTTTGGCTACGTTCAGACTGCAGGCAAATGAGGCCCAAATCCAATTTTTTTGTGACCTGTATCTGATCTGTTAAAGACAGTTTGAACAGCACAAATTCGATTTTTTCAAAGCCGACCCAGACCACTTTCATATGAGGTCCTAAATCTGATACGTATCTGATATTTTGTAATGCGACTTCAGTCTGAATGGCCAGGTCACATTTATCCGACCTTTACGTCATTAAAATTGTGACAAATGTCACAATTCTGTGGCGAGACAAGATGCCTCCATATTACCTTCTATAAACACAGTGCATGTCCATGTGGTCACGTATTACATCAGGACCTCTTTTGCGCATGTGGGTCACTTCAGGGTTACATTCAGTTCATACTCAAAACTGATAGAAGTCGGATTTAATGTGGAATATGAACCAGCACACAAAAAAATCAGATTTCACTAAAAAATCCGAATTGTGCATAAAGACCTACTGTGTGAACGTAGCCTTTGACAGAAGTGGTAAGAGACGTCTTACTAGAACTCAGTCATCTCCTGTCAATGTCTTATCTGAACTTCCCAGTGTCCACGTTGTGTTTTATTACTAATCATCTGTTCATGGACCAATGAGTCCCAGCGTGGTGGAAGAGCATCAACAGTCATGGGGAAGTGGACGTCTCAGTCCTGTGGAGCTTGGTTTATCACCTTCTTCTTGCGAACACAGACCAAGTCGTAGAATGGATCCTTGGTGATACTCGCTCTGTTTGAACAAACAGACATTATTATTGATCACACGTGTCAAACATGCGGCCCGCAGGCCAAAATCAGCCCACCAAAGGGTCCAACCCAGCCCATGGGATGAATTTGCAAAGTCAAAACATAAACACTACCAGATTGTGTGCAAAAGTTATTTTTTATAGTGTCTGAAAGTAAATATGAGTTGAGAGATGGATGCAAATGTATGTTACAAAAATATTTTTAAAAAGTTAAAGGGAGTTAAAAGTTGTGAAGAAGAAAACACACACACACGAGAAAAAGAAAATCACACAATCAAGAAAAAGGTCCTACTGCAATAGGTAGGTACCTGCCGTGACCAGGATCTGGAAGCTGATTGGATTGTCTCTCTGACAGGAAGAGGGACAGTGCTTCTGTCCAATCAACATCCAGATCCTGGTCACGGCAGGAACCTGCCTTTTCCAGTACAACCTTTTTCTTGTTTGTGTGATTTTCTTTTTCTTGTGTGCTTTGCAATTTGTCATTGCAGTTTGCCCTTCAGCAAATAATAAAATAAAAATAAACAATACAACAATACAATAAAAATAACAATAATAATAAAGTGCCCGACACAAAAACTTGGTCAACACTTTTTTGTAACTCATTTTCTGGAGGCGAACATCCCTGGGGCCAGATTGAGCTCAAGGATCAAAGGTGTTAGAACTATTTGAGGAGAACAGGAGGGTTAAGTATGTGATAGGTTTTGTGTGTTTTATTGTCAATAAAATATGGATTTCTGAGATTTGTAAATATTTTACACAATTTCCCAACTTAATTGGACTTGGGTTCATAATTAAGTGAAAATAATCCTTGTTCTGTGATAGACAGAGGAGTGCAGACGTGCATGTGAGTGTTTGTTCTGTTCGTACGTTGCAGAATAACAGAGTGTATCGTGTGTGAAAGTCAGTGTTGTGACCTGATGGCTTCGATCCAGGAGTCTCTCTCCTCTGCACTGGATGCACAGATGGTGTAGGACTGATGTTTCCCCTCTACCACCCTCCCGTCCGTCTCCGTTTTGCAGGCTTTGATCTTCTGCCCTGGACTGTTGGGGTTGAACAGCTCCAGACAGTACTGATGGAAACACAATCACTGTTCATTCATCTGTCTGTGGCTCTGAAGAACACTCAGGGTTGTGTTTTAACAGGACTGGGACATATACATGCA
The DNA here is from genome assembly GCA_037367295.1 of Apogon hyalosoma. NCBI lineage: Eukaryota > Metazoa > Chordata > Actinopteri > Kurtiformes > Apogonidae > Apogon > Apogon hyalosoma. The sequence goes on along the minus strand of JAPQRP010000001.1, from coordinate 31,587,696 downwards.
CAAAAACGGTGTTAGTAAGAGGCATGAAACAATATCTTTTATGCCGAACATTTTTCACACAAATATTTTTACATTATGCACATTTTCAAATCCATTCTGTTGCTTTGGTTTTAACCCATTTTAGAAGAATTACCAGAGAAATTATTATTTTTCACTTTGCATAATTGTACATTTTCTCAACATTAAGATAAATTTTAACTTAAATGGATGAAAAAGTAATTAGTAGAAAAGACAATCCTTTGAAGAATGTCACACATGATGATGGAAATTATTATTTTTTAAAATAATTTTGACTTTGAAAATTAAGACAGTTATTGAGCTGAAATCAGGTCAGGCACAAGCTATGTGATAGTATTAAACAACGTGATCCATTTCCCCTCCTTGAATCACCACCTAATAGTTCTGGAGGAGTTTGTGGACTCAAATGATCATTGGAGTTTTGTTGTTGGGAAGTAATTCTGCCTTGCAATCGACCAAGAGAAAAAGGTCATTGTAGATGTAGCTCAAGTGACGTGTGACATAGCACAAGTGACGCACGATATAGCACGAGTGACGTGTGACATAGCACAAGTGACGCACGATATAGCACGAGTGACGTGCGACGTAGCACAAGTGATGCATGATGTAGCAGAGCAACATGAAACTTAAAAACTTCTAAAGGTTTCAGCAGCTCAGGTCAAGTGTTTGAAAGAACACGATTGTGATTTTCATTTCTGATTCTAAAAGTTGAAGGTTTCAGCAGCTTCAGCAGGTGGGGGCGCTGTTCCAACAGTGGCAGCTTTTATCCAACAGTTCTGTTAGTTTATTTAAAGGTCATCTGCATTATAAGACACACTTTACATGGTCTGGAGTCATGTTTGACCGAAGCACATGGTCCTGGGCAATGTCAAATTGAGTATGTACGATAAGTTTCCTCAAACTACAATAATTTTAAGCTTCTGTTATGATAGTTTGTCATTTCCCATCTGGCAACACTGAGTGTGAAGCAGTTGTACTTTTAATGGAGTAGAAGTACAGCTGAAATGGAAAGAAATGACTGTTGAACATATCTTACAGGTTTGCGAGGATAAGGTACTTCTCGAACACAAAGGTTCTCTAAAGGAATGATGCCTCTGGGTTCTTTGTCCTGTAGCAGACACACAAAAAGACAAAGGAATGAGTTAGATGAAGGAAAGTGGAGAAGGTAGAGTCCAAGCAGAGACAGTACTCTGTATCTGACAGTATACAGTATGATGGAGTATATTTACAGTGGTATATTCAAAGTAGTACAGGCAACTGTCAGTCAGGATGAACCATCTCCTCTTCCATGTCTTAACTCGACCTCCTGAAACACAGACAGAAAGAACTTTGATTCATATGATTAGCAGGTAATTTTACAGAACGGCTTACTTATGAGAACCAAAAGTACCAAATCATTCTCCTCATAATGACTTCAATCAACCCCAAATGGACCAAAGTCTGCGGACATGTTGAATCCAGGTGTTTTTTTTTCTTTGTAGCACTATTATTATTTCTCTCAATATTGATTTTTTTTTTTATCCATGACTATGATTTTAAATGTGCCACACACTCCACAACAACATTTTTAATCTATCATTTATTTATCTAGGAATGTTTGAGATACAAGATCTCATCCTCCAAAGAGTTCATCCAAGAATAACTTTTTCTTAAAGCCAGTTAACAAGGCTTTACTGAATTCATTTGCGGAATTAGGGACTGGATATAAGCAGTAACTTTATGGAGTCATGGTCTCCTCCATCACAGCTGGTTAAAGGTCTGAAATTGAGCAGAACTATTGGCCACAGAATGCTCTAGGTAGCCCATACTACTGAACCAAATGAAGCAGGTGGAACATCATTCAGCTGAAGGTGAGCTCAGAGGGGTGGTCACAGAGGAGTGGGCGGAGCATTGAGACTCCCAGGTTGTCTAATACCTCCACTGGATCATCATCATCCCTTCATTCTCCATGTTTCACTGAGTACACCTGAAGTACTGGTTTCAGAAAACGGATCATATGTTCCCACAACACAATCCTAAACAGGTAAGTGTATGGACATAAAAACAGGAGACCAGGGCCTTTCCAGTTTGTGTTTGGAGTTTTCCATCTGGGTCTGATTGTATTCTTTTATCAGACCATTTCCTTTAACATGAACCAAGTTGTTTTTATGCCTAAACCAAACCAAACTGTAACAAGTGGTTCCAGGCACAACAAACCCCGCTCCTCGCATGTATTGTATCCAGCTGATGTCATCACGTCTATGCATGTGCTGATGTCATATCAATTGCCTCTATATATGTGCCACATTTGAAGTAAACTGAAACAAAATGGAGGTTTTTATAGACATATAGACAGAAACTGTGACCTCCTTTTTGCAAAATGTAATCACATCTATTCTGGGTAACTGGCAATCTATAAACCCAGTCTGGTATGAATTCAACCAATAGTTTTACTACTAAAGTGTTAACAAACAAACAAACCGAACCACCAACCCCTTGCCCCTCCTTCAGGGGGCGGGGTAATAATGGCATCGTCTGGATGCCTATTGGTGTGCCCTATGTTTGGCAAACTGACCCTATGTCAGCCATCTAACGGGAAGCTGTGCATTAAAACATGGAGCCCCAGCATCTGTGATGAATGGGAACTCAGCATCCAACAGATCAAGGCTGTGGGGGGTCTGTCAGTCTCTCCTATCTCTTGTGTTGAAAGGGGTCTTCTGGTCCACTTAGAACCAGAGTCTATCTGGTAAAGCCGGAGTCTTGGGCCCAAACAGGAAACACATGACTTGACTGTTCACTAAACCACCCAAACATGTTTAAACTCCACTGGAATGTAGATTATCCATGGTATTCAGGGCCTGGACCACGGATAGATCCTTTATTTAAATATATAATGATTTTGTCAAATTATTGTAGGTGATTCCTATCATCTTCTTCATGTGAGACAGGTGGGCAGCACCCTAGCACCCTCTATTGACAGACCTCCACTGATGATAGCAGTCTCCCAAGACTCAGCTGGAGGGCATGTTTTCTGTTGATGTTGTCTGTCAGTGTTGGCAGTAAATGAGTGACAGCGAACCTATAATCCTACTGAATAACGATCTGGTGTTTGATCCTAATCTATCTCTGCTAACTCTGACTAGGTTGGATCTTCTTGGTTTTAAATTCAGTCCATTAATGGAGGACCATGGGATTTAGGGGCTTATATCCTCTCACCAGGACAACTGATTTATTATTACCATTGTGTCTTAATTACTGACAGTCTTTCATTTTTTTCAGTGCATGTTTTACCCAGTTTCAGGAGCCAGCCTTCTCTGTCAGGGTTGAAGAAGGTGTGAGTCAGATCATTCCCATCATCCTCTGGGATTTTGAAGGGCTCATTCCGAATGCTCTCGTACAGTTTCTGAGAAGAGAAATGTCAATGAAGACTAATGACCCTCATATGAAGTAAAAGAGTAAGAGGTCCATTTGGTCTAAACCTGAGGGCGGAGCAATAACATCAGCAGGTTTATGCTTTTGAACACATTCAAACATTAAGAATTTGACTGAACAACATATAAACATAGTCAGTTTTAAAGTAACATCCTCTTGTCCTGTAGTTGATAGATTTGAGTTGAATAATCACTCAAAAATGATCAGAGAAATGACATGGATGTGAAACCGTGGAGGTGAGTTGAAAACACAGGTGACTGAATGAACACAGTAGTTGTACACCTGCTCTGATGGGTTTCCTCTCATGGTTATCAGCATTATCAGTTCCCTCTATATATGTGCCAAGTTTGAAGAAAATTGGAACAAAATTGATGTTTTTAAAGACATTTAAAATTTCGCCCATTACAAGTAAATGGGAGAAAAAAAGATTTTAAAAATTCATGAAATATGTGAACTTTGTCCTACTTTTCCCAAAATGTAATCAGATCTATTCTGCATCACTGGCAATCTATAAACCCAATTTGGTATGAATTCAACCAATAGTTTTGCTGCTACAGACATTTGAAAATGAGAATTACCTGGACGAAGAGGAAGTATAGATATTTGTGTTAAAATGTGGGGAATATAAATAATATAAGTAATAGCTATGCAATCAACTACTGCAATATAATATGCAGTAATGTGTTTACATTTCACTCATTTCAGTCTCCTCTTCTACGTTGATTTATTGATTTATTTATTTCGTCTTCTTCTACTTCTTCTTCTTCTTATCATTATCTGCACTTTGCTGTGGTGTATTAGGGCCACATAAGAAAACAAAAACCCTTGTCACTATGAAAACAAAGTCGTAAAATATCCAGATAAGACCCATAATTCTATGAGAATAAAGTCGAATACAAAAAGAGTAATAATTTTACCAAAATGAAGTCATAATATTATGAGAATAATGTCGTCATATTTCGAGAATAACATTGTAATTTAAAAATGGGTAGGAAAAATATCATAATTTAGGAGTATAAAGTCGTACCCACTGGTCACATAATGGTGAACTCGGAACATTTTGTGAGGTTCTACTTTCATTTGGGGTTTACGTACAAAGGCCAAATACTGAGCCTATTAGCCCCGCCCACCATCAACATATTAGCATTAGTCAAAGGACTTTGAAACTGGTTCCGCACCTGTTTGGGTTTGTTCCGTCATAAGAATCTAACAGCTTTGGAGCAAATTGCCTCAAGAAAGTTGCTGCTTTGCTTGTTGTATTCGCTGTAACCAGAAACTCTGTCATCAACAAGGCTTAAGGCTTACATTTTATAAATTATACCTTTTTATCGCACTATTGTGAATATATTTTCAAACTATTATGACTTTAATCTTATAAAAGTACAACATTGTTTTCATTAAATTATGGGTTTTTGTTTTAAATTCTGACTTGATTCTCAAAATATTATGATGTTATTCTCGTATAGTGACATGTTTTATTTTTCCCATTCGGCCCTAAAACACTGTTGCAGCACTTTGCTCTGTTTTAAATTTTCTTTTTTTTTTTTTTTTGAAATGTGTTGTTCTTTAAATGTTCATTTCATTTCACTATGTGGATTATAATTTCATTCATTATCCAATGTTGAATGATAATAAAAAATCTTGAATCTTAAAAAGTTGTGAATCTTCAAAACCAAGCCGTGTTGTACCGATAGTAGGTGTTGGGGCAGGTCGTCTCCATTGTTGATGCCTCTGTTCATGCAGATGAAGCGCTCCAGACTGGTCTTGTCTTTGACGTTGGGGTTGTGGAGGCTGGTGTTCAACATGATGATGGCAAACGACAGGATGTAACACGTGTCTGGCATCGCAGAGGAACATCAACACATGCACCAAAAGAACACCATTATTTTTACTGTTCAGATGAAGATGAAAAAGAACAGGAGAGAAAAAAAAGAAGAAATGAAAGTGGACAGCAGAGGTTGGTCTCACCGGTCGACTGGAAGACATGAGTGTTGCAGTCGCAGTAACGCCTGGCAAACGCCTCCATCATACGGTCGATTTTTTGAGCTTCTCCAGGCAGTCGGAAACTCCAGAGGAACTGTCTGTCACAACACAACAACAACAGGTTCAGATGAGCCCGGGTTCAGTTGATCTGGAACCTGAGAGCTCATCTGGACCTTAAATGAGTCCATCTGCAGTCATTGGCCATTTCTCAATACCAAGAACGCAGAGTGCGATCTGGGTGAGAACGTTTTCAGAGGACGTACTTCCTAAGAACGCAAGCCTATCTGTAATTGAACGGCTGTGTACTTGTGAACTTTCCTCCCTGTCTCTGCTGTATTTACACCATCTACACCACAACGTATTTCCCTCAAATCACCACAGTGTCACTGATTTGATTTCAATACATTTGTACTAGTATTTACATGTCATTTACATGTTTTGTATGTTTTTCAAAACTGTAATACATTTCATCAGTTCAACCAGCACAGCCGCCCGGGTCCCTGTTGAGCCGGTGGGTTCCACACCCAGGCCGGCACAAACTGCATCTTGGGAATTATTTCCCAGCTAAGTCTACACAAGTCACCAACCAGTGCATCCTTGGTTTAAGCTAGCTGACAAGAACAACAGCTGGGTATTCCATGGGTTCTTGGTTTATGCAAACTTGCAACTGGAACAGAACTTGGGCTGCAACTGATGACGTGTCAAGAGAACGGAAGAACAGACAAGAACACATATTGAGTAATGGTCTGTGTCCTTGCATATGCACACAGGGATCATAAGGTTATGGGTTATAGGTCACAGTGTCATAGGTCAGAGGGTCATAGGTCTCACACACACACACACACACACACACACACACACACACACACATATACACACATGGTCAAAATTGTTGGTACCCCTCTGTTAATGAAAGAAAAACCCACATTGGTCACAGAAATAACTTGAATCTGACAAAAGTAATAATACATAAAAATTCCATGAAAATTAACCAATGAAAATCAG
>JAPQRP010000001.1:31540811-31552176 GCA_037367295.1 Apogon hyalosoma | reverse complement strand
ATATGTATGAATAATAATAAATCAATAATATGTATAGATAATAATAAATCTATAATATGTATGAATAATAATAAATCAATAATATGTATAGATAATAATAAATCTATAATATGTATGAATAATAATAAATCTATAATATGTATGAATAATAATAAACCTATAATATGCATAACTAATAATGAATCTATAATATGTATGAACAATAATAAATCAGGGCTCAGCTCTGAGCTGCACCGGGGCTCCAGCACACAGTCGGTCAGGACCCCAGCTCATAACTATGCTCTGCGTCCGGCTCTGAGTGGTGTTCCCACAGCGGTTCCCATCGTGTTCCAGTGGGCTGGAGGACCAGGCACCAGCTACAGTCAATCCGAAGCAAGCTACCAATAGAAATCCACCCCTTCTGCTCGTGTAGATCCCGCCCATCATGTTCAGTTGAACTTACAAGCAAAAGTTTTTGCTTCATAAAAGATTTTGACACGCAAAACTTTTCTACTCACAAACAATTTTGACCTGTAAGTAAATACCACTTGAACTTGCAAGGAAAACTTTTTGATTTGCAAAAGATTTAGAGGTGTAAATCCTTTGGACTTGCAAACAAAACTTTTAAAATGACAAGACATTTTGGCCTGCAAGCAGAAGTTTCAGATTTGAAATGAAAGAAAATGAAAACACATTTGATTTTGTTTAGCTTAAAAAATCTGAAACCTTCTTTTTTGTTTTCAAATCTTGATTTTTTTTGTTTCAAAACTACATTTTTTGTTTGCCTTTTTTCCCTTTGCTTGCATAATAAAAACACAAAATTATCTTCATACGTAGGAAAATATGCGACGAGTGGGTACAACTTTATTCTTGTAAATTATATTTTCCTGCCTGTTTTTAAATTACAGCATTATTCTCAAAATACTACAGCTTTAATCTCATAAAAGTATGACATTATTTTCATTAAACTATGAGTTTTTTCAAACTACAACTTTATTCTCATAATATTATGGCTTTATTCTTGTAGTAACAAGTGTTTTTAATTTTCTCATGTGGCCCCAATACGCCGTCGAAATTTAAGGCTTATGAATTTAAAAAAGTGCAAATAAATAAAACATCTGAATAAAAACAATGGACCTCCTTTATCAGTCCATCGCAGATTCTTTTTCAGAAATGACCATACAAGAACGGTTACATGTGACTGATCCAACGGTCCGGGTTCGACCTCAGCAGGGTCAGTGTGTGTGTTGATGAACGCTGCAGCTGAAAACAGCTCAATATCAATTAGTTCGTTAAATATTACTAGCGCATCTAGATCCTGGACTATATTGCCAGTACAGAGGGTAGGATGTGAGGGGGGGTTTAAAATCCACATCCAGACCTTGAGGGGCAGCATCCTGGTCCCCCAGCACTTTTATTTATTGTGTATTCACACATGCTGTACTGCATTTGTCCAGCAGTTACCGCCAAAGCGTTCATGTGATTCTGGCCATAGCAACGTGATCATAAGGCTATTGTATTCAAAATTATTAATATTTCCTAAAATAATGGTCTTATCAACTTACCGTTTTCAATAGTTTGTTCAATGACCAAACATACATCAGTATGACAAACTGCAGCAGTCAGCTCTGTACGGACACACACACACGCACACACACACACACACACACACGCACACACACACACACACACAGAGTCCACTTCCCTTTTATAATATAAAATACCAATATTTGTTCTGCTCCTGCCCTATAATATTTACAACATAGTGAAGCGGAACAACCAGGAGGAGAAACATCTCTGATCTATAAATATAAAATGCAACATGAAGATGAAAAAATGAGTCCGAGTGGTGTCGAATGGAGTCGGTGTAAAACAGCTGCAGACGCCATCAACAGGCTCCAGCTGAGATCGGAATATTTAATGAATACATCTGCGATCTATTCAACAAGACAGTAGGTCTAATAAACTTACAGATGAAGGACATTTGTCCAACTTCATCTATATCAGACAGGTTTAACCATAAAGACCTAAACCTCCACCTTTAACCTAAACCATCTACTGATCTAAACTGTTTAATACCTGTTGATCCATTAATCCTATCAATACATGTCAATAATTGGTGTAAATAGTTATTCATCTTTTCATGGTCATCAGATATGACCCATCTGGATGTTCAGGGCTCAGTAGTTACTGTGGAAACACCATCATCTTCTACAACACACAATGGGTTTATGTTCAGTTAATGACAGCTTGGACTGAAAAAGACACTGTTTATTTAGTTTTGTCTGTTTCTGATATAATAACCATCAACTTTAATCTGAGCTTTAATGAACATCTATATGATCAGTGAATTAAATCTAGAAAAATACATGATTTACCCCGATAAAGTGCAAAATACAGAAGCTAATATTATAATAAATTATGATAAATCACTTAAAAAGGTTAAACATGGAGAACATTTAATTTGGGAACTGAAATAAAAGTAGCAGTGGGTCTTTATGGGTTAATCTGCTGTACACTGACATGATGCAGATGAATGGAGCCTCCACAGCCTCCACCAGATCAGACCATGTATGACAGTGCACCCCTTTTCTGTCATGTTTGTATGTATGTATGTATGTATGCGAGCCAATGAGTGCAATCTGACTTCAAGACAAAAACAACAGAAAAGACCAAACAGATAGTATTTATTTATTTGTTTTGGTTAATTGAAGTTCGGTTTGGTGACTTTTGTGCATAAACACTGGTTACCATGTCCTTCGTAGGCCAACTTTTGAAATGTTCTCAAACTACAAATACTTTGAGTACATTAGACATTTTACTTTGTTGTTCTAAAGTAGTTGTATCAGTATTTACACGCCTGTTTCTTGAAGTAATTTAAAGTAAATATGTGGACTTTTGCATCCTCTGATTAAAACCAGACCAAGTAGACTGATGTCAGCACGATAGAAAAGCTGATGGAAAACCACTAGAACACACACACTACACTGACATGTCTGAGGCTACTTCCTGGTTTCAATGCTAACTGGTGCTTCTGAAACAGATCACTTCCTGTTTGACTCACATGCCCCGCAAACACAAATGTGTTCTGCACTTGTGTGGGAGAGTCCCAGTCTGACTGTGCACTTCACATACCTTTACTTAACACTCAAACTTCATCTACAAAACTACTCCTTTATTATGGGGTAATAAAGCTGTCAAAATATCCTTTTGCAGAAGATAGAAATGCCTGCATAGCATTATATAGTTGTGCAACAAATAAATATTTGTACGCATGAGTTCAGTTCCCTTTCTGCGGCAAGATCAAGGCCAGATCAGGCAGGATCACTGCTCAAGATGGCCGACGAAGACAGAGAATGAAACCAGGTCCAGTCCAACCATTAGTCCATTGTTGTGACCACAGAAAAGGAACCTGAACTCATGGTCAGTCTGTGGAATCCATGGATCCTCTGCTCCATAAATAACGCCTGTGAAGCGGTGACAGATTTTTGACTGTAGAATCATGTTGGTGAATTTGTATTCGTGATGCAGAAAGCACAATCGTAAAGTTGCATTTCATGTTTGTAATTCTTGTCTTATTTGTTCATATTCTGATAAAATACACACAACACATTTCATGTACAACTGAACTCATTCAAGAGTTTACAAATATATGCACACATTTCTATTTTATTCACACAGATATTTGAACACCAACCTAACCCCATATTTTATCCTTTAAATTGTGAGTACCTAATAATGTTCTGGAGTCAGTTTGCAAAGAAGTTCAAACTAATGCCCATTCAGTGCATTTTGGTACCTTTGGCTGAAACTGGTCTTGGACTGTAGAGGATCTACCCCAGGACAGGAGGTCTTTCCTGTTTGGACACAGATAGAGGATTAAATATTAGTTTGACAGCTGGAATTAATCTGAAATCACCATCAGTCTTCTGTCCTTCTCTGTGTGTTGACTCAGAGAATCAGAAAAGTTCCTACTTTCTAAAATTAGCATGAAACAGCATCAGGTCACCTACATTCATCTGTGAATTATTATTATTATTATTATTAAGTCTGCAACAAGATGACTTTAGTCAAAGGAGGACATACTGAGTTTTATTATGTTGGTTGTTTGTCGAGGACAACAGATGGAAATTAGCTCCTCAGCTAAATCTGGTGTTCTTGTTCTAAATACTAAATACTGAAGCTGCATTACAGGTCTTCTGGGATTGATCACTATTCCACTTGAGTTAAACAGGCCTCACCATGGACATAGAGCTAGCGCTAAGTTAAAGGTTGGGGGTGGAGCTACAAGCCCTCTGTCACTAAATGTTCACTCACTGCAAAACCAGATGGACTGGAATTGGAAACTCATTAAGTAAAGCTAAAGCCCCTCTCCAGCCAGTCAACAGACATGGTTTGGACATGTAACCCACTAACAATTAGGTTAGAGTTAAGAGAAGATCAAGACCATGACCATGACCTCCATCATGGGAACAATAACAAATGCAGACACAATTTTAAAGAAAAAACACAAAAATGTAATGATAAATAATGATTTTAAGAAGTAATATGCAACAACTATAGGTAATTATAGCTGGATATTGGGCTGATTTTTTTCCTGAAGGATCTGGGTCAGTTTTCAAAGACAACCACTTGTCATTGTTCTGTCCCTATAGTTGCTTTTCCACTGACCCTCAAATTGTGTGATTATAAGTTGCACATAAAAATTTGCCAAATGACAATTTTGCCAAAAATCTTGTTTTTTGATGAAAAGTTTTTGGGCTGGCAAGAGGTGGTTTTCAGGCACAGTGAAATTGGTGTATCGTGCAAAATTGCAATTGAAAGACTGTTTTGTGCAACAGAGTCATGTGACCAAAAAAAAACAGATATTGATGGATGTTACAATACAAGAAGAAGAAGAGTTTAAAACAAACATGAGTGGGTATGTGTGGCCACATGAGGAAACCCAATCATTTTAGAATTTAGTAGGACATAGAGGGGTAATGAGTATTCTAGATTCAAAACAACAGATATTTATGTTCATGTTTATAGAATGACTTCTACTGACATCTACCAGAATAAAGAAACTAATTATCACATTTGTGATTTAATGGAAAAACCCACATTATGCACTTCTGTTTTTTTACATTTAGTAAATACCGGTGAAGTTTTGAGCCTATGTCCAATGGAAAAGCGACTTATGATTTCCAGAAGGTATTGGTGGGCTGGTGCTGTGCTGTTGTGTGCATTCTTCTAACTTTTAGCAGAGTGTGGATCTGTTTTACACATAGATCATACTGAAAAATTAAAACTCTGTTGACAGTGTGTGTGTGTGCATTTTATCTGGAACTGTGTGTGTGTGTGAGCTGCTCCTGTTTTGCAACTTCTTTTGGTCTGAAGATAAGAAGGAACTCATATGAGATATAATCCCTTCTGATGAACCCTCTGCTGTCAGCAAAGATGTAGACTAGAATAGTTTCAGGACCAGTTCATACATGTTCCAATCAGATTCAGAATGGAACCACGGTGGATGTTTGGACCAGCTGTACTCAGCCTCTGTTTAGTCCCAAAGTGTTTATCTCCAAATGTCACTTTAAATCCATTGTAGAAATAATCATATCAGTGCTCATTTTCCTGTTGATGTGCAGTTGTTTCTACCCTGAATGTGAGCAGATCTGGAGTACACTGTACAACAACAAAGGATTTGTACCTGTCAGTACGTGTTCTACAGTATTTCATGGTTGCACATAAAAGATAACAGCATATTTATGCAGTAACAAAGGCTACATTTTTACACAGCAGGTCTTAATGCACAAATCGGATTCTTTGGTGAAATCCGATTTTTTTGTGTGCTGGTTCATATTCCACATTAAATGCGACTTCTATCAGTTTTGAGTATGAGCTGAATGAGACCCTGAAGTGGCCCGCATGTGCAAAAGAGGTCCTGATGTAATACGTGACCACGCAGACAGCACTGTATTTACAGATGGAAATACGTTTTTCCGTTCCTCCTCCTGGGATGCAGAATTGTGACGTTTGTCGCATTTCAGTGATGTAAAGGTTGGATAAATGTAACCTGGCCATTCAGACTGAAGTAGCATTGTAAAACATCAGATACATATTGGATTCTAACCCTAACCCCACATATGAAAGTGACCTGGGTCGGATTTGAAAAAATTGGATTTGTGCTGTTCAAACAGTCTTTAACAGATCGGATACAGGTCACATATGGGCAAAAAATCGGATTGGGCCACATTTGGCTGCAGTCTGAACAGAGCCTGAGAGTATCAGACTCAGTTTACAGTTTATCCAAAAGCTTTAACATCACTGAATTTCACTGATTTTCCCTGCTTACACTTCAAGTGTAACAAACTGAATATACATTCTGTTTTACACCCATTTTACCTTTGAATGATTCACTTCATGCAGAAGTTGTTAATGTTTTTGAAAGCAGTTTTGCAAAAATAGAAGATGGCACCTGAGTAATCAGATGAAAACAGTCTCTTGCCAAAGCTAAAACTATGGCCTGAAACCCTGTTTTTTTTTTTCTTTGAATTCTCCCTGTATGTGTTTTTACTTGTGTGATTTAGGGCTGTGGGGAAAACGTGCCTCCTCATCAGTTACACAACAAATGCTTTCCCCGGGGAGTACATTCCAACTGTGTGAGTATGAAAACACACTATACACACACAACACACACACACACACACACACACACACACACACACACACACACACACACACACACACACACACACACACATCCTCTCATTGTTGATCACTTTCTTAGATGAACACATGTATGAACCCCAGCTGATAACATTATAAAATTATGTTCATATGAACATTATGTTGTCGTGCTTCATATTAATCATGCAGTATCATATTCGTAAACGTCAGCATGTGCAGAAAACTGCTGATGTCACCACTGACAGGTTCAGGCTGGTAGCAACAGGTTCAGAGAAATATACTTCTATCCTTAAAAAACAAAACAAAACAAAACAAAAAAACAAGTGGAAAAGTAGGCGGGGCTTACTAATACCCCCACCTACACTGGGACTCATTTAAAATTCTAAATTAAAGGTAACTGTGAACTAGACTGAACTAAATGACTGTCCTTTCTGGGTTGTTCAGTCAAACCTAGACAAACATTAGTCTGGCCAAGTCTGAACTTTTAATCTGAGTCACACTTTGTCTGATGAATAGTCTTGGAGAATCAGTTGGACAGATTTTATGAATTCAAATATTTGATAATTCATAATAAATCCAAATATTTAAATTCAGCCATCCAACTGTGCACACTGCAACTCCTCCTAGTGGTAAAGATGTGTTGAATTTGAAAAGAACCAGGTGAATAGTCTTGGAATCAGTTGGACGGACAGAGAGTTCCTGGTATTCTTATATACTCCCACCTACTAGTCTTTTCAGGTGTACATCATGTTCTACTTGGAACAAACACATGCATTATCATTGCATCATCACTGTTGTCACTGTTCAAGTCCAACTGACATCTGGTCATATGTGGCCGTTTGTCCTGACTGTGTCTGTTGTCCTGGTTTATTAATGCGCTGGTGAACTGTTTAAGTGCTTGATTACCTGCTGACCCTGTGGACTATCTGCAGATTTGACAACTACTCAGCTAACGTGATGGTGGACAGTAAACCAGTCAACCTGGGCCTTTGGGATACAGCTGGACAAGAAGACTATGACAGGCTCCGCCCACTGTCCTACCCGCAGACGGTATTTAATTACAAATACATAGCTCTGTTACAAGAGATTGATGCTATAGCAAAGGTTTTATAGTGCAGTTTGTCAGCAGTAGGCGGGGCTTCCTAGTAGCCATCAGTGCTACTAATAGATATATGTAGCACTAATATACTAATGTATGCATTGGCTTTACATTGAAGCCCGTAAAGATCTGGTATTCTGCCATGTCCATCAATAGCTGCCTCCTAATGATTGGAACTGTTTTACACTCGTGGCTTTTCTATTGGACATATGCACTGAACTTAACCAATATTTACTAAATGTCCAAAAAACAGAAGTACGTAATGTGGGTTTTTCCATTAAATCCCAAATGTGATGATTAGTTTATTTCTTCTGGTAGATGTCAGTAGAAGTGATTCCATAAACGTGAACATAAATATCTGTTGTTTTGAATCTAGAATGCTCATTACCCCTCTATCTCCTACTAAATTCTAAAATGATTGGGTTTCCTTGTATGTCCACACATACCGCCACATGTTTGTTTTAAACTCTTCTTCTTCTCTTGTTGTAACATCAATCAACAACTGTCTTTTTTTGGTCATGTTACTCTAGTTGGGCAAGAAGGTCTTTCTATTGCAGTTTTGTGTGATATACCAATTTCACTACACCCAAAAAAAACACCTCTTACAAGTGCAAAAACTTTTCATCGAAAAACGAGTTTTGGTGAAATTGCCGTTTTTCCATTAGGCAAATTTTTATGTACAAGTTATATTCGTGCAATTTGAGAGTCAATGGAAAAGGGACTATTGTCACCTGCATGTTTATTTAGGCATGGGTGTTATAATACCTCACATCTCCAGATTTCAGAAAACAAAGTTCATACATCAAAGAATTTATCAGAGAACTAATATTTGTATTCCCTGTCTACATTTTTCTGCATTTACCACCTGTCATTGCAGGATGTTTTTCTGATCTGTTTCTCTCTGGTGAGCCCGGCCTCATATGAGAACGTCAGAGCTAAGGTGAGTTGCACTTGTATTTCTCCATTTCTATTCTTACTTGGACTTTTTCATCACCTTAAGTACAATTTAAAAGGGATGAGAATGACCACTAATGTGCAGGTAAATTATCTACTAATTATAAAAAATACATTTACATACAGACCTTTGTAACAGTTGAAGGCGTATTTGTCATTTATGCCACTTCACAGCTAACAATAAGACAAATATGCAAGAGAAGGTGAGCTTCTTTTCTTGCTGGTCTAATGGTAAGTGTTTTAGTCTGTCAGGTTATACACTAGATTCCCAATAGGTCATACATACATCACAGTCAGTAAAATTCTTCTTCCCACTTAATGAACAGGCTTTACCCATTAAAGTAGCACCATGGAACTTTTACTGGCGGGGTCCCCCTAAAGTCCAGAAACGGTATTGTCTGTAACAGCTGTCGTAAAATCTGTATCTGGGTAATACTCACGCATTTGTTGACAGGCCATTGATGCTGGCTAGACAGCTAGCTATCATGTGTGATGTAGGCTCCAATGAAGACCAGATGTTTCCTTTTACCTTGTTTATGAATCCCAGCACCACTTGTGGAACATGTAAAAACAGAAATGATGTCAAAGGCCACAACTGCTGAGATCAAATTAGTAGCTTCTGCACCAATCTGCTTATTCCCAGCATATGCACTGCATACCCAGAGGGAAAAAATTAAAAACACTACTTATATTTCAACACAGGAGGGCTCCAAACAACTACAATTTAAAACAATAATAACAAGTGGTTCCAGGCACAACAAACCCCACCCCTCACATGTATTGTATCTTATTTTGTCATCGATCCAGCTGATTATCATCATGTCTATGTGTGTGCTGATGTCAGCATATCAGTTGCCTCTATATATGTGCCAAGTTTGAAGTAAATTGAAACAAAACTGATGTTTTTATAGACATTTGAAATTTTATTCATTATAACTAAATGGGAGAAAAAAAAGATTTTAAAAATTCAGAAGAAATTTGAACTTTGACCTGCTTTTCCCAAAATGTAATCACATGTATTCTGGGTCACTGGCAATATATAAACCCAATTTGGTATGAATTCAACCAATAGTTTTGCTGCTAAAGTGTTAACAAACAAACAAACCAAGCCAAAACCAATAGCCCTTGCCTCCCCTTCAGGGGGCGGAGTCATAAAACGCTGTACTTAACTCAAATGTAGAGGCAGAATAGCTCCTGTACTTATACAGTGCTGCCTTAGACCTGGACTGCTTTGATGCATGGCCTTCACAAACAGAAGTACGCAGATGCCAGGTATTCTTCCTCTGTGTAGCTTGTTCTTTAAAAGCGAGTGGGTTCATTTGTGCCTCCTCTGGTTATTTTCACCCATCTCATCCTTGAATCTGCCTCCATCAGTGGTACCCAGAGGTTCGCCATCACTGCCCTTCCACACCCATCATCCTCGTTGGCACCAAGCTGGATCTGAGGGATGAGAAAGATACCATTGAGAAACTGAAGGAAAAGAAGCTGGCACCGATCACCTATCCTCAGGGCCTGGCCCTGGCCAAGGAGATAGGTCAGTCAGACTTATTTACGTTGTTTATTTAACCTTTATTTCACCAGGTCAGTTAGTAGAACTGACTCATACCACACATTCTTACAGATCTGCTTTGGCAGAAGTTTGTAACTGTATTGTATTTGATTGACTTCTTATTAGATTCATTCAAAGACTACTTAATGTAACAAACAGCAGACCTAACAATGATAAACACATCCCATAATAACACTAGCTTCATAACCAAACTTCCTCCTGTTCCTTTAGAGCTTCCATAAATCTTCCATGTTTGATCACATTGTCCCATTCTTTGATTTGAAATATTTCTTTTTAGGGTTCTCATGTTCCTCCAACACATTCTTATACTTTGGCCAATGGCGTTTGTTGTCACTACAGAGACCTACGAAGTGACTCACTACTTCCTCTAGTGGTCCAATGAATCCACCAGACCATCGTGGTTGATAGAGTCAGTTCATATCTCTAGTCCAGTTCAGTGGCATCCGAGACTGATCTCATGAAATGGTGTTGTATGTCACACCAGTTCTTAAGGCATTTGGCGTGATATACCTACTAATTTTTGACCTTTCACGTATTATTCAGCGCCATTTGATCACATGTCAATTTACACCAAGATCTTTGGTTCACATACCCTTAACCCTAACCCTCAGTGCATGGTATTTGACACATCGATTCAGGTTGGACAGGGGGTAATAATGGCGTACACACAGAAAACTTATAATGTGTACAGATAACGGGCCAATTAAAAGTGGCATATACATTTATGAGAGTCATGATATCAAGTTGGGCATCTTTACCATAACTTCAGTACTCTTCTGAACACTCCAATGAGAGCTTTATGTTTATGTTTGAAATACTACATATAGCTCCTTTAAAGCTAACAAAAATACACCAGCTCATCACATATTCCAACACAAACTTCATTTAAATCTGTGCAGGTTCTCCATATGTAATCTTTAAAATTGTAATTAAAATGTTTAGCTGTGATTTGAAAACTTAACCCTTTCGCCGCCCTCATCGCATTTCGGCGACGGTGTATGTTGTCTCTTAGATTTCACTTCATATGACTCAAAATATCTATGATACTCCTTACCACTAGATGGCAGACATGTGTCGTTCTAGCCCAAGTTTTG
>JAPQRP010000001.1:31474541-31492328 GCA_037367295.1 Apogon hyalosoma | reverse complement strand
TTTTTTTTTTTTTTTTTTTTTTTTTGGGGGGGGCGTTGTAGGATGGCGTGTCAGTGTGTTAATTGTTCATTTGTGTATCTCTGATGTGCACATCACTCTGTGGAATGACCTTTTCTCCACAGTATTAACAGTTCCCCAGTATCACCTCTAAGTGTTGCCAATGGTTCCAAAGCACTAGAAATGTGTGTAATTCACAAGAGCAAAAAGACTGACTAAGGCTACATTCAGACAGCAGGTCTTAATGCATAATTCAGATAGGCACATTTTTATGCGCAAGTTACATTCACGCAATTTGAGGTTCAATGGAAAAGCGACTATTGAAATGTATGTGTACTGCACATTCAAACCTTAATGCCATTCTATAATACTTAGAAGTTTCATTTAATCTAACTCCAAATTATGACCTCAGATATCCTTTATATTGTTACAAAAGAATTTAGTCGACTAAATCTACAATAGATTTAGTCGACTAAATTTTAATTATATTTAGCTGACTAAAAATAGACCGAAACTAAAATAGTTAAGATGACTAAATTATGACTAAAACTAAATATTTTCATCTAGACTGTGATTGAGGCCCAGTTTACACAAAAACGCTCTCGGGTGATAATGACAAAATATTTTATCAGATGTGCGTTTGGTTTACATGGCAATGGTGATTTTGGGGGTTGAAAACGCAAAACAGTGAAACCACCTTCCAGAGTGGAAATCTTAAAAACACTTCACTCTTGCATCACCGTCTAAAGGCAGACAGACAATAGACAGAGTTGCTGGATTCTGGAATCAAAAGAGTTTACTTGCAGCAAAGAGCCAAGTACATACAGCAGGATGCAGCAGTAGTTGACTAACACAAAGGACTGTCGTTTCTTATACAAAATGAAAAAAGGTCATCATAACAATATTTCATGTATGTGGTTATGTGGTTCATGGTGCCGTTTGACCATGGCATGTGTTTGCTGATAAGGTTTATGGCTCCAGAGCATCCTCTGCTTGGTGCTTAGTTGCTTAATAATGTCCTTGGCTCCCCCATGAGGAGACATGGCAGATACCACAGGGTGAGGACACACTTCAGATACAGATCACACACATACCTTGGACCTCAGTGTCGCCATGACACAAATCACACACACATTTAGAAATAGTCTAACGTTATATTTTTCCTACAGGGTTGAAAATGCAAAACTGCATTTTCTCATCACACAGAGTTTACTCACAGGCACACGCCAGCACAGAAAAATAACAACATGTCAGATTATTTCTCTGTGATGGACCTTCAAGTTGGCCTAGCTGCTCTAATTTACAACCAAAAGTCATTTCAGCAGTTGTCACAAATCTTTATAAAAAGTAGTAGAGAGCAGAGAAGGTACATTAACTACCTGTTCTGTTTCCTGTTTTGTGATTGTATTTGGTGCTAGGAGAGAACAGGAAGAGAGGAAGTTTGGTTCTAGGCAGGTGCTTGGCTTTGGTGGTGCTGATGCCCCCTGGTGTTCATACTACATCCATAAACAGGACAGTTCACACACTTTTGAGAGTGACGCCACTTTTGCATTTTTGGTTCAAAGCATTACCGTCTAAACGTAGCCTAAAATTAAATTAAAAATTGTTTTCAGTGAGTCTAAGAAGTGCAAAAATAAAGGTCACATAATGAAGCCATGATGAAGGTGTCTTACCTTCACTGTTTTCTAATCATTTCTTAGTTTTATATGAAGGACACTTCTGCTATCAGTGAATCCACTGTTTTGCATTACATTGAAAAGATTAACAGGGTATGGACACAAAGACAGCACAGGATGTCATTTTGTGTGTGTTTGTGTGTATGCTCTGGTTTGTCAGAAGTGAGACATGATGTTTTATCATTCTTTCTTTGCTCTGATCCATCCCAGCCAGACCTCACAGTCTTCAGACCTATAGGAAATAGACCCAAACATGTTATTTCAGGAATGTGCAGCCTGGTCTTAAAAGATGTGCTATGACTTGTGTCAACATTCCAATGTACATATTTTGTTAAAATTGAAAAAAAAACCAAACAGCTGGTTTTGTCAATCCAAAATGAATCGGACCATTTTCAAATGGCAATTGCTACACGATTGATTGTAAAATTAAGATGCCAATACGGAGATTGTGTGGCCTGGGACAAAGAACATATGTGTGATGCGTGGTAACAATATTATGTACGGTTTTCACACAAACCACAATCAACCAAACCACATACACACACAGGGAACAGAATGCTGACAGCTAATTGGCTGAAATCCTCTCATTAACAGAGTGGAGAAGGTTGGGTTTTATGCTAGAAAATCTAGAGACAAATCTTCATAGCTCTCACATTTCTGGGGTTTCAGCAACAAATTATGCATCAAATTGTTGGAAAAACTCTACTGTGTGAGCACTATTCACATTTTAATCTTCAAACATTTCGTTTTCGATCTACAGACCTCTAAGTGCACAAAGTGCTGATTTTTCTCTCATTCAATCCAATGTTAAATTTCTGTCACTAACATGTTTGACTCCACGTTCCACAATCACTGCTTATTCTATTCTGACTTTCCCCCCCACATTTTATACATTGATATGTTCACAAGATTCACCACAGACCTCGCCTGCAAGAATTTTGGAGATTGGCTGTATGGTTATAGATTGACATCAGTTTGTTTGAGAGGTGGTTTCTTAGTGAATTTGAAACATTCCTCCATAAGG
Organism: Apogon hyalosoma; assembly: GCA_037367295.1. Lineage (NCBI taxonomy): Eukaryota > Metazoa > Chordata > Actinopteri > Kurtiformes > Apogonidae > Apogon > Apogon hyalosoma. The sequence continues at coordinate 31,489,631 of JAPQRP010000001.1, read as the reverse complement.
AGGACTGTTTCTAAACAGGTTTTCATTGACTGTGTGTTTTGATTTTTCCAGAAAATTCCACAAGAACACATGGTAGAGGGGAGGACAGGAGATAGGCTTCAACTGTTATTGTTTATATATAAATGGATGGAGTGAATTCCCTTCTTTTCAGTGTCATTTGTTCCAGAGTCAGATCCCACAGTTTTGTTCTTTCTTGGTTGGATCTGGTCCACAGGTCATTAGTGGTTCTTAGGTGCACCTGTCATGTTTATCCTCACCTGGCTGTAATTGGTCAGTTGAAGCCTTTAAAAGAAGATTGTCCCTCCCACCTCACTTTGCCCCACCCCCCATCCTGACCACCGACTCCTATTTTAAATCCTGTTTAAGGCCCATCTTTTGGTTTGATCTCTCTATGTGATCGACTCAGTGGGTGACTGTATATTGTATTTTCAGTCTCATTTTAGAACCCCTAAAAGGGCCCTTTATTGGTTTGACCCTTTAATGTTTTTTTTTTTTTTTTAAGTTTGTTTTGTTGCTTAACTTTATCTATAACCAGGCCTTCTTTGGTGCTATTTCTTGCTCTTACATCACACCGAGCCACAAATCCAGCAAGAGGCAAGCGCATGGATAATATTACCTTCAGGAAATGTGTGCATGTCTAGTTAACTTTATAATTAGTCTGATTTAGTTTAGAGTTTGAATAGTTGGCTGTGTTTTACTTTAAATTGAATATCCCAATCTGTTTTTCTGTCCCAGGCTTGAGTAACATCATCGGGATAATCGTCTACATATCAGCCAATGCAGGAGACCCTTCCAAGAGTGATTCCAAGAAGAACAGCTACTCCTATGGCTGGTCCTTCTACTTCGGCGCACTCTCCTTCATCATGGCCGAAATGGTCGGCGTACTGGCCGTGCACATGTTCATTGACCGGCATCAGGAGTTGCGTGTGGGAGCCCTAGCCGCCGACTACCTCCAGGGTGCAGCCATCACGAGCATCCCCAGCTACCGTTACCACCGGCGCTCCCGCTCCTCATCCCGCTCGACAGATCCTTCACACTCTTGTGAGGCATCACCAGTGGGTTTGACCGCCTTTGGGACGCTGCCGTCCACTGATCTGTCCATGTATACGCTTCCCAAGGGCCAAACGGGCACCATGACGGCCACATATAACTCAACTGAGAGGGACCACAACTTCCTGCAGGTCCACAACTGCATTGAGAAGGATGTAAAAGACTCAGATGGACACAACAACACAGCTAACCGACGCACGACACCTGTATGAAAGTCATGAAGAGATCCCAAATTCTACAAAAAATTAAGGGAATCCGGGGGAGGAAAATACAGATCAGGGTATACCTTTGAAAGTAAGAAGAGAAGCTTGAAAGAGTTGATTTGAGAGGTTAACAACAGATGGAAAGTTCTGAGCACTTCACAGCACCTAAGATCACCCATGAGTTCAATGCATAATAAAGAAACATACATTCAAGGCTGCCCACAAAGTTGAAGTGTGTGACGCATTTCCTTTCATAGTCAACACATTGAATGCAAGCGAGCTGTGACGCGTAAAATGCAATACATCACTCGTGCAGTAGGGGGTAGCAGAGTCAGGTACATTTCGGGTGTCAAACCGGCTGATATTCAGATCAAAATGGCTACTGAAGAAGAGTGTATTCTAATGTTGATTTTGAATAGGTGGTGCCAAAAAAAAAAACATGCCAAATATAGACAGTGGTATGTCCAGCCTCTGATCTGCAGCAGAGTTTAGGATGGGGAATTCCAATCTCTTGTTCAGCCTATGCAAATTCTAGACGGGGGAGTAGGGCACGGGAAATGTCATATAAATGAGAATGTGCCCGCACAAGTTTGCAGAGTTTTTCCTTCTCGCCCGCCATATTTCATCTTCTTCTGTAAATATAATGTGTTAAATTAAACTACATCTTTTGCGTATTGCCCCCTCCAGTGACGTATGGTATTATACGTGTCACTGCGTCACATATAAAAAAAACGGGCAACACGTTTTGAGAATCAAGCATGCATCATGGCGGCCAATGCGTCTCAATGCGTCAATGCATTCGTGTCTGTGTGCCCTTGCGTTGACTATGAAACAGCCCTAAAGGTGAGCTTACAGATCTATATTTTTACTCTTCCAAAGACTGGTGAACAGCAATGGTGTAGTTTAGCCTCATCTTGGCCCCGTTTATGATCCCACCCCACTACTGTCCCACCAGCCCCCCAGCACACACCCTAAAGCCCACACTTCTTTTAGTTGCAATATCATTTTGATTTCATTTTTTATTAACATTAAAACTGTGAACCACTGAGGTGTGGGATTTTAACAGGGAACAAGTCAGGCTGCAAAAAAAGACCAGATGTAAATAAACCCACATGTTCTTAGTTCAGCGTCAACTGATGATGAAAAGTCAACTTTTTTTGTTTTGCTTTTTGAAAGGGCAGAGTAAAGACAGAACTTTGTGTCATGGAGGATCTCAACGCACACTTGAAGAAGACTGTGTACTAAATGTTCCTACTGCCAAAGAGAAAAAGTAGTGCGTCATTGAACATGGCATTCTGCAAGTTGAAGCTCAGTGACTCCCAAAAAAATTAAGAATTTACATGCATGCAAATGAAAATCATCCAGTCTGTTCTGCTTTTAAGGAACCTGTGTTTTAAACAATAGAATGAATGATATGTAATGGAGGTAGGTTTGACAAAGAAGAGGTTCATGTTCCAGTACTGTGTCTATTCTTATTTCCTTTTTTAGGAGCCGAACACCAACACATCAGTGGTAAAGGCTCTATTGTACCCCAGAGTGTGTGTATATATATATATATATATATATACATACACACACACACACACACACACACACACACACATATATAGGTATAAGTTATAGGTTTTTTGTAGGCAGAACATTTTGAGGGGTTGAAGATACACAAAAATTCAACTTTTATTTGTGACTGCAAAAATGGCTGTGTAGGACCATCTAAAGACCACTGCTCCTGGGTACTTCCACAAATCAGAACAAAATGTGGCACATATTATACGTGTATCACAACAAGACACATTAGCTACAAAAGCCCTATTGTATCTGTAAGGTTTTGGTTTTTTTAATATGTATTAGTGCTGTCAAACAATTAAAATTTTTAATCAGATTAATCACAGGGTTGCTGTGGATTAATTGTGATTAATCACGATTATATATTAATTTTTAATCTATATTAATCGCGTATCATTTTGCATGAACAAACAAACTCAAGAAAGAAGGGAATATATCTGCACTTAAAGGGTTTATTAAACACTTTCAACAGTTTCAACTAAACAACTGTAACCAACTGTTCTGTCTTGTTTTTTTTTTTTGTCCTCATATTTGCTTCCAGAGGGCCAATGTGCTGTTGATCGTCTTCCATCTTTATGGGTTGGTTCTGCTGCCTGTCACTACCGGATCAACTGACCATTTGTTCATGTGCGTTAACGCTAACTCTACTTGGACAAACTGACCCAAATGTGTTGGCAGAAACGTTCAGAGGCATTCTGCAATAGATGGGTTCATGGAGTTAACATTTACAATTGGATTAATCAGTAGGATGGATTAATCAGAGTTAATGCGTTAATTTTGACAGCCGTACTATATTTATGTTTGAGGGGCTGAATATTGCGATGGCGTCTTTGGGGAAACATAATAAAATCTTAACTTAAAAAAACGGGCAGGAAAAATATCATAATTTACCAGAATAAAGTCGTACCCATTCTTGGCATAATGGAGAACTTGGAACACTGTGTGAGGTTCTACTTTCATTTGGGGTTTACACACAGCCAAATACTGAGCCTGTTAGCCCCGCCCACCATCAACACATTAGCATTAGTTGAAGGACTTTGAAGACAGTTCACACGTTTGGGTTTGTTTCATTGTTAGAACGGAACAGATTTGGAGCAAATTACTTAACTTACTTAAGGCTCACAATTTCCAAATTGTGACTTTATATCACACTATTGCACATTTATTTTGGAAATATCATGACTTTAATCTCATAAAAGTACATTATTTTTGCTGAATTATGAGTTTTGTTTTTTTTTTAAACTATGACTTTATTCCCATAATATCATGGCTTTATTCCTGAAATATTATGACTTTATTCTCGTAGTGACAAGTGTTTTTATTTTTCCTATGTGGCCCTAATCGGCCGTCATGGAATATGTATGAAAACTCAATTTTATTTAGCAAACACATCAAGTGGTGAAAAGTTTGAGGTTTTAGGGTTCTCAAATGAAACTGCAAAAACATTTCAAATGTCTCTGTAGCTCCCCCTAGAGCCCACTGCTCCACTTTGAATGTAATGACAACCTTCAATGTGACTTATAGCGCCACCTATTTGCAACATGAAATGACATCTTTCACTTTTTGATTTATTCCTCCAAGCAATTTAAATGTATCCAAGTCAAACTTTGTCACAAGGGTCTGAACAAGTTGGTGATAGAATATGTTCAAGGTGATGAAGTAAAAGTGGACGTCAGCTGAACTGGTCAAATCTGCATCAGATACGTAGAATAAAGGCTCATTCATGTCCTACATTAAAGACGCAGAAGTACATGGACAGAGGGTTCTGTCTGTCCTCTGTCTTCATTACATCTGTATTTCTGTCCGTCCTCCGTCTTTGTTACGTCTGTATTTCTGTCTGTCCTCCATGTTCATTATGTCTGTATTTCTGTCTGTCCTCTGTCTTCGTTATATCTGTATTTCTGTCTGTACTCTGTCTTCACATTTGAGGGGAATAACTTCTATAAATAGTGGAACTTTTCAAAGAGTGACTGTGCAAGTTAGTGAAAAACTACCAACATCTTTAGGACAAATACCTTTATCAGTATCAACATTAGTATCTCCATTAGTATTACCTCTTCTGTTGGTACCATGCTTGTTATTATTGTCTGTCTTCTTCTTCTTCTCCTCAAAAAATACTTAACGCTTCTTGTTATTCGGCCAGTATGGTAATTAGGAGTGGCACATTCTGGTGGATTGTTTGAGAAATGCTCATTCCAACACAACGGACACATCTAAGTATGAAGGCAGTGATGCTTGACAGCGTTACGGATTAACCTATGTACGTACATAACCTATGTACGTACATAAAGTGAACATGAATGAGCCTTAAGGGTCTACCCCTGAACATACACTGATTTTCCACTAAACAGCACTACTTGCTCCTACTGAACTCGACTGCCTCAGTGTGGGTGGAGTTGTCATAACAAGGCAGCTTCATTTATGTCATTTGTATGTGACAAACACAACAGTGGAGGACATGGAGTCACTCTCATGACTCATACTTTGACATCACTCTCTGGCCAGTTTGTTGATGTCACATTTTTACCTCAATGTGCCTTGCCGAGTAGGTACCAAAAAAGTACCAGGTACTGGGTACCATCACTTGAAAGGAAACCCTGAAAAAAAGGACCAAGGGTCCTGTAGTCCAACAACATATTTAAAACATTGACATTCGTTTGACCTTTCAAGGTCACTCAAGGTCAAAGGTCATGGCACTAAATGAAAGCCCATATGTGACTTCCTATCTATTACCAATAGTAATTATATCAATATTTTCAACTGTTTTCAAGTTTTAGCCCTTTGAAATGTGTCCCATTAAAAACAATGGGGATTTGGAAAATTTAAAAATTCCAAAATCAGTATTTCCTAATTCTTTGAACAAACTTGTTAGACCTTACCCCAAAGATGTTCCACAATATATATCAAGTCATTCTGACTGACAGTTTCAAAGAAGAAGATTCTAGAAAAATTGTTAATGGACGACAGACAGATGATAAGTGATACCAACAGTTCATTGGACCCTTTCAGGCCAGTGGACTAAAAATGAGTAGAGAAGAGATACATGATAATTGAACCTGACTTTTATTACCACTTCCTGTCAACAAGAACTCACATTTGAGATGTGATCGTCATCTTATTTAAATTATAGCATTGTATATACTTGGTGGGTGTTGTCTAGCACCACATAGTGGACAATGGAAGCAGTATTTACCTCAGTTGTGCTTAATCGTCAACCAGGTTTGATCCCAGGACACCTGTAATGATTACATACTGAGTCCCCGTTACACTTTATCAATCAAGAATAAAACACCTTCTATTCATTATTGAATATTCAAGTCCCCCCCATGTAATGTCATGACCATTTTTGACTTGTAGCACCCCCTACTGGCAACAGGGATTTATGTTATTTTCTATTTATGTACGTCTCCTGGTTTGAAGACATCCAATTCAAATTAGGGAGAAAAGATGTTCTTTGGTGAAACGGTGTTGCCATGGCAGTGCATTTCAATCCTTTGTCATGAACACAGAAAATGTTGTAACTCAGCTCCCCATTAGAGATTTGTCTGCATATGTTTGGAAACAGTCCATGTCTGAAGGCACAACAATATTTAACTACAGTCATAGCAACACCTACTGGCAACAGGAAGTCAACCTTTCTGTACAAAATAATTTGATTGACATAAAACTTGCAGTTTCTTCTGCACATGATATATAGTGACGTCTTGTGTACTTGGTTAGTGTTCCCTACCACCACATACTGGACACCAGACGTTACACTTACCTTACATGTGCTACCTTCTCAATCAGGTGGAACCCCAACAGACCTACATTCCCAGGGCTGCAACAGTTGTAGTTTCCAGGGTTTGTTTTTCTTTCTTGAAGAGTTCAATTGGGATGGAGCAGTTTTCAGTTAATTTGAATTCTCACACAGCCTTAGGCTTTTTATTTATTTCATTTGCTCATTTTGCTGTGTTGTTGTAAATGAGAGCCTTTGGATGTGGTTTTATGACTGATTTGATGGACTGAACCCATTCCACACATAGGCCCAATCCCAATTCACCCCTTACCCCTACCCCTTGGCCCTTGCACTTGGCACTACCCCTTGAAACAGAGTTGTAAGGGGTAGTGGTTGAAACATTCTCCTATGAAATGGGACAACCCTTCCAGACCTGTTACATCATCAGTAGTTATCGATGCCGCTACAAACAGATGCGACAATTTTGTTTGCGACAGAATTCCCTATGTCGTCAGCAGCTGTAACCATCTCTGTTCCATGGGTTTTGGTCATCTTATTGCAACCATCAACCACCAATTGCAGAAATGTGATCTATAACACACTGAAATGGCATTAAACGGTCAATCAAATGACTAAGTTGTTTATGAAGAAAATACGTACATTTGTGTTTCTTTCGTCACACTGCTGCACTTTTCTGCTGTGTTTCCCTCTATCGTGCCAATTATTTGAACATAATTATTTCTCATACCCCTCCATTTGTAGTGTGGTCCTGAAAAATCTCTGTTTGGAGGGTCAAACAGCCCTCCCCCTTAGCCCTTCCCCTCCAACTCATCGAGAATCGGAACACCCCTACCCCTTCACATGAACATGCAAAATTGAGGGGGAGGGCTAAGGGGGCGGGGCCAAGGGGTGAAATGGGATTGGGCTTTTAAATACATAATGTTTTTCAAGGTGCCAAACCTAAATAATCCTGAACATGTAAGCATCAAGTCCTGATGATGAATAAAAATTGAACCCTCTGTAGTGTCTGAATTAGTCTCTGTTTTGTCCATTGTTGTTTGAAAATACATTCACTAGACCAGTGTTTCTCAACCAAGGCACACCACCAAACAAAAATGTCACAGAAAGTATATTTACTGAAATATAATGCAAATCTAGTCTCAGAATGAGAAAGCTGAGGGGTGACGGACGGACCCCCCCACCACCACCACCCGGTTTATGGATTGAGTAGTACAATAGAGGCTTATCTCCCCCGCCCCAACCCGATCCGCGGTTCCTACAGGTAACCTACTGATCCATGCATCACTAGTGAGGGGGGCTTTATCAACAGAATGTACCACATCAGGGCTTGTTCACTTTCACTTATATGTTGCAAAGGGAAACAGGAGGCTATTATTGTAGAGTAGATCATTGGTGCGTGCAGTTGTATGTATATCATGCCACTTGCTTAGAATAGCAACCAGGTGAAATTGGATAGTCTTCCACAGCACACCTGATGATTTCTCACGGCACACTTATGTGCTGCGGCACACTGGTTGGGGAACACTGCATTAGACAGTGTGTAGAAGAGGAGGATGAGTGCATTAATGAACTGATTATCACTTACAAAGACATACGAGTAAATAAAGATCAACTCTTTATTGTTACTGTAGAGCTATACTTAGTACAATAGTCAATGGAATTGGAGTACTGCCCCACATCAAAGCAAAAACACAGGTATGCGATAATCACAGTATATACAGAATAAAATACACAATATGTGCAAATGAAGAGAGAAGAGAGAGAGAGGGAGCCTGTCCGATGGATGGTGTGGTTCATCTGGAGGCAGAAAGACTTCACAACAGTTGAACCTGATGATCTTCACCTCCAAGTGGGTTCAGGTAACATGCGTCAACAATCGGCTTCTGGCTCGACATAAGCAGCAACATTTAAGTTATAATGTGGGGATCAGCCCTGTCCTTAGGCCATCTTGGCAAGGGGTTCTGGGGGAAATCCAAACCACGCTAAAACGTAACTTGCCATTAGAGTTGGTCTATTGTATAATGGGGGTAACCCTGGGGGAAGGTCTGAGTAAAAAGGATGTCACATTGATACAAATTCTATTATTAGTGCAGAGGAAAATGATAACCAAGTCACGGCTCAAAGTCCTACCGCCTACACTGGAGCAATGGCAGGAGGGTGTGAAAAATATATAGGTTAACTAATGGAGAAAATTAAAGCTCAAATTCATTTGAAATTTGATCAGTTTAACAATCTTTGGGCTCCGGAAATCAATCATTTTGGTTGGACAAAATAATATTTGATGTCTGTGAATAAAAGCTAGGCTGCTCTATTTGATTTTGTTGTGTAAGCCTCATTGTCTGTTTTCTTTTTTTTCTTTTTTTTTTTTTTTTTGGGGGGAGGGGGGGTTAGATTGAAATTAAAGTATTTCTATTGATTTCCACTGTACTGGCTGCAGAGTTGCTATTTGTTTACATTACACCTGTGTTCTGATGTGTTCAAAAGATGTAATCTATGTTCAAAAAAATAAGTAATACTGTTGGGATTAGCCAAGTCAGATTCACATATCCAGATACAGGAACTGGACATAAAACGGGGATCCAAAACCCAGGCCTCCAAAAGTTACGTTAAAAAAAAACATAACCTGCCTGCACTTGAAAACCCTTGACCTTCAGTCCATAACCAAAGTTTTTGTACATACGGATAGATGACGAACTGATGACAGTTCTTTGCGGCGAGGGCCGAGGGTAAAAACAACAGATCCGACTCATCTATTATCAGAGGCATTCAACACAAAACAGGAAGTGCAACAGGAGAGAAACCCAGAGGAGAAGTGTAGCAGGTGGATTAGTCTGACATAAAAAACCCGTCATCTGTCTCAACTGTCACACCACTTCTTATGGCATTTGTCGTGCTATACATACACATTTTCAACCTTTTGCATGTATCAATTTATGCCAAGATCTTTGGTTTACATAACCCTAACCCGAACCCAAAGTGTGTGGTATTTGACGTGGCATAAATATACATGCTGAAAGCTTATCATGCGTACAGATAACATGCCAATAACATGGCAATAAAAAGTGGCGTGTTTATTTGCTAGGGATGCAGTGCCACAGGTTATCCACGATTCGGTATGTTTTGTGGTTCTTGAGTCACGGTTCACGGTACGGTATGATTTAGACACAGAGCCTGGCTGTGCACTGAAATGTAACTGGGAGCTGATGGAGAGCTTTAAGGCCCATTTATGTTTGCTTTACGTATGTAAATACATTTGTCTGTTTCTAACGTTATCATGTGTCCTGTACACTGGAAAGAGCTTTTCTCAATCAATCCACCAGAGAGCATCGCTCTTAATTAACATACTGGACAAATACCACGAAGAAGAGTAAAGTTTTATGAGAAGAAGAAGAAAGTCGAAAATAACAAACATACATACAAACATAAGATTTACTAATATGGATACTAATGTTAAAATTCAGAAGGGTAGTTGTCATAAATATGTCGGTAGTTTTTCACTAACTTACACAGTTGCTCTTTGAAAAGTTCCACAATGGAAATTATTCTGTTCAGATCTCAACACTGCCTCCATGGTTCCCGGTGATAGGAAAACAAACAGAATTATGTATGTAATGTATGCACAGGATGGACAGGGCGCTCCATCCTCCGTGTCCGTCTGCATCTTTAACATAGAGCGTAAATGAGCCCTTACTCAGAACTGGATCTGAGTTACTTTTAAGTCAAATGGGCTGAGTGCAGCATACAGCTGGGGCTCCGCAGCCATGTGTCCAGCTCTAGTCAGTCATCTTGCAAAGCTCTAATATAAACACAAGTTGCCCGGAAATGTCCTTTGAAAATGACAAACGAGCCATACCGCAATACATACTTGTACCGAACCGTGAGGGGCGTAACCATTTGGTATGACGTGTACTGTTGCACCCCTAATATTTATGCAAGTCATGATATCATGTTGGATACAAGAGAAAAAAGGTCATGGGTCTGGGAAAAAACCCACCAACTTCCATCAGAATCTCCTTCCGAATATGTAATTGTGTCTCATCCAAGCAGGATAGATGTGGCACAAACCAAACAGCCTTTGGACATTCCCCAATACGCGTTCTCATCTGTTCATCCGTTCTTCCGTTCTCATGAAACATTGTCAGTCATAGCCCCAGTACTGTTCCATTTAAAACTTTGCACAAACCAAGAACATATGGAATACCCAGATGTTGTTCTTGTCTGCTAGCTTCAACCAAGGATGCACTGGTTGGTGACTCGTATAGATTTTTCTGTAAATATCCCCAGATGCACTTGGTGCTACAGTTGAATGCTACGGTGGCTTCTGTGAAAACTGAATGCATAAATGTTTTTTGACTAGAGGACTGTAACAAAATGATGTGATACAATGTTAGAACACAAGCCAGAGGCAGAATTACAAGAAATACGTCTTTATTATGGGATTCAACCAAATGTATTAGAGTTTGGAAAAATATACAAAATGTAAAAATGACATGTGACTAGTACAAATGTACTGAAATTAAATCAGTGACATTGTGGTGATTTGAGGTAAATACATTACGGAGCTGATGGTGTCAATCCAGCAGACAGGGTTAAAGGTCACCAGTACCACCCATTCAATTACAGACAGACTGGAGTTAACAGGAATTCCAACCTCTGAGACCAGTCTGACCAAGACCGGACTCTGTGAACTTGGTACTGAGAAACGTCCTTTGGTTCAACGACCTCCTTCAATCGGCATAAAGATGTGATAATCCTGAGCTCATCAGTTTGTGTAAATTGAAGTCCAGGCTCGCGTGTCCTTGTGGTTGGATGTGTCGGGGATCTAACCTGGACTGAGGCTGAGGGTGGTTTCACAGTGTTGGTGGTAGAGGGAGTGGAAGGCCCGGGCTAAACTGACCAGTGGACCATCACAGTTGTCCACTTCCTTCTGCCAGAGACAAACATGAAAAACCCTTAAGTTATTCCACCGGTGTGGAGCTGTTGGAATCAGAGGTGTTCATCCATAGACCATGTCGGACCCTTCCGCCAATCATCATGAAAACTACAGCTGGGAGGGACCACAGAACCTTCTAATAGGAATAAATTAACTCTTTTATCAGTGGGACTGTTGTTTTGTGTTGTCAGGTGGAGCTCATTTTAAAAACCTATTTAACCCTTGAAGACCCAAACATCCACCTTTAACCCTTAAAGACCCAAACGTCCACCTTTAACCTAAACCATCTACTGATCTAAACTGATCACCCACTAATCCTATCAATCCATGTCAATAATTGGTGTAAATACAGTTATTCATCTTTTCATGGTCATCAGATATGACCCATTTGGATGTTCAGAGACTCTGTAGTTACCATGGAAACACCGTCATCTTCTACAACATTGATTCACCAATAAAACTGATGGAGTTGGATTAATGACAGTGGATGGACACACTGGGTTTATGATCAGTTAATGACAGACTGGACTGAAAAAGACACTGTTTATTCAGTTTTCTCTGTTTCCTATATAATAACCATCAACTTTAATCTGAGCTTTAATGAACATCTACATGATCAGTGAATTAAATATAGAAAATACCTGATGTTCACTGGAAAAACACAACATACAGTGGATAATATCAGCATAAATGGTGATAAAACACTTACGAAAGATTAAAAATAGAGAAAAATTCATTTGAGAACTGACACCAAAGTAGCACTGGGTCTGTATGGGTTTACACATGACTCTACAACACAAAAGTATGATGCCCATTCTGAACTGGACTCACAGAGGATGTCTCATGGTAGTCCAACCCCTGGCTCTGGGCCCAGTCCTGGGCCACAGATAGGTCCACTTCCCTCCTTGCAGACAGATCGGACTTGTTGCCCACCAGCACACCTGTAGTACACAACATTTACACAAACACCCACACCACAAAAACACATTTGAACTCTGACTTTAGACCCACATTAATGCATTTCAGATGGAATTTAAGCCAAAGTTCTGTAACGTAATGAAAGTGCCATGCTACCGGGGACACGGAGACCCTGACAGTGAGCGTGGACTTTGTCCATCCAGTTGGAGCAGTTGGTAAAAGACTGTTGACTGGTCAGGTCAAACACCAGACACAGCAGTGATGGCCTCCCCCACTGTGGAACATAGGTTTATATTAGCAAGGGCAGGAGGAGACATCTTCAGTAAACCAAGATTCAGGACCAGGGTGATGGAAGATTGGATGTATGAGAGGAATCAACTTATAGAACAACCTTAATGATGAAACCAAGGCAGCTACATCAAATAACACCTTTAAAAGGACAATCCAAACCAAAATGTTCAGAAAATATGACCAAAGTATTAGTTCAAATGTGTTATAGTATGATCAATTTGACATATAAAACTGTCATGGAATGGAGAGTTTATTTTTGGTATGTGTAACATTTTTCTGTTTTGTGCTTTAGCCTCACTCACAAATGTCATTACGAATGGCAACAAAAACCATGCAAACGATTTATGGATGATTTTGTCTGACTTTCTCAAGGCGGCCTTATAAGAATGGAGTGTTCATGGACCGTTCCTAAGTTTGTAGCCAGGTCAGTGATCTTGCCCAAGATTTTCCATGAATGCAGTACGACTCCCCCTTTCACAGGGCGCACTAACGAATGCCTTAGAAACAACCTAAGAACAACGCACAACGTTCATGGATCAGGAGGCCTTTCGAGGACTCACATGTTCCTGCTCTGGCAGCAAGTAGATCACAAGAACACATTAGGTTGTTATTAGGGGTCCCTTACGGCATTCACACGAACGGACATACAGACAGAGATTCACCCGGTGTTCTCAAGTAGGACGAAAGGTGTTTCTATAGGCAGTAGTGCATCATTGGTGGGTCACTGGTGCCGTTCTAAGAGGGAGTCGCAAACTGTCGAGACAGAATGAATGACTGAACTCAAACCACAGTGCAGAAGGGAAAGTGTTCTATTAACAGAAAAATAAACATGAGGACACAACACCTGCAGACATATAATGCACAGTCCACAGGGTAACGAGGATCAGGGTGACGGAGAGAATGTGCGTGACAGACAGTTAGGGTTGTGCACTTGGTGATGGACGGTTAGTGTTTTTAACGTTCACTTCCCTCTATTATTCTTGTGTATCTTTGTTTTATTCTTACACCTTCTACTTCAAATTTCTTCAATTGATATCTTTTTCTGACACCTAATTTCTAACAATACAGGTCAGTTTTCCCATGTGATTCAGCACCATGGACATCGCACAATCCCAAACATAAAACGCAAATTCACATTCCAACAGGCTTAATGAAAAATAGGTTAACGTAGTTTAATGTCTGAAAAAAGCATCAATCATCACCAAATTATGTGTGGACATCTAATGCTGGGATAGGCTGCGCCCCCGCGGCCATCTGGAGGATAAAGCGGTTCAGAAAATGAATGAATGAATGAACAGTACTTTAAGATGAAACTGTTAAGATTCTTTATAAAGCTGAAAGTGGACATGACTACAGATGTCCACATGAAGTTTGGTGATGACAGATCACTGTTATGGGGCATTAAAGTACATTAAGCTTTTTTACATTAGCAATTTAGAATGTCCCCGTTCTTCCGCTGCTGTCAGTCCAAAACAGTGGACACAACCACTGGATCTTACTTTTCTTTTTCTTGCAGCTGTAGAAGTTTCAGTTTTGTGGGCATTATTACCATCTTAAATGCGATGATCACGACACGGGACTTTTAGCACTTGGTCACTGTTTATATCCTGATCTAAATATTCTGAAACAGCATAAGATCTTCCTACCATCAACTTGAGAGCAACATGAGTTGCTCATTGGAGTGATGTATATTCACCTTACCAAAAAATAATTCATGAAGTGGCCATAGGTCTGACGTAGTAAGATCTCAAGGCACACTTACGGAGACTGTGTACTGTACGGTGTTCGTATGACACAAAATCACGTAATTTTCTCATGGAGGCCTCAAGTTGCTCTTGCGTTTTTAACAACAGCTGTACCAACTTCATAAGACGGTCATAAGAAACTACTGCTCCATCCATGAATGTCTACAAACTCCAGAACTCGTACGAACCCATCATTCGTAAGCTTTGTGACTGAGGCTTTAGTCAGAATTTATTTTGATATGTATAAAATTTGGGTAACACTTTACTTGACAGGTGAGTTCATAACAAATTCATAGCAGCTGTCATAAACTGCACATAAAGCATTCATGACTGCTTCATGAGACATGACTCAATATTCATACCAAACCTTTCATGAATGTTGAAGACAGAAAGATAACTTGTCAAAATAAAAGTCCAACAATCAAAAAGCAGCATTGCCTTTTTTTTTGTTTTGTTTAAAACCCATTACCTGATCATGTCACATCTGAATCAATGGGGAAGTCCAGTGTCCAAGGGAATTTTAATGTTTTAGGTTTTTTTGTTTGTTTTATGATGTAACCTTTGAAGAATGCATGATTTTCAATCTTTTACCTTGCCTACACTAAAACAGGAATGTCCAACCATTCAGGGGTCCACAGATACTGG
>JAPQRP010000001.1:31454333-31473695 GCA_037367295.1 Apogon hyalosoma | reverse complement strand
TGAACAAATAATATTTCTTGTAATAACAAAAATAAGCTTTTTTTTTTTTTTTTTTTTAAATCAGTATCACTGAGTGTGACCATTCAGGCTAATGCAGGCAAACAGCATAAAGAGACTGAACTTAAAATGGAAAAAAAAAAAAAATCTAATAAAAAAAGTGGAAAAAATAAACAAACAACTACAAAACATCAGGCGGGATCCTCCTCTGAGCTGATGGTAAATGAGGAGCTTGACGTGGCAAAGTCAGTTGGTCTTGGATCTGCAATAAATATGCAAAAATAATGTAACTATACAATTAGCATTACTCATTACAATAGCGGTAATTCCAAATAAGGGGGACCTTTTGGTCTAATCAATAACGGCATGAAGTGTGTTTGCATGATGTGAATGACAATGTCGGACCGCTACGCTACCCCCCCCCCAACAATCACGCACCGCCACCCCCACAGGTTGTTTCCAGTGACTTTCTTGTAGCAAGGGGCCCAACATGATTCTATTTGTTTACTATGCTGTCACCTGCTTAGCTAGCTGCTAGCTGTGGTGCTCAGCTAGCTGCTAGCTGTGGCTTATTGGTCTTTGTGTCAATGATAACACATTTCCCCATAATTAACTTCCATCACCTACCTGCAAGCGATGCACGAGCGTCGGTGCAAAGTTTCTTCTTTTTTCTGCTCCCAACTCCTGCTTCGTCGTTGTCATTTCGGGAAAAGAAACAGCTTGCTGTCAAGCCGATAGTCAAACGTGAGTTGTGGGCGTGAGTTGTGCATGCGCAATGAACCAGACCACTGAGGGGACACAGGGGGTGGAGCCTACATTACAATAATTCATTTTTCAAGTGAATAGTTTTGATTGTAAAGTAAAATTGCATCAGTAACATACAAAATACTTAATTAAAATTAAAATCTTGATTATAATTTCCATGACTTTGATCCTTTTTTTTTCATCAAGGTATTTTGGTCCGGTCGGTCCCCCCCCCCAGGTGTCTGATGCCCTACAAACGTTGCCTATTGTGCGTTATGGTAGCGGCGGCTCTGGACTCTGCGCATGGCAGTTGTAAAGTCCCAGAAGTACTTCTGTTCAGGATGGTAACTCTTTTAACCTGGATACCATTAATTTAATCTCCAGCCTTTGTAAATATCTCATGAATATCTTATGAAGTCTACATCAAATGTCACTTTACTATACAAGTTGTGAAGTATTCGTAATCACTGTTTAACACTGGGAGGTAAACTAGCCTACATTCAGCTGACCCGTATTTGTGTAACCTGGAACAGTTGGACATTCCCAGTAGCAAAAGATGAGAAATCATCTGCAAAGGTTACATTATAAAACAAATAAATGTTTATGAAACAAAAATTATTTGCTTGACCATGTTCTGTCATTTTGGCACTGGACTAGCCCACTGACTCAGATGTGATGTGATCAGGTAAGAGGTTTGGAACAAAAACGGCAATGCTACTTTGCGATTGTAGGACTTTTATTTTGACAAGTTGTTGTCATTCTGTCTTCCGCATTCATGAAAGGTTTGGTATAAATGTTGAGTCTTGTCTCATGAAACAGTCAAGAATGCTTTATGTGCAGTTTATGACAGCTGCTATGAATGTGTTATGAGCTCACTTGTCAAGTAAAATGTTATCAAAATTTGTTAAGTGTACTCATAGGAGCTGACAGGGGAATTTAGGGTCAGTAAAAAGATAAGCTAAGGGGGTGGGAGTATACAAGTTGAACTACATCCCACTCCTTTTTGAATATGTTTTCTTTTTTATATTGTTTTTTCTTACTGTATTGGTTTTAAATGTTGATATTCAACATGAACAATCAATCAATCAAAATACTAATGGGAACAGAAGCTAAGACGGTTTATTATCAGACAAATCCTCTAAAGCTGATATATATAGACTTTATGTTCTTGTTCAGGCTCTCGAACTGTGTTGGAACAACACGAATCTTTGTGATGCCGATCAACACAGATGTTGGACATTGCTTTGTCAATGTGTCTTTGAATGTAGAACAAATGCATTTCACTTGAATTAAGAAAGATTATTGCTCAAAATAAGTTGAAAACATTGGTTGCATATGTGGTAAAACATTGATTGCTGGTGTTGGACATTATTCGAGTTCAATTCTAGATCATTTGGACTCAAAACAAGCTGCAAATTCTGACCTAGAAAATGGGAAATATATGTTCTAAAAAAAAGGCTGACATTCTGGCACTGCCAAAATATTTCTTCTATCACCACTTTAAAACTAGAAAAAAACAGATGAATATCACCAAAATAAGTACATTTCCCTCTCTTGAAAGTCACTTTTTGCAGTGTGGGTGGTGAAATGTGTTGCTTTTATGGTAATTGGACATAATTACAGAGAAACAGACTCACCATTTTCTCACAGGCTTCAACTAATGCTTCTTTTCCTGCAGAGTCTAAGATGTACAGTTCCTAGAAGATGGGAAAGGGAAGGAGGACATGTTCTATATGAAGATGTCTTCATCTGGATTAGTTTGATGCCTCTGTTATCTTGAGCATTTATAGTCTTTCATCCTTCTGCTGTTTACTTAATACAAATAAGAGTCTAAGGATACTGTACATACGTAAAATCTCCTTCCACTCTGACAGATGAACTGGAATTCTCATCAGTCACCATCAGTAATTCAGGCCACGTCCACGCTGATATATGTGTGTTTTTAAGTGTGTGAAACTTTTAAATAAGTCCATTATTTCAGGACATGACGTGATATTTCCCATCATGGTCATGTGATGATGTGTGACTCCACATGTCAATATGATCAAAGGTTATGCTTCAAAGACTGTTTTAACATGCCATTTTAAAACCCAAAATATATTAGAGTGGACACAGACACTTGGCTTATTAGACAGTCATGTTAAATCCAGGGCTTTACCTTCAGCATCATCTGTCCACAGTTAACACAAGAGAGACAAAAGCTGAACTCACCACACTGTCATTGGTGTCTGGGATGGAAACACACTTCATCAACAGATGGACACCTGATGTCTGTCAACCAATCAGAGAGGAGAGGAGAGGAGAGGAGAGGAGAGGAGAGGAGAGGAGAGAAAAAATTTGAGAAACAAGAAATTGTTAAATGTCATTTGTTTTTCTTTAGACATTTCAGGTTGTTCATATTTGTTCAGGTTATACATGTTTTAATGTTAAAGCATAGTTAGTAAATGTAAAGATTTTCATGTAATTTTACTTGTTAACTGGACCCTTTGGCAGGCCTGACTGGACCTTTTGGCGGGCTGGATTGGACCATTTGGAGGGCCGGTTTTGGCCCCCGGGCCATATGTTTGACACCTGTGCTTTACAGGATCTGACCCTGCTGTGCAAAGACCTGTCTTACAAACTGTGATGTTTGACTTCGTCCTTGTGATATTGTGAGTTTGTTCTAAACACATGTAATGTGAGCTGTGACTGAATAATACTGTTTACTTCATTAACTCCTTCTGCTCAATAATAAAGGGCACAAACCAGCTAACCAACACGACTTAACCTAGTTCATTTCAAGATGGCTGCCCCCTTCTGGTGACAAAGAGAAATGCAGTATCATTTATTGATAAATGTTAGTGCACAGGTGTCAAACATACAGCCTGTGGACCAAATCCAGCCTGCCAAAGGGTCCACTCCGGCCTGTGGGAAGAATTTGTGAAACAAATGTCCTGCCCCCTCAAATTAAAGTTTCCAAAGATGGAGAAAAGGAAAATGAGTTGCACAACAGTGGGAGACTTGGAGGAATTACTTAGTAAAGCCTCTTAAGTTTCACTTTCATGGTCGTATGGTCTGCACGTACTCAATGTGAAGTATGTATGCGCACCCCCCCCCCAAATCCCTGGAAGGACCTGTCCCTAGATGTGCTATAGCAGGGTGGCAAAGTGTTAGTGAAATATGTTATAAGACTATTCACTGTAAATACCAGGTGTTCAGAGCACGAGTCATGGATGGGTCGTGATGACATATCCTATGAGAAAGCACCCAGGATATGTCTACCATATTTTCTCTATCTGTATGTCTCCTGTCTCGTGGTGCCAGTTCAAGGACAGAGCGCCTTGTTGCCCTTGGGAATATCAGGCCACAGGTTAGGTGGGAGAGGAGTATAAACATGGTCACTGAACCCATGCATCACCGTGTTTTGGATATCTAAGCCAATGGTGAACTTGATCAACATTATTATGTTTGGACACTTGGACCAATGGTTGTGTTACCTGTATTTTCCTATAAGAACTTAGACTTCCTGGTGTTAGTCAGTCAACTGCTGCATCTTGTTGTATGTACTTGACTCCTTGCTGCAAGTAAAGTCTTGTGATTCCAGAATCTGTCCAGCTCTGTCTTGATTCTTAGATGGTATCTCAGAATTTTTCTATCCTAAACATACGGCCCATGTGCCGTATGTTTGTGTCATAATTGTTTTAGTTCAGGTTCCACATTCAGCCCAATTGTGATCTCAGGTAAAATAATAGCATAATAACCTATAAATAATGAGTCCAAATTTAAATCAAAATTTCATAGAAAAAAGTACTGGTATCGGATCAGTATCGACAAAACTAATCATAATAAAAAAAAAAAAAAAAAAAAAAAAAGGATCAGAACCAAAAAAAATCCAGATGGAGACATCACAAGTGCTCATGCAGCACTTGCTCTTACCATGCTGTAGTTTTTTTGAAACAGAGACCCATCAGAGTTGAACATGTGAGAGAGGGTACTTTTCCCAACGGCAGAATCTCCTGTAACACACACAGCAGGATAGAACCAGCACAAAGTCACATGGACACTGCAGACTGTACATTCTGAGCACTGACAGTGTCTATAAAAGGCATTCTAGTACCATTCCATTAGTTCCTCTGTCAAATGTTGTTTAAATGTCAACTTCTCATAACACCATGGTTTTTAGTCCGACCCAAAGGTCTGATGGACTATTGGTATTAGTGGTTGTCTGTCCTTCCATAAACAATTTGTCTAGAAACTTCTTCTCCAAAGCCATCAGTCAGAATCAATTTAAATTCATATCAGAGGTTCCTTGGGGTAATGTCTACCAAGTTTGTTCAAAGACCTGAGAAACACTGATTTTTCGAATTGTTTTATGAATTTCTTTAAATGTTCCAAATCCCCATTGGTTTATAATGGGACACATTTCAAAGTGCTATAACTTGAAAACAGTTGAAGATATTGATATAATTACTATTGGGAACTGATAGGAAGCCACATATGGGCTTTCATTTGGTGTCATGACCTTTGACCTTGAGCGACCTTGAAAGGTCAAACGAATGTCAATTAATATCTTTAAATATGGCATTGGACTGCTGGAGCCTTGGTCCTATTGTTTTTATTAAAGGAGACGTATGTAGGATTGTTGCCAAAACTGGTACTACAATCACATTCAAAATACTGTAGAGCGTGGTTTCCCCTCCCCCTCCCCCCAGACTAGGGGTTGCCAGATCCAGCATGAGCATCTACTCCAAGGAGCTACCATGGCAAGTGACAAGTCCTACACTGGTACTTATACCAGGCCCAGTCTCTTTCCCCGGGCCACAGTCTCTTCTCCCAAGACCGAGACACGGTGTTTTCTCCTGAGGCCGGACCACGGTCTCCTCACTCGGGATGCGGTCTCTTCACCCAGGCCCAGGCCGGGAGAAGAGACCACAGCTCAGCCTGGGAGAAGACATCACAGCTCGGCCTGGAAGAAGACATCATGGCCCAGGCCCGCAGTCTTACCACCTGGTAAGAGCCACTGAAAACCGAGGGAGACCACAGGAGAGCCGGCATCAGTCTTCAAATTCTTCTCTGCTTTCAGCCGTCTCCATATTTCAAAAGCATCTCCTATACATGTCCTTCTTTTGTTTCTCACTTTGTCCTAACAAATTTGGGAATAAGAGGCCTTTTAGGTTTAATAATGTCAGACATTTAGGATCAGAAATCTTCCAGAAGCTCAGTGGGAACTGCCTACCTGGTTGCCCAAATGCTACTGACTTGGTCATAGGCAGATAGGTGATTGGTGGAGCATCAGACCAAAACACAAAATTACAACATAAACATTACTTGTGGGCTGACACTTAGCTTTTCACATGTGAATATTCTGGCTGGACTACTACTATCAGTGATATCAGTATTTGAAATGAACAGGATTCCTTAATGTCTGGTGACATTCAGGGCAATTTTATGATTACTGGGAATATAATACTCATATACAGCACCTTTAACTCAGATGTCGATGTTATGGAGGAGAATTGAGCCTCATGAATATGATATTTATCATCAGTATGATTAGATTAATTAACAAAATTAAAGGTTTAGTACAGCATTCAAATGTAGTTCTCATGCCCCTTAGAGATATTGAGATATGTTGTTTGGTTTTGTTAAAAAATAACTTTGTCCAGTTCCCTCCAACATGTTAGAGGAGGCACAGGTGTAAAATAAGTGCAAAATTGTTTCTGGTTTCTCATTTTTACAGAAGGTACAGTTTGCATCAGTGTCAGCAAATCTGGAGAGGAAGGACCTGCAGGGGTAGATGGGATGGAAAATCTGAAAATTAATTTTCTGATTTGATTGGAGCTACAACACTGAAAGAGATTAAGCCACTATAGACACTGATTTATATGATTAAACTTTGAATTCTAAAGTAATTTGCATTTAGGTGAGATTTAGTGAGTGTTTGAGCTGCTTCCTTATATGTTTGTTCGTACGTTTAGTATCCGTTATCCTAATGTAATTCACACTGAACAGGGGCATCTGTGGAGCAGCTGTCAAAAATAAATGTAACTTCTGTAATAATGAGCCTGAAACTTTTATACATTTATTCTATCAATGCAACTATTACCCTCTGGCCTAAACTGGAAAGATATATATTGTGTGAAGTCAGACACTCCATTGTAATTGATTGTAGGTCTGTTATTACATATTTTATTCACCAAGAGAGCAGCATTGAGTACATTGTTATCTTATTAATATTGTTTGGTAAATTCCATATCCATAAATGTAAAGTGTTGAAAATGACCCCCAGTTTACACACACTTCTGGCTGAATGTGAACATTACATATGCAGAATTAAGCTTATAGACTCCCCCAAATGTGACAGGACTGTCAAACTATATGAAGAACAGAGAGAACTAATGTTAAAAAATCCATTTGAATTGGTTTGTTTTCCTGTGTCTCTGCTTTTTCTACTTCCACCTTTGATGCATATTTAAGATGTTAAGATTGTTGTAAGTTCATGTGGCCTTGTCGATTGTATGTTTGTTCTTTGTAAACTGTATTCTTTGAAATAAAGTTTGACTAAAATAATAATAAAAAAAAATCTATGTACTTCGCTTTACGGTGTTCTAAATGACATCTTATCAGTTCAGTAATGCCAGAATGAACAGCTCTTAGCACCCACACAAATCTTTATGTGTAATTGGGAATAGTATGCTAGTTCGTGTGTTACTTCTTATGCTAGTTCGTTTGCTAATGGCCGCCGTTAGCAGCCGTTACCTACCGACGAGCAGACACCGAGCCCTTAGCTTCACCATGACACCGGGTCAGAACCAGGAGAATGGGTGAAGGAAATGCTGGAGTTCCCTTCAAAAGCAGACAGAACACAGTAGTGGTGGAGGGAACCAAATAGATGTTCTGTTTTTCCTTCGTTCTCGTGCCTTGGCAACACGGACACAACACGTCTCTTAGCAACGCCGAGTGCAGTTGGTTCATTGGTTAAACAAGCGGGCATGCGGCGTGCGTAGCTGTGTGTTTATTGGTTGTTTGTGCTACGTAATGCGAGCCATTGGGTATGTATTTCCTGTATCAGTGTCTTTCAGGAAACGTGGCTTTGTCAAGTTGGTATCCTCTGGAGAATTGACCATTACAGATTTAAAAAAAAAAAAAAGTGTGATAACGAATATTTACATACAGTATTTATCCCGGAAATGTCTAAAATAGTCAATCGCGCCGACAGTGAAAGAAACGCAGTTTAAAATGATCAATAATTCTTCTCCATGGGCTGAGACATTGAGGGGTAGATCTGGGTTTGATGTCGAACCCTCAAGGTTCCAGAAAAAACGGAACATTTGTTCTTTTCTTGCCAAGTGGTTCAGAAATTTTGTCCAAATGTGCGTATCTGGTTCCAAAATAAACTTGGGGATCTTCAACAATTTATAGTTCAAGATATCATGTTATATAACAATAATCTGAACAGATCCATCACTTCTGATTCACATCCTTCTCATTCTGGGTAAATACCACAAACACAAAAACAAACTGTCTGAAGAAACAACTAAAAATATGTTTCTCCTCCATGAATCTTTGTAGAAACTCCCATCCGACTGTCGAAACTATTTGTGAAGCTGCTGAAATGTGTTTATTATTGTAATGCTCGTTTTTTCGTGTTTTATCATTATGAATGTGGCATCATTATTATTTTAATGCCTTGAGGGTTTTTTTTTTTTTTTTTATAAATGCTGATGTATGTAGTGCTTTGTCGTTTCCCGATGTCTCTATGTGAAATTGTATTTTTTGCAATAATTATTTAAAAAAAAAAACCAACAACAACAAAAAACAGTCCTACTGACACTGGAGTGGAGGATCATTTCTATTGGTCCCTCCGCCTCCACCTGGACACGCCCAACTTTTAAAAATAAATTTCAAATCATGTAACAGTTTAACATCAAAGTACCAAAAATGAGTTTGGTTTTTCACCAAAAAAGGGGAAAAAAAGATAAGGTTCGTGAATGGGAAAAGCGCGTGATTTCCTGTAAGGGTAAGCGCGTTCCATAATGCTCGCGCGCCTGGTCCGTGTTACTCATAGCGCTGATAGAGTGTTCTGTATTCGAGGCGTGACGGCGGGGGCGCGTTCACGTGTCCGCCACCGGCTCGCGTGCGGAGAGAGAGCGAGAGCATCATCCAGCCAACCACCGGCGGCCCCAGCCTCTTCTCTGACCGGACAGAGGACGACAGGGACGGGAAAGCATCCAAAAGCAACCACCCACAAGCCTTTGCGCCAAGGAGCCTGAGACGAGCGCGCATCTTCCCAGCAGAACGGGAGCGCACCGTGGGATTGTCCGCGTTTCCCCCACCTACCCATCCACTCACCCACCGAGAGGAGAGGAGAGGAGAGGAGAGGACAGGGCGCAGAGGAGGAGGGCCATGGAGGGGATGCAGGCGTACGGAGCGGGCAAAGCCGGAGGAGCCTTCGACCCCGTCACCTTCTTCCAGCAGCCGCAGACCATCCTGCGCGTGGTGTCGTGGGTGAGTGACCCCTCCATGAAAAAACACCCACTGGACAATAACAAATGCATTGGTGTGTCCATTGTATGGGGGGGAGGGGGTTGACAGTATAGGCTACTATATCTGCATGGTGATTTTTTTTGTATTTTATGTATTTTATGTATATATATATATATATATATATATATATATTAGTGAGATGAGTGTAAAATTCTTTAAATTCTTTAGTGAGATGAGTGTAAAATTCTTTAAACCTGTGGTATTTTACTAAATATTTAATTTGATATGCTTATAACATTTATATTTTGTTAAAGTTCATAATTTGTGATAGTGGAAGGATAGGATTAAGGTTAAGGATTAAGGTTAAGGGTTAGGGTTAGGTGATGAGCTCGTACAGGGTTAGGGCCAGGGTCTCCAACCCTTGTCCTCCAGATCTACTGTCCTGCATGTTTTAGATGTATCCCTCTTCCAACACACCTGATTCAAATGATTAGCCTATCATTAAGTTCTGCAGAAGACTGAGAACGACCATCAGGTGGACTGGAAGAGGAAACATCTAAAACAGGCAGGATAGTAGATCTGGAAGACCAGGGTTGGTGACCCCTGGGCTAAGGGTTAGGGTTTGTTCTGTAAACAAGTGGACTGTGTTTCTGATGGAGTCATCTACGAAGTTGTTCACCATGAGAAAATTATTCAGGTGCATATAGTGATGGGGACGAGACCACTTATGTTGAGACCAAGTCCAGACTGAGTCTTTGAGGAGTCAATACCAGGTCAAGATCAAGACCATAAAAACAAGTCAGTTTTCATAACCATCATTTAATATCAGCCTAGTTAATAATCAACAGTTAGGCCTACAGACTAAGATAGACTGGGAATTGTTTATAGGAGTAGTCTTTATTAGATATTTATAAATATCACTACAAATATTGAATATCATTATTTTTTTAAATGAATGCTTTGTTTTGGACATGTTCATTTAAATCATTCAACAAAACAATATGTTACAAATCAACAATATTTAGTCAATGGACATAAATATATGCATTTAATTACATCAGCAGTGATCTACTCTGTCAGCCCAGTACTGGGTTTCTAACCTTTGCTCTTACTACAGTATATTCCTGACAGATTTACTTTCTGCTGATTTCACACTTACTGTCTAGAACACACAGAAGAGGCAGCACCATGGATCTGAACCAGGTCCTTGGATACTTTCTAGAATTAAACTGGGAAGTAGGTGGGTCACTGATATTATTCATCATCAAGTTGAAAAACAATTATTCTGCCCTTCTCCTTCGCATTCCCAATAATCGTGCATCTTTCAATGAGACATACAGTGACCTGTCACTCAACTGGGGTGGCACTGGCACCTGAGGTGTCATATCAGGTTCCAGAGGTGGTCAGTGTCAAGGGATGATTTGAGTCTCTGGACGATGTGAGTCGTGCAGGCATAGATATCGTCCGGAGACTCAAATCGTCCCTTGACACATGGCTCACATCCTCACCTGGTATACACACACACACACACACACACACAGTCACGGTTAGCATGGTATGGCTCAGCTAGGCTCTGAAGTAAAGTTAACTCAGCACCAAGTTTAGCTCAGCCTAGCCTGGGACAGCGGGATCTGGCAGCCAGAGCGGAGCCAGTTCAGCCCTGTTAGACCACTCCTCTCCTTCAGTCTGGATTCGAACACTCACTGAATGGTGCATCAGGGGGATTCTAAATCAGGTATACACAATAACTGTAAAATAAGTAGGTATACTGTGGACTTCACTAGAGGCTGAAATGGAAAGGAAATCTGTTGTTCTCGAGGACTTGCTCTGAAATTCCTCCTACCACTGTGGTCTGAGACCGAGTCAAGACTGGTCCTTGAAGGGTCAAGTCTGAGACTAGACCAAGACAGTAGAAAATGGCCTTGAGTCTGAGACTGGACTCAAGCACTACAGCATTAGGTGCATGAGCACAGAAAGACTAATGGATTAGAGATAATTAGGATATGACTGGGGTTGGGACACATATGAACAAACATCTGGGATCAAAGTCAGACAAGGATTTAATGTCCAGATTGAAGCTCTGTAAAATGTAAATCGGGAGGCCCTTCTTTAGCCCAGAGTCCCCCTTTGTGGACCCTGTAGGACTTGAATAAATCGATGTGTATGTTAGCGAACAGAGTGGCTGGTACTGGTGCTGATGGGCCGATGAATAAACATGCAAGGTCTGGAAACTTCTGTCCCTTATGTATATTATAAAAGCCAAATGGCCTCTGTGTGTGTGTCCATACAGAGCTGACTGCTGCAGTTTGTCATTCTTGTGTATGTTTGGTCAATGAACAGACTAGTGAAAACGGTTAGTTGATTGGACCAATATTATGGCAGATATTAGTCATTTTGAATACAGTAGCCTTATAATCACGTAACTATGACCAGAACACTTTGGCGGTGACTACTGGACAAGTGTGGTACAGCACGCACAAACTTAAGGAATGGACCAGGGATCACAGTAAAACCAACTTTGTTTGGCTACGGTTACAGAGTGTCAGATTCACCCAATGGTTTTAAAAGCTAGCATTTGGAGGCAGGGCTGTCGTGCTCTGATGCAGACGCCAGAGCACAGATTCAAACTTCCAAACCGAAAGTATTTTGCCCAGAAAGCAGTTCCGGAACTGTACAATGAGACCAAAACCAAAGTAGTGGAATCACTGAGGAAAGTGTGTAGGATAACTCCGACATGTGATGCATGCTTTGATTGTGGATAGTGAAATCTTTAGTTTGTTATGGGATTTATGCTGCTCATTGAGGATTTTGTTTGGATATCATTTATTATGACTGAATAACTTAGCGCTTGTGTTGGTTCAGGTTGAATTAGCTGTTTTCTGCAGTTTTCTACAGAAGCATGTGTGTGTGTAGAGGGTCTGAGAGTTTGAGCAGGTTCCTGGGGAGCTTTCGAGGGGCCGGAAAAACTAAATAAGCAATTATTTATTTATATATTTATTTATTATTAGACTTGTACGAAAATCTGTGAAAACCACTTTTGATTGAAATAAGTCTTCTTTATCTTTAAAGACACTTTGTTATTTGTTTTCCTAAAAAAAATTGTTTTTTTTTGTTCTGTTAATAGAGAAATATAAATTTTTGATAAGTATTGCTTTTGATATAGCAAATGTTTTGCAGGTAACTGGAAAACTTTATTTGTGAATAAGAGCAGCTTTTGCTGTATATGCCACTGCTACCTTTTTTACTGTTGGTTCCCTGGTGGAAAATATGTTGGATTATTCAGTGGTTTGACACATAAAAGATAATGGAGGCAAATTTGTTTGGCTCAGGAAGTAGAGTGGGTTGTCCTGGTGTATGAATGCGTATGAATGTTCGGTGGCGGTCGGAGGGACTGTTTGGCGTGAACTGGCAGCCACACTTCCGTCAGCCTGCCCCAGGGCAGCTGTGGTTAGATGTAGTTTACCACCACCAGAGGGAGAATGTGAGAGGGAATGAATAATGGCTCAATAATGTAAAGCGCTTTGGGTGCCTTGAAAAGCCATTATTATTATTATTATTATTATTATTATTATTACAAATGGAATATCTGTAGATACAATAATGATAAATGTCACATTCTTAATGTTCTGTCATCCTATTGCCTGATTTTTGTTCCTGAGTTAAGTTGAACTTTATCAATTATTGTTAATTATTTTTTGTGATTTAAAATGATTTGTTAAATATGAAGCAAGATTAAAATCACATAAAAGACACAACACACACATGATTTAAAGGACTCTCCAAGATGAAAACACACCTGTAGTCTCACATTCTGGGATGGATTTTTATTTTTCTGTATTTTGTTAATTTTCATTTTTGTTAATAAGATTTGACATTCAAAACTATAATTATTATGTCAACATCAAGATATACATGAGGAGAATGGAATAATTATTAATCATATCATTGAATCAGATTGTCACTACGTGTGTGAATTTCATGCCGGGAAGAATCGAATCAAATCTAATTTAAACTTAAAAATGTTTGACTGATATTTATGGACCTATCTCACTCATGCATGATCAGTATCCATGAAATACAAACCACATGTCACATGTCTGTACACAGTTAATGTGTGTGAATGTTGGAGCTCTGAGGAGGTGAACGCAGGTCATGTGCATCATGTCAGACTGTAGAACCATCAGTAGAACCTTCAGTGGAACCTTCAGTACAACCTTTAGCAGAACCTTCAGTAGACCCTTCAGTAGAATCTTCAGCGGAACCTTCAGAACAACCTTCAGTACAACTATCAGTGAAACCTTCAGTACAACCTTCAGTACAACCATCAGTAGGGCGTTCAGTGGAACCTTCAGTAGAACCTTCAACAGAATCTTCAGTAGAACCTTCAGTACAATCTTCAGTAGATCCTTCAGTACAGCTTTCAGTACAACCTTCAGTAGAACCTTCAGTAGAACCTCCAGTAGACCCTTCAGTACAACCTTCAGTACAACCTCCAGTAGATCATTCAGTAGAACCTTCAGTAGATCCTCCAATAGAACCTTCAGTAGATCCTCCAGTAGAATGTTCGGTAGATCCTTCAGTAGATCTTCCAGTAGAACCTTCAGTAGAACCTTCAGTGGATCCTTCAGTACAACCTCCAGTAGGTCCTTCAGTAGATCCTTCAGTAGAACCATAGACTGGCTTTATGCCTTCAACCATCCTGGTGTAAATGTGGAACGTCAGACCGTCTAGTTTTGGACTTGTCGTTCTTGCCCACATTTAGTGATCAGATATCTGTCTTCCATTTAAATGGAACATGTACTTGAATTGAATTTTCTCTAAATCTATAAGACAACGTGTGGGTTTATTTGCCTGCTGTTGTGTGAATATTTGAGTGGAGTTGTGAGGTTTTCCTTTTGAATGGACCGGGTCCAGATTACTGCTCACACTGTCCAAATGGAATATGTCATATGATGACGTTACACTGCATTTAATTATATGGTATTGTCGTTGCTATGGAAACATAAAGCCACTTTTCCAAGCTTCTGTGTCTGGGCCTGGAGTCGTAGCACAGAGCTGTAGAACCACCTCTGATCAATAATCAATATTCACAGTGGTCAGTTGTAAAGGAAACACCCCACCTGTCTGAAAAGCCTATCTATCTGTCTGTCTGTCTGTCATTCTATCTATTGTTCTATCTATCTTTCTATATATCTATCTTTGAGTGTGTATTTTGCATTACAATAGTGACTACAGTACCATACCATAGTCAAGGGTGTGGTGGTACCAGCAGTGTTCTGTCTTCTGGTGGGTTTGTCTTTACTGGACTAAAACACCTCTTGCTCATCTGTGTGGTTCATTTCCATTCTAAATTTCTTCTGAGTGCATTCAGCAAATATGTTCAAACTGTGCCCCATTCACTCTTCTAATGTGTCGCATATTGTTGTGAAGTGTGATTTGTGACAAACCTTTGGTGATAGAACATTCTCAGGTCCTCAGGGATTCATAGTAATAGTGCAGTGACACACAGGTTGTGTTTTTACCACTACAGTGCATTTGAAATGAACCAAACAAAACTAAAATGAGTGTTACTACCCAAATCCATATGGATGTGTATATGAGTATATCACACACACTTAGGCCTCCACCTGTAAAATATTTTAAATTCTTATCATTTGATGCGTCATTTAAAAAAAAAGTAATTGTTATTATATTTTTTTCCCAAAATAATTTTATCCATGTCTAAAAAAGGATCAGGTTTTCTTTATAAGCTGATCAGGGTTTTGTGGTTTGTTTGTTTTTTTTCTTCATTTTTTTCAGTATATTAAACAAAACTAAAGTAACCCTATCCTAATTCAAAATAAGTAAAGTTTCCTCTTCAGTGTGTGTCCTGTTGTTTCATGCAGCTGAGTCACAGTCATGTGACAGACTAAATGACGTTGTATGTTAAGCACGACAAATGCCATCAGAACTGACGTGACATACAACGCCATTTAGTCTGTCACATCAGTTCTGATGGCATTTGTTGTGCTTTACCTACGCATTTTTTGACCTTTCGCGTGTTATTCAACACCATTTATAGCATGTCAGTTTACACCAAGATCTACAGTTCACATAACCCTAACCCCTAACCCCAATGCCTAACCCTTAACCCCTAACCCTTAACACCTAACCCTTAATCCTAGCCCCTAACCTCTAACCCTCAGTGTGTGGTATTTGATGCATTGATTCAGGTCGGACAGGGGGCTAATAATGGTGTGAACAATCATGCGTAAAGCTTATAATGCATACTGATAACCTAATTCAAAGTGGTGTGTATATTTAGTCATGATATCTCATTGACTAGAAATAAGACTGAAAGGATCAAATCCACCCATCCATGCCTGTGCACACACATGCAGACACACACAAACCTGTGTCATTAGTATGGTCAATGGGAAACGTCTAAGTGACCGTCCGATGGTCATAAGATCTGAAACCCACGTGGTGTCCTTCACAAGGCATGCTTTCATTAGTGTCAGAACCTTGTGATCTGTTGAATCAGAGAGCTGAGGGAACCTCTACACACCTAAAAACATCAACACAATCACTGGATTCTACATGCAAGTCTAATTGCAGTTGTCCAAGTGTCAAAAGTTTCAGAAGGTTCAGAGGCATTTTACTGTCATTCAATTCTGCACATACATGATAATACCGTTAAAGTAGTTTCCTGAGGTCCTGGTATCCTCTTGAGACTCAGAAAGAACAAGTTACACAATGCATTGCTGGGTCTCAGGATCATATACACCCATGAGCAACATGAAATAAAATGGCAAACATAATAACAGATTAGTCGCTTTTCCATTGACCCTCAAATTGCACGAATATAACTTAAAAATGTGCCTAATAGAAAAACGACAATTTCACCAAAACTCTTGTTTTTCAATGAAAAGTTTTTGTGGTTGCAAGAGGTGGTTTTTCGGGCACAGTCAAATTGGTATATCGTGCAAAACTGCAATGGAAAGACCTTTTTGTGCAACTAGAGTCACGTGAATAAAAAAAAAAAAAACAGATGTTTATGGATGTTACAACAAGAGAAGAAGAGTTTAAAACAAACGTGTGTCAGTATGTGTGGACACACAAAGAAACCCAATCATTTCAGAATTTAGTAGGAGATAGAGAGGTAACAAGTATTCTAGATTCAAAACAACAGATATTTATGTTCATGTTTTTGGAATGACTTCTGCTGACATCTACCAGAATAAAGAAACTAATCAGCACATTTGTGATTTAATAGAAAAACCGACATTAGGTATGTCTGTTTTTACGACATTTAGTAAATATCGGTAAAGTTTTGTGCATATGTCTAATGGAAAAGCAACAAGTGTCGGACATCCACAGTGACATTGATGGAATTTTTGATGAGAGCAGAACTGGCCTTTCAGAGCAGGTTGTGACTATCGGGGTGAAGGGTCACAGATGTAGACTCATCCAGGCTTATCTCTGTGGAGCTCTTGAGGATCAAACTGATGATGGATGTTTTTATGCAGGTTGGGACGACTGCCTGAGAGAGGGAGATGTTGTAGTCTGTTAACGCCTTTGACAGCTGAAAAGGGCAGGCCCTTTGTCATTGCCCTGGTATGTGGTCAGGGCTGTCCATCCTTAGCAAGGATGGGGGTTAGGTTGGTGTCCAAATATTCATATGCATTTGATAAATATGTGTTCATTTTAGTCTATAGTTATGTATAAATAAATAAATATGTGTAAACCCTTCAATGTATTAACGTACATAACGTACATAAAACGTACATAAAATGTATGTAGAAACGTACAACGTACATAAAATGTATTGTGTGTATATTATCAGAATACAAATGAATGAGTTTTGACAACAAGAATTACAAACACAAAATGCAACTTTACAATTGCGCTTTCTCCATCACAAATATGAATTCACCTTGAGTTCAGGTTCCTTCTCCATGGTCACAACAATAGACTAATGGTTGGATTGGACCTGATTTTGTACTCTGACTTAGTTGTCCATCTTGAACAGTGATCCTGCCCAATCTGGCCTTGATCTGGAACCTGAACTCATGGTCAGTCTGTGGAATCCATGGATCCTCTGCTCCATAAATAATGTCTGTGAAGTGGTGACGGATTTTTGACTGTAGAGTCACGTTGGTCAGTTCGTATTCATGATGGAGAAAACAGAATCATAAAGTTACATTTCGTGTTTATAATTCTTGTCCAAACGTATTCATTTGTATTCTGATAAAATACACACAATACATTTTATGTACGACTGAACTCATTCAACAGTTTACACATATTTATTTGTGCACAACTATAGACTAATATGCACTAGGAGTGTAACAGTACAGAAAAAAATTGGTTCAGTACGTTTTCGGTACAGGGGTCTTTGGTTTGATACATTTTTGATACAGTGAAAGAGACCAGTGGTGGGGTGGTGGGGTGGGGGGTGTCCATAACTACCTGTGGGACACAGGACATTTCTACAAAATATTGTTCAGTCATTTGTGTGTTAACAGGCACCCCACATGTTATGCATTTTTGTATTTTTGAATGTTCAGTGTTTGTTTATGGCAAACACTGTAATTTACCCATTGTTTTTGAATGCCTCACAGTATTCCCTGAGGTGCAGTGAATGTGACCTCACAGTAACACTGCAACAGAGGAACGGTGAAGGAGAGGAGGAGCAGGTTCACTGGATTTGACCAACTTGAGTTCAAAAATCAAAACCTTTTTGCTATAAAGGAACCCGTGGACTTTTTTGTGCCACAGAACTGCAATAAACTGAAAACCAAAAGTGAAACTTATGCTTCAAACGTCCGGCCCATCTTTTGTGCCGCTGTTATACTTTTTGTTGTCATGTTTTGGGTTTTTTGCAGCAGCACTGAGAATTCACCATTGCTGAATTTATATAGAGGAAACCCTGCACATGGGTTCTGCTTGGGTCCACTCTGCTTCCACACTGTGTTCTTCACATAGGCTACATGTATTGGTTTGGTACACCTCCATATTGTATCAAAGGCCCCAAACCCAAACAGTTTGGTATAAACAAGTGCACCATTACACCCCTAATATGCACACATATCTGTGTTATGCACATTAATATTTGGACATCTTCGTAAGCCCATTGAGGACCTCCTCACATTAGCCACAGTCACACTGAGGGCTGTAATGAGTCTGGAGCTGGGACAGCCTTTAGAGTCCTCAAACCGGGCAAAGAAGATGTTCAGTGCATCAGGGAGGTGGAGTCCCTCCGGTATTGAGCATCTCTACTCTTGTAATTAATCTGTGATGCACTTGACACCCTTCCACTCCCTTCCACTTGCTCCAAGGCTCATTGGTGGAGAAATGCCCCTGGATTCTCTAAGCATAGGACGTGGCCTCCTCATGCCTGCAGTCAGTGGTCTCCTAACCACTCTGAGAGCTGGTGCATCACAACATCTGAACGCAGCATCGCTGACCTTCAGTAGAGATCTGGCCTCTGCATTCAATCCAGGGGTTTGATGTGGGTATGTGAGCTCTGTCCTGGGTTACTGAACCTGCAGAACACTGGATCTAAAACCACCACCCCCACAGCCCATCAAGGACCAAACTAGCGCATTGACCCATGAGGAACCCTGGGTTCTAGATGTGGTAGTTTCGATGCTGGGCAGAGCTGACTTTAGGAAACGATGTAAGTCTACATTTTATAAGTACTGACATAACAGTTGTTTGGTAAATCATTCCGATATCTAGGGACTGAAGTTAGTAAATGCGTCATCCCTATTTTTAACTTAATTTCCTGTCATGCAGCATGATACTGTACTTCCTGTCAACCATCATGGCAATAGTAATGTGATTATAAGGCTATTGTATTCAAAATGACTATCTCCCAAAATATTGGTCCTATCAATTTACAGTTTTCACTAGTCTGTTCATTGACCAAAAATGCATACACATGGTCAAAATTGTTGGTACCCCTCTGTAAATGAAAGAAAAACCCACAATGGTCACAGAAATAACTTGAATCTGACAAAAGTAATAATACATAAAAATTCCATGAAAATTAACCAATGAAAATCAGACATAGCTTTTAAATTGTGGTCCAACAGAATTATTTTAAAAAACAAACTCATGAAACAGGCCTGGACAAAAATGATGGTACCCGTAGAAAAGACCTCCTTGGAC
>JAPQRP010000001.1:31436200-31454233 GCA_037367295.1 Apogon hyalosoma | reverse complement strand
GTTTATTCATCTCTCTTTGTGCCTGTTTGTTCACTGGTCTGTTTAATCTGGTGTATTTCCTTGTGAAACAGAGCTGTTTTGTATATTATGTTTAGAAAAAAACTTGTGAAATATATATATATATATATATATATATAATAAGTTATATATCGCTCTGTCTTTTCGCAGCGTTCTGGTCCTTCATGTGGTTTGTCGGTTTCTGTTTCTTGGCCAATCAGTGGCAAGTGACCAAACGTGAGGACAACCCGCTGAAGGAGGGAGGGGACGCTGCCCGGGCCGCCATCACCTTTGCCTTCTTCTCTATTTTCACCTGGGTAAGTGTGTCTAGTCCACAGCCCCCCCAGTAGAACCCTAATGAACAGGACCTGACTGGTCCATGGTGTTGGATCCTGTCCTCACAGAACAAATACAATGGATGGGATTGGACCAGAACCAGGGGGAAGCATGTGTAGACGTGGACGTCACAACCAGATAAGGGTCTAGTTTAAGTGGACACAAGATCTAGATCACAGGTCTCAAACGTACGGCCCGCAGGCCCAAACCGGCCCATCAAAAGGGTCCAATGTGGCCCATGCAAAATGCAAAAATTACACTATACACACTACACATATTAACAATCATTTTAGTTCAGGTTCCATATTCAGTACAAATCAATCTCAAGTGGGTTGAACCAGTAAAATAATAACTTAATAACTATAAATAATGACAACTCCAAATTCTTCTCATTGTTTTAGTGTAAAAAAAAATAAAGCAAAATTACATGCAAGTGTTTACATTTACAAACTGTCTTTTCTCAAAAAATAAGAATATCTATGAAATCTATGTAATAGAAGTATAACTATAGTGTGTGTTTGTAGATCCACTGTCATCTGTACGTTATAATTCACATGTGTAAATGATAAACTGAGGCAGTATATTGTTAAAACTGCACTTACTTTTCTTAATAAATTTCAATTTTCATCATGTAATTTTACTTTTTTCACACTGAAACCAAGAGAAAACTTCGGAGTTGACATTATTTATATATTATTCTGTTATTATTTGACTGGTCCGGACCACTTCAGATCATACTGAACTGAATTTGGAACCTGAACTAACATGAATTTGACAGCCCTGATCTAGATATTTAGAATACTCTAGTGATTGTCCTGCCATCAAACAGCCCAGACTATGGATGACAGAACATGACCCTTTGACCCAGACAGGGTTAGGGTTAGCACAAACACCTCAGACAGTAACATCCACCTGTCATTACTGAGGTATAGAGTAAAAGGAGACTGGATCACAGAGAAGAAGTGTCATAATAGGCATGCACCGATCCAATATTTTGAGCTCCAATAACGATCCGATACCAGAACTGCTGATACCTACCAATACCGATACCAACCGATCCAATACCTCTGTTAAGTTCCCTTTTACTGCACATAGTGAGAAAGAAACTGGGAATTAATTATTGAAATATCAGTCACTTTTCACTCTAAAACCTCCAGTAAGAAATACCTGTAAAGAGTCGAATGTGTCACTGATTGTTTTAAAAACACATGTACCAGTCATTGGATCAAAAACAGTCAAGACAAAAAGACATGACAATGAAAGTGTGTCTTTAATTGAGGCACATAACTGCTCAGGAAATAGAACGCCTGTACTTAAGAACATCAAATGAGAAAATGTAAACATACAGACAGGGGCGGACTGACCAGTAGGATATTCTGTCAAAGTCCGTCACCAGTCTGATGCGGTGAATCGGGGGAAAAAAACAGCGATATTAACATCAAAGCAACACAAAACTTGAAACAGAAAAACCCAAAAACGAGTGCGAGAAAATGTCAAACATGAAGTGTAAGGAGAAAGGTGGCAGAGAAAAATAAAAAGAGAAGAGGGCCAAATAACTACAGGTGGAGGCATCCAAATGCAAAAAGCTAACTGAGCTATTTACTAACACTGTGGAGGATGTCCAGGAGGGGGTGGAGTCAGATCATCCCCTGGCAGTGCAGGGACAGGCTCAGATGACCAGTCAGAGGTACTGGTCAGTAACTGGCAGGAGCAGCAGGACATAAGTACAGGCTACAGCTACATATTTATAGGGTTCTGTTAAAAACGTCCAGTTTTTACTATAACAACGACTCCTTTCAAAGTTATGTGATGTGTTTGGGGCTGTCAAAATGAATGTGTGAAATACCACAAACAACAACCAAATATGGAAGTAAAAGCACCACAATTCTGGGTAGTCCACAAATATTTCACTAATTTCCAGTGTCACTTCTGATTAAACTTGCACCGATTAATCAGTCATGCTCGGAAATTGACCGATTTTCATGTAATCGGCCATGACCTGTGACCAGCTGGTCAGTCTGAAATTGACTGATTTTGAGCGCAGGTTAAAATTCCTGCCGCACCAGACCTGTGGCCGGTTCCAGATAGTCATACACGAGGCAGCGATCAGGAATGTGAAGGGGGCGCATGTTGCTGATGGAGGTGGTGACAGGAGGGCCGTCCGTGCCATGCATACCTCACTGAGTATGCACACACCATACAATCGTACAAAGTGAAAGTGAAACTTAAGATGCTTTACTAATTCCTCTAAGTGTCCCACTTTTGTGCACCTCATTTTCCTTTTCTCTACCTTCAGAAACTTCAATTTGAGGGGGCAGGACGTTTGTTTTGGGGGGCATTGCCCTTACCCTAACCCTCTCTCTCTCCCCCTTTCTCTCCCTCCCTCTCTCCCTCCCTCTCTCTCTCTTTCTCTCTCTCTCTCTCTTCCTCTCTCTTGGGTTAGGGTTAGCCCTAACCTCAAAAGGTTAGGGCTAACCCTAACCCTAACCCTAACCCTCTCTCTCTAGGGTTAGGGTTAGCCTTAAGGTTAAGGGCTAGTGGTAGCCTTAGGGTTTGGGGTAGGGTTAGAGTTAGAGTTAGAGTTAGTGTTAGCCTTAGGGTTAGGGTTAGCCATAGGGGTAGGGTTTGGGTTTAGGCTTAGCCTTAAAGGTAGGGTTTGGGATAGGGTTAGTCTTAGGGTTAGGGTTAGTTTGGCTATACTCGCTGTACTCTTTGAAGCAGGGCTGTCAAAGTCATTTTATTTCAGGTTCTACATTCAGCCCAATTTGATCTCCAGCAGGCCGGACCAGTAAAGTAATGACATAATAACCTATAAATAATGACAACTTCAAGTTTTTCTTTTTGTTTTAGTACACCCCCCCCCATTAAATTATGAAAATATTTACGTTTTACAAAAAAAGATGTGAATAACCTGAAAAAAAAGAAATTTCAGTAGAAAAATTTGGACAACTTTAAACATATTATGCCCCAAATTATTATTTATAAATGTGCATTAGACACAATGTTACACAAACATGTGGTAACAGGCAGAATGTTACTGACATTATGGAGTTTTCAGCTGATTAAGGTAACGTACAAATCCCAGTGGATCTACAAATGCACTAAACATTTAATAACAGACACAATATTGGTACAATTGCACATTTCAGGTTGTTTGTATTTGTTTTTATTTATGTATTTATTTGCATTTTGTAGTGAAAAGATAGTTTGTAAATGCAAATATTTTCATACTGTAATGTTATATTTCTCTTACATTTTTTCACATAATTTTTCAATAATAAAATTTCTATTTGTCATTATTTTTGAGTTATTCTGTTATTATTTTACTGTAGATGCCATTGGTCTGTATATGGAACCTGAACTAAAAGGGTTTGGACAACTTGGACTGTTGATGTCTTCAGTGTCATTTTTGCACTTTCATGCCATGGGCTGGATTAGAACCTTTGACAGGCCGGATTTGGCCCATGGGCCACATGTTAGACACCCCTGCTTTGATGTGATGCTTGTGTAAATACTTAATAAGGTTCGTTGTGTTGTATGCTGCCACTTCAAACACATGCTTTACAGATCCTGCAGTAGCAGCAGAACCTGTTGGCCTGACCAGTGTCAGATATCGCCACAGCTCCGCCCCTTCGCTGTTAGCTGCCTCTGTGCTAAACTACTGTTATTGTCTGTTTATGAAGAACTGGCCAATTGCATTGACAGTGGCGTCACAACGTGTGTGACATAAATCAGCAAAGTAATGTGATGAATAAAATAAGCACTGTGGATTGGCCGTATGGATCGGTACTTTTTTACCCATATCCGATCTATCGTTTTGTGTCTGGATCGGACCAGTATCTGATACCAATATCAGATCGGTACATCCCTACTCATGATAATGGTGCACGTTCTGCTGCGGACATGGAAAACTGTTTTCAGTCTTTCATTCTTTAGTTTTGGATTTTATTTGATGTTAAAGTGTTTATCTCATTCTATAAATATGATGTGAAGCTTTGCAGACAACCAGCCAAAAATAAATAAATGTTCTTTTATTCTTCCAGTATCTTTCAGAGCCTGTTTTATCCCTTTTACTTCAGTCCACATGTTGAATCTGTCCTTACCTTAAACCCTTTAAATAAAGGGGTCTCAAACTCATTTTTGTTTCAGGGGCCAAAATCAGTCTGATTTGATCTCCAGTGGGCCAGACCAGTAAAATAACAGCATAATAACTTAAAAATAATGAAAAAATGATAAAACTGCAAATTTTTGTCTTTTTTTTTAGCGCAAAAAACCCCATTAAATTATGAAAATACTTACTTTTATAAACTATCCAAACAAAAAAGATGTGAATAACCTGAAAAAATGACATTTCTTAAGAAAAATAAGTGCAATTTTAACAACATTATTCCTCAACTTATCATTTCTACATGTGCATTATGGATTGGATCTACAAAGACACTAAACACTTAATAACAAGCAGAAAATTGTTCAAATTTTCCTTAATTTTCTTCAGACATTTCAGGTTCATTTTTGTTCAGGTTATTCACATTTTATTGTTACAGGATAGTTTGTAAATGTAAATATTTTCAGAATTTAATATTATTTTTTGTACTTAAACAAAGACAAAAATTTGAAGTTGTCATTATTTATAGGCATAATATCATTATTTTTTTCACATCAAACTGAGACGAAAATATGAAGTCATTATTTTTTTTCTGTTATTTTGCTATTATTTTACTGTAGATCATATTGGTCTGTATGTGGAGCCTGAAATAAAATGAGTTCAACAGCCTTGACTGTGGAATTTTTGTACTTTGTAAATTCATCCCATGGACCAGATTGGAACCTTTGGTGGGCCACATTTGGCCCCCGGGCCGCATGTTTGAGACCCCTGCTTTAAAGGGATGTTCATGCCCCTCGTTTTTATTTATTACCACTAAGTGACAAAGTTCTGTTCCTTTATCTGTGAATTAATGAGTTGGTTTGTGTGTGAACGTTTGAATCATTCAGATGGAGGTTTTTCAACAGACGCCCACTCTGTTCACGATGGAGACAAGAAAGAATGTGTCTGTGAGGAAGAACACACCTAACTCCTCTTCCTCCTCCTCTTCCACCTCTTCCTCCTTGTCCTCCTCCTCGTCCTCTTCTCCCTCCTCCTCCTCCTCTTCCTCCTTCTCTTCCTCCTTCTCTTCCTCCTCCTCTTCCTCCTCCTCCTCTTCATACTCCTCTTCCTCCTTCTCTTCCTCCTCCTCTTCCTCCTCCTCCTCTTCCTCCTCCTCCTCCTCCTCCTCCTCCTCGTCCTCCTCCTCCTCGTCCTCCTCCTCTTCCTCCTTCTCGTCCTCCTCCTCTTCCTCCTCCTCCTCTTCCTCCTCCTCCTCCTCCTCCTCCTCCTCTTCCTGCTCCTCCTGTTGAAGTGCTCCATCTCGTTAAGGAGCAAAAACACATCAACAGATGTGGGACTCCTGTGTTACTAACTCTGCTTTGGCTGATCACTGATCACTCAAACTGTCTGATGCTCTTCAGGTTCTTTCTAACTAACTAACCTGTTTCCTTCTGTGTCTTTGTCCATGTCTGTCTGTCTGTCCTCTGTCCTTCCAAGGCGGCCCAGTCCTTCCTGGCCTTCCAGCGGTACCAGCTGGGGGCCGACTCGGCCCTGTTCTCCCAGGACTACACGGACCCCAGCCAGGATGCAGCCGGAGCCCCCTATACATCTTTCGGGGGGGACGACTTAGAGAGTCCAGGAGGAGGGGGGGGAAGGGGGGGCCAGGCCAACAGTGATGGGGTCTTTGACAGCACTGGAGGCTATCAACGTCAGGATTACTGAAACAGCTGGGATGGGAGGGCACTGCCCCCCCCCCACCACCACCACCCCCACCCACACACACACACAGTGGGTTTTCATCTTGTGACACTACATTTAGGTAGAGTTGACCATTGACCTTTCACTAAGTCCTGCCCTTTTATGTCCAATATCAAGTCAACATATTTCAAAGTCAAGAATGTTTCTAGTCAAAGCTCTGACACCCCTCTACATCATCATGAGCCTCCTGCCGCCCCCCAAAAATTTTTCGACTGGGGGGGTGTTATAGCACTCCGTAGGTAACGTCCCCCTTACCTCATCATTGTCCTGCTTATTGCATCCACCCCCCCTCCGAAACAAGTTGTTGAGCAGGGGAGAGTGGGTCTGACGGAGCTTATATA
Organism: Apogon hyalosoma; assembly: GCA_037367295.1. Taxonomy (NCBI): domain Eukaryota; kingdom Metazoa; phylum Chordata; class Actinopteri; order Kurtiformes; family Apogonidae; genus Apogon; species Apogon hyalosoma. Next base: position 31,447,717 of record JAPQRP010000001.1, on the reverse strand, counting down.
CGTTGCATAGATAGAGGAAGGGAAACACAGTGGGGGATGCATGGAAATTCACCATTGACAGTCTCAGCTCCCTTCTCTCAGCTTTCTCCTTCCAAACCCCCTCCAACGGTGTTGGTCCCCATTGAGAAACACTGCTTTAGACAGAAGTGCACAGAAGGGACTCAGACTGACAGTACGATTACAGTCCACCATTCATGTATGATGTGATAAAGGACCGAGGGTTTTAAAGTGGACTCTGTTAGCCTACTGGGGGGTTGGTAGTCATTTGAGTAAATACTTCTAAATACTTCAGATTAAGCCTATACTAGATCTGTCAGGACATTTATGGTACACGTATGTGTTCTATCTGCTTCTGTCTGATATTGCAGTACTTTTATTACAGAGGTTTGTATTGTTATCTTCATAACTGATCAACTATTGATGCACGTGTGATTGATCAGTCATCAAACTGATATAGAATATAAAATATTAGGTATAAATGTGTAGAACGTCAGGGATTTTAAATCTACTGAACTTTTACATGGAACAAACTGATCACATGATGTTTCTAGTTGAGCAAATGACAAATTAAATGGAAAAATGATGAATGCTGACATCTGTGAGCTCCATATACAGACTGTTCTTACATGCATTTGTTATGAGGCTGAACCAGCGTGGTGTCATTGCTGATTCTAAGGATGGGCTTTAGTGAAAGGTCAACTGAGCTCCAGGTTTGAGTGTAAAGGGTTAAAACGGTCACGCCATTACAGGGCTGGACTTATGACCATAAGGTCTGCTGTTTCTGAGATCAGTGTGAACTGAAACCCCATCAAATCCTCTAGTCCAAGGGTGTCCAACTCATGTTAGTTCAGGTTCCACATTCAGCCTAATATGATGTAAAGTGGGCTGGACCAGAAATATAACTTCACACAGAAAGGTCCCACCCCCATCGACTAGTGTTGGAATCCAACCCAGGACCTTCTGTTTGTGAGGCACAAGTGCTATCTACTGCACCACCGTGTCGCCCTGTACTTGAACATAACATGAACAAATATGAACAACCTGAAAATTCTTAAGAAAAATAAGTGTAATTTTAACAAAATTACGCTTTAGTTTATCATTTATACATGTGCATCACAACTTACAGATCACAGTGCATCTAATGCAACATTTAATAACAGAAAGAATATTGGTACAATTCCTCTTCTCTTGACACATTTCAGGTTGTTCATATTTGTTCATGTTATTCACGGTTTTTGTTAAAGGATACTTTGTTTTAATCTAAAGACAGTAAAACTACATGAAAGAAAAGTTTGTAGTTGTCATTTATGAGATCTTGTGATCATATTTTACTGGTCTGACCCACTTGAGATTGAATTGGCCTATATGTGGAACCTGAACAAAAATGATTCTAATATCTTATTGCATTTGCATTTCACAAAGTCGTCTCATGGGCCAGACTGGACCCTTTGGCGGGCCGGATTTGCCCCCCGGGCCACATGTTTGACACCCCTGAAGTAGTGGTATTGATCATACATTGTATATGTGTCCGTCAGCATCAGTGTTCCATGTCTGTGTGTGTGTGTGTGTGTGTGTGTGTGTGTGTGTGTTGTTTATCTCTCAGATATCCGATGCATACATCCACCTCTACTCTTTGCAGACTTTAATTTATACTGTAGGGCAGGGCTGTCAAACTCATTTCCTTTCAGGCTCCACATTCAGCCCACTCTGATCTGAAGTGGGCCAGACCAGTTAAATAATAGTAAAATAGCCCATAAATAATAATAAGAAAACATTATATGTTGAAAATGTTTATATTTATGAACTATCCAAACAAAAAAGATGTAACCTGAAAAAAACTGACAATTCTTAAGAAAAATAAGTGCAATTTTAACATTATGCCTCAATCATTTATACACAAAAAATTTAGTAACAGAATATTGTTGAAATTACACTGAATGTTCTTTAGCCATTTCAGGTTCATATTTGTTCAGGTTATTCTCATTTTATTGTTAAAGGATAGTTTGTAAATGTAAATATTTTCACAAATGAATGGATTTTTTTGCACTAAAACAGAAACATTTGGAGTTATCATTATAGGCATAATGTCTCATAATGTTTTGTTTTTTCTTTCATCAATCATTGGTTTGTTTTGTTTTTTTTACATGAGATTCCATGTGGAACCTGAACTGTGGAACCAGTTCGACGCCCTTTACTGTTAATATCCTCAGTGTGATTTTTGCACTTTGCAAATTCATCCTGCAGACTGGATTGGACCCTTTTGCAGCCAGTTTTGGCCCTGCAGGCCACATATTTGCTACTCCTGCTGTAGAACTTCAACCTGAACAGAACGTAGTGTTCCTACTGTCACTGACCAAAGGACACTGACATGAGGGTTCACATCAGCAGGACTATTAAAGAACAACTGCACATCATTTAGTTTCAGTCATTTCCAACAAATCTACAAATAAGGATGAAGTATTTATGAAAATGGACTGCTCCATTTTCAGAGAGAATATATATATATGTGTGTGTGTGTGTGTGTGTGTGTGTGTGTGTGTGTGCGTGCGTGTGTGTGTGTAAACTTGTAATTCAGTATATAATAGTGTTTAAAACAGATTCTGCTTTATTTTAGGACATTATACTAGCTCTATAAAAAACATGTATAGTCTGTTGAGTGTTACTGTGATAAAGATACTTATGGTGAGGTCTTTGACTTTTATGTTGCTCTAAGGGTAAGGAGATTTTTTTTTACTATTTATTTTCATTTTTGTTATAATAATACTAATTGTAAAAGAAAATAAAAAATTTAAATGCAGCGACAAAAAATGTGACCAAATGATGACAGTATGTTAACTTCTATACTTTATACTGTTCAACTGTGTAGACATAGTAACGTGATGTTCCTCTGGTAAATTTAAATAAAGCTTATATAAATGTATGTTTTTAATGTGTTTGATTTTAACCAATAAAAGTAATGAAAATACTGTCAAGTCTATCCAGAAATTGTCGGTTTTTGTACGAAAAGTGCATTTACTTGATTACTTGGTGCAGTTACTGTTATTACTGTACTTTCAAAGGGTACTTCACTAAAGGTGAGGACAGGATGCAATCCCATAGTGCACTGCAACATTGGGTGAACTCACTCAAATACAGCCCTACCTGGGTCTAACTTGTCGACAAACTGAATTCAGTATTCAAGAGGAAAAGAAATGTGGCCAAATTAGGAAAGAAAAAGCATGTTTGTGGGTTAAAATATTATAAATGTAAGCAGATGATGTTTAAATCATCATGTAAACTTAAGTATGACCACATGTAGGCTCTTGGATTTGGAGACATCATGTCTGGTTTTATGCAGGTCTTCCATAGACTGACTATTTTAACATATATGAGAGGACAGGGTGCAGCTTTAGCCTTTATCTGTGTTCCGACCTAAAGAATGATGTCACATTCTTACTACTGCCTACCAATGTTCACTTAGGCGCTGGAAGAGCCACTGCCACCGAAAAAAGGCACTGTCCGATGCACAGGAGTACTTGGACTGTGTGTTGAGGAACACACCAGCATCAACACAACACCTACATTTGGCCATCTACGAACACCCATCCATCCAACGCCCATCTATGAACATCCATCTATCCAACGCCCATCTATGAACATCCATCTATCCAATGCCCATCTATGAACGCCCATCCATCCAACGCCCATCTATGAACATCCATCTATGAACATCCATCCAGCCAACGCCCATCTATGAACGCCCATCCATCCAATGCCCATCTATGAACGCCCATCCATCCAACGCCCATCTATGAACATCCATCTATGAACACCCATTCATCCAACGCCCATCTACAAATGCCCAGCCATCCAACAGCCATCCATCCAAACATCCAGAGATGACGCCAACTGTTGGTGATGCAGCAGACCTTAACTTCTGTGAGTTATAGCCTTTAGATGAAAATAGGAAACAATGCCATTGTATACACTGTCAGGTTAACTGAATGCTGCACAGTTACCAGACACATACTTTCTTTTTAAGGCTGTCAGAGCTGGATAAGGCATTGGCTGTAATAACTGTGACTGATGCTAACACTGTGGTGAAGTACATCCCACAGATAGTTTTTCATGTCCAGTTTCCTACACCCACTAGTGCAATATCCATCCAAGATGCCTCAGTTGTACAAGCACATCCCTCTGTTCTCCCTCTTCTGTCATTCTGAAATCATTATTTTATCTGTACAAGCTGTTATCATGACAACAGAATGCTGAACATCTGAATTGCAATAGTGTCCTTTATACATTTGGCCTATAGTAACCACACAACAACAGTGACACAGTTTTGAGATCATAACTTTTACCCAACACCAAGACAAAGATCAGACAGACCCATGAGGTAAAGCACGGGCAGGACTTCCCTTTGGGTGTAGTATGCACTTACGGCCAGCAGATGTCACTATTACGACTTTTACAACTCATTTTCAGTGCCGTTCTCTAAAACTGACTCAGTGATTCAAAAAGCTTCGGTTTGATTATCAAGTTTCACTACAGCTGATCCATGTATCCCATAATATGGACATACAGTGTTGCCAGTACCACCGACATCCTTAGGAACTGTCCTCTATGTTTTACAAACCTCTGAAGTATGTGTCTTGATGATATAACGTTAATTACACTGGTCTACAAGTAAAATTCTTCCAGAACAAAAGTAGTGACATTTTGCCACATGAGTCACTAATAAAGAAAAATCAAGTCCTAAATTTTGGTTGATTGTAGTTTCTAAGATACACTCATGGGTCAAAATGTGAAAGTCAAGAATTAACGAGAGATTCAAGATTCAAGGTCTTTACTTGTCACATGTGGATGCACAGGTGCACTCACAGTGAAATGAAATTGCAACAAGCATCTCTGTGCAAACTGTGCATAGCTTAGAAGATAAAATATAAAATATACAAAGTATAAAACAGAACACAAAATGTACATATGGACATGTAAGCATACATGTAAACAGCAGTATGTGTAACGTATGATTTGGAAAGCAGTTTTTTTTTCTGCTCTTCGTTAGGCTCTCAGTTTTGGCCATGCAGGAACGGAGTCATTTGCCAAATGGCAGCCACTGGAAAGGTTTCTTGCCAGGGTGGTGAGTGTCCTTCAGGATCTTTCTGGCTCTGGTGGTGCACTGTCTGGTGAAGATCTCTTGCAGGGTGGGTAGTGCTGTCCTGGTGGTACGTTCAGCACAGTCTTCACTGTGCAGTGCTTTCTTGTCCTGGGCAGTGCAGCTGCTGTACCAGACGGTGATGCTCCTGGTGAGTACAGAATCAACTGCAGCAGTGTAGAAGGTCCTCTGCAGCACTGTGGAGATCTTAAATTTTCACAGCTGTCTGAGGTGGTACAGGCGCTGCCTCGCCTTCTTCACCAGGCTGGAGATGTGGGTGGTCCAGGTCAAGTCCTCGGAGATGTGGACTACGAGGTACCTGTAGTTGCCAATTCTCCATCGGGGTCCCATAGATCCTGAGAGGGGTGTGGGTGTGATGGGTGGGTATGAAGTCCACGATCATCTCCCTCGTCTTGGAGACGTTCAGGTCCAGAGGTCCGTTTCACAAAGCAGGTTCAACAAACTCTGAGTCTAACCCTGAACTCTGAGTTGATTTACTCTGAGATAGGAAACGCTGAGTTTTCAGTTCCAGAACAGCCGATTTCAGTTAGTTTGATCAACTCGGAGTGGTTTCACCTGGAGTTAAGCACGTGTACCACAACTATAAAAAGACAGCATCAATGGAGCCCCAATTCGACGAGTCACCATGGCAATGGGGAAGCGGATGGCTGCGTTTTTCACCCCACTAGAAATGGACATCTGAATGAGCTCATACGGCGAGTTTGAACATGTTTTTTAGAAAGAAGTGCAGCTGTATAATTTAATGTACCCCTTGTGTATTCAGTTACCAGTAAAAGAGATTTACAAAATTCACCTGCTGAAAATAAAAAATAATAACAGTAAATAAATAGATAAAAACAACACAAAATGCAATACTTGGACCGGCAGATTAGGAGGGCAGATCTAGAAACTGAAATAATGGAGCACAAGTTAGCGGTGGGTGCATGGTCACAGCTGAAGGATGTTAATTATATTAACTATTGGAACATTAACTGAACTAGCTCTTTTATTTGTAGGAAATAAAGAGGACCAAATGAAATGTGTATTATGGCTTTATTTGACTGCTGTGGTAGTGATGATGATGGTGATGTCATCTCCGCAGTGATTCTGTCATATAGTGTCTCTGACCGTCCTGCATACAGTTGTCTTACTAAAGTGCTCTGCATCTCTGACATTATACAAAAAAACTCCCATTTGCAAAGAAACGCAGCGCAAAACACACTATCTGCTGGGATGTGAAAGCATGAGTACGCTTGGTAGTGTTGGAAATGTAAGGACGGATAAGGTTGAGTATGCAGATGATGGACTGGGACTGAAGCAGTACTGCTCACACTGGAAAAAATCCAAATCTGACCAAGTGTATTTTTCTCATTTCTAGTCAAAATATCTCATCACACTTGAAATAAGACATAATCACCTAAAGAGTAACTTTTCAGTGATATATAAGAACTTATTTTTAGACAACAGATCTGGAAAATCTTATTTCAAGAAATCTTACCAAGATCATTTTCACTTGTTCCATTGGCAGATTTTTTATTTTTTTTTGCTTGAATTAAGCAAAAAAAAAAATAAAAAAAATCTTGAATTAAGAAAAAAAAAAAAAATCTGCAAATGTGCGTTCCAGGCCACCCCTAACTCGTGTTTTTCCAACCTTCTATCAGTGAAAATGCACTAGAATGGCAGTCAAACCCGTGACTTCCCACCCGTGAACTCGTACTAGATCCACGTACTCCCAGTTCCGAGTTCTGACATTACATTGCCCGTCAAACAACAATGGCGACCCCCATAGATGTGGTGTTTATACAGATTGTTTATTAAAAGAAGGTATTGATCTACCATTATTTATCTGTAAATGTTCTGCATAATCAGCAGCTGCTCTAGCTTTAGCTTTTATTTTCAGTCCATTGAGTGCAACAAGAAATTAATACCAAATACGTATCCAAATATAGCCTACAACAACCATAACACAAAAGGTATAACAGCTTCTCTTGCCTTATGCGCTGTTTTTCCTCCTCTGTTTCCCTCAAATAAGCAAAGAGCAAACACCTCTGGGAAGAAATGACAGTAAATGGCGATCCACCATGCTGGTTTGTTTACATCTAGCTCCCACAATTCCTTGCGGTCTGGCAGTTTGGCATGATTTGCCTGGAATGCTAAAGTCGTGAGTCGTGGTTTGAAGTCGTGATTTATGGGCTCAAAAACCTGCCTGGAACACAGCATTATACATCTTGGTAAGATTCCTTGAAATCAGATTTTCCAGATCTATTCTCTAGAATAAGTTCTTATATCTCACTGAAAAGTTACTTGTTAGGTGATTGTCTTAAGTGTGAGATATTTTGACTAGAAATGAGAAAAATACAATTGGTAAGAATCAGATTTTTGCAGTGTAAAAAGATAATTGTCTGGAAATTTTAATGGTGGATGGTGTAAAGAAGAAGCAGGAGAGCATGGGTCAACTGGACTCAATCTTTACTCAACAGTTTTCATGTCCACATTATGGCAAAACTTCCTTTCTCTAGCTCTACCATGTGTTTTTATCCAGTTTGCAGCCTACACTGACACCTAGTGGAGAAACAGTGAAATAACATCTTGCTTAGTAAGAAATAGAGAACACATTTCCCCTCTTTGTAAAAAACAAATGTTCTTCTGGGGTGAATAATGAACTGCTGTAAACATGAAACACAGATATAACCAATAACATGTTCTGTGTCAGAAATAGCAAAATACAATCAAGCATTGTGAACAAAGTGCAGAATTTCTTAGACTTAAGCCAACACTAATATGAATGATTCTGTGGAATAAAACATAACTCACATGTACATTGTATTTTGTGTCGTGTATTTTAGAAACTAGAACTAAATGTGTTGGCAGTCAACCTTCAGCAACTATAGTTTCTCAGTCACATAATCCTGCATCCAGGTAGGTTTCTCGCAGCTGGGCAGGAGAGGTTGGAGTGGAAGCCTGTGGCTCTGGATTGTCCTGTAGGTCTGAATCCATGCTGAGGCCAGGAGCTAAGTGGCAGGCATTCCACTTTCTATCATCCTCCACTAAGTAGGTGCTTTGTCCCACTTTCTTGATTTGTTGTGGTGTTCCAAACTTTGGGTGAGCTTTGGGCACATGGAAAGGCATTTTCACTCGCACTCTATCCCCCCTCTTTAAAAGAAGGGATGCGTGCACCTTGCTGACTGTCCGTGTATGACTTCATCTTGCATTGATGGTGCACAACCTTCTCTCGCACTTGTGCATCCAGGACAAACTCAGCATGCAAAGGCGGCAGCACAGACAGCTTTGAGCGCATTTTGCAACCATGTAGCAGTTGAAAGGGTGAAACACCCATAGCTGCATGGGTAGTGGCATGGCAAGTCATCAGGAACGCTGTGATGGCAGGTTTCCATGGCAAAGACTGTGAGATTACCATTTGCACATTCTGTTTCAAAACCCTGTTGAAATGCTCAATGGCGCCATTCACGGCAGGTTAGTACACTGAAACTCTATGGTGAGCAATGTCCCGTTCAGCTAGGTAGGCAGCAAAGTCAGCAGATACGAACTGAGGACCATTATCTGTCACTATGGCCTCAGGGTTTCCATGTCTGCTGAAGACAGCAGAGAGGAAGGAAGTAACATCCTTGGTGGTGACTGTTAAAGAGAATCCAACCTCTGGCCACTTACTGTAGTAGTCGACCAGAGTGACAGCGTATCGACAGCTCCAGGTAGCTGTCTTGAAAGGACTGACGATATCAATGGCCAGCTTTTGCCAAGGCCTCTCTGGAAGCTCCACTGGTTGGAGTGGGGTAGGGCGAGGCATGGCAGTCTTGTCGTTAGACTGGCAGGGCTGACATGAATGGATTGTCAAATGAACTAGATCATCCATCTTTGGCCATCAGTAGTACTCTCTCAGGCATTGCTTTGTATGCACAACACCTTGGTGTGATTCATGAGCCAGGGCCACAAGAGTAGCACACAGTGAGACAGGCACAATCAAGTGTGTACCTCGAAGCACCAGAGAGTCTTTCACGGCTAGTTCATTGCATACAACGAAGTATGGGGCCAGGTCTGGACTCAGTGCTTTCCCTTGCCTTGGCCAGCCCTGTGTAATCTGCTCATGGAGTGCAGACATCTCCACACAGGAAGCAGCAGCCTCAAAGTCAATAATGGGCAGGGCACCCAGAGCAGTAGTGATGTGTGTAACCACTTTTGGCTCTGCATCCAGGGCAGGGTCGGCAGATGCAGACAATAGAAGACAGGAGAGGCCGTCGACAATGGCGTTGTCAGATCCAGGACAGTAGGCCACATCATAGTCACAAGTCAAGAGGCGGGCAGACCAGTGTGCGACCCTCATTCCAGCACTGATTATTCCTTTTGTGGTAAGCAGTGTGGTGAGGGCCTGATGATTGGAACGTAGGGTAAATCTTCGGCCCCACAAAGATGTATGCCACTTTTTGACTGCCCAGACACATCCCAACGCTTCCTTCTCAACAGTGGAGTATTTGCGGTCCACCGTGGAGAGAGTTCGGGAAGCAAACGCCACTGTGCGTTCTGTGCTGTCAGGATGAAGCTGGGTGAGCACAGCCCCAAGACCATAATCCGAGGCATGTGTGGACACCACCGTTGGCAGGGATGGGTCAAAAAGGGACAGGGCTGTACCATTCACCAGAAGCAATTTGACCCTCTCAAAGCTCTGTTGTGCCTCAGCTGTCCAGAAGAAGTCAGTATCTTTTCTGAGGCATGCATGCATCAGCTCTGATTCAGTCACATAGTTAGGGAGAAACTCAGAGTGCCACAACAGCAAGTCCAGGAAAGAGCGCAGAGTAGAGGCATCTGTAGGAGCTGGGGCATTTAGAACAGCTGCAATGTTTTCCTTGTCAGGCATGATACCCTCAGCCGAAACAACGTGATCCAGGGAGCAAAGACTCGACTGATTGAAGCAACACTTTTCTTCACTCAGGAGCAAACCTGCATCTTTCAGGCGGTGGAGGGCAGCCTTCAGGTGAGTGTCGTGTTCTGTCTGGTTGCGTCTGTATATTATGACATCATCCAGGTAATTTTGCACTCCAGGGAGGCCATCCAGAATGATAGCCATCATCTCTTGGAATGCCAATGGCGCAGAGGAAAAGCCATAAGGCATCCGGCAGTAGCGGAACAGACCTTAATGGGTAATGAAAGCGGTCAGATCCCAACTTTCCTCATGTAAGGGCACTTGGTGGTAGGCGCTTTCCAGGTCAATTGTTGAGAACACTGCGGCTCCCCACAGAGTGGACAGCAGTTCATCAATGTGTAGAAGCGGATAGCAGTCTGCGATGACCGCTTAATTTGGCTCCCACAGATCAACACACATCCGAATGCCTCTTTTCTTCGTCTGTATAACAATGATTGGAGACACCCAGGGAGAAGCGTCACATCTCTCTATCACACCAGCAGCCAGGAGCTTATTTATCTCCTCTGTGACAGCCCCTTTCACAGACAGTGGCAGTTGGTGCAGTTTTTGTTGTACCAGGGGAACAGATGCAGAAACTTTGACCCGGTGCACAAAGTTTTTGGCGCATCCGATAAGAGGAGAGGAGGTGGACAGTTGAATGACAGGAGTACCTGAGGCAGGAGCACGAGAACAGGCAGGCACTATCATTCCACCAACAATGTGAAGGTACAGCGTCTTTAGAAGATCCATACCCAGCAGGGGGGTACCATTCTCCACAATGAAGACGACTGCTGGCATGGTGATGTCACCTCTGGACACCTTTGCTGAAAGGCATTCCAGCACAGATATCTGTGTCTTGGAGTATGTGATCAGTCATACAGTTGGCTGTGGTAATGGAGAGTCACTGAAGTGTTATTTGAACACACAGCTGGGCAGTATGGATACAGCGGACCCCGTGTCAACAACAAGGTCGATGGCATGAGCTGGTGAGTTTGCAGTTTTGACTGTGACATTGCATGTAACTTTATCAGACGTGTGAGCTGGCCTGTGAATGTAAAGGACAGTCAGTTCAGGAACCTCTACTTCCTGTACTGATTGAGTGTGAGCAGACTGACACACTTTCGCAAAATGTCCTTTCTTGAGACAATTTTTGCACATCGCTTTGGCAGCAGGGCATGAGGGTGCATTTGCAAGATGATTGTCAGCTCCACATCTGAAGCATTTATGGGAGGATTGAGCAGCAGGTGTAGTGCCTGTAGGCACAGATGGCTTCTTCTGGGACCTTGGTCTATGCTGTTTCTTTTGCACTGCCTGTACTGGTAAGGTAGGTTTCTCTCCAGCCATGTGCTTTAGCTGCAGACTCCATCTGTGTGGCAACTGTGATAGCCTTGTCTACACTGCGTTCCAAATTATTATGCAAATTGTATTTAAGTGTCATAAAGATTAAATTTTGTGTTTTTCAGTTAAA
>JAPQRP010000001.1:31383638-31397584 GCA_037367295.1 Apogon hyalosoma | reverse complement strand
TCATCATTTGCATCAAGTATTTTGGAAAATCAAACAAAAACATCATTTGCATAATAATTTGGAACGCAGTGTATGTACTTATTTATATATTTATTCCTTGACTTAGGTGTTAGACTTGGATGTCATAAATTAAATTGGCCTTAAATTCTTTTGAATGGGTAATATTGGTTGTCTGATTAGAAAAAAAATGGGGAGTTATGTTTTCCTGCCCCACATCATTTTTAACCCTTGGACAGAAATGGCTGAAGGGGTATTGTAATTGTTTTGTCATCTGCCCATTCAACAACAGAATTGTAGTATTTGAAGAATGCAAAGACATGTCTGACTCCATTGACCCCTTTGTTGGGTTGATATGTTTGCTTGAAACAGCCTTGTGCAGTTATAATATCTGAGTACTTTCAAATAGAAATATGTATGTAATATGTTTTACACAAAGACAGTCTAATGTAAATTACAGGGCAGGAACTTTCAACAGAATCTTACATGATATTTGGCAGAGGGGGATTAAAAATGCACTGCATGTTATATTTGATTTTAAAAATTTACTATCAATTGATCTCTGACATTAGCTGAAGTAGGTTGTACCTATTTATTTTCATTGTCAATCAATGGATTTCTTAGTTTAATTTTTCAGTCTATAAAGTGTGAGAAGTTGGGGAAGAAGTGTTTCATAAATCCTAAGATAACATCTTCAAATGTCTTGCTTTGATCACAATCCAAAGGTACTTAGTTAACTGTCACTGAGAAGGAAATGATGGGTAACTTTTAAGAAGCTGCAACCACTAAACTTTGACTGGTTATCAATTATTATATAATTTGTTATCATAACTGTTGTAGCTTGTGAAGTGTAATATGTACTGAATAGTGTGTGAGTAGTTGTGCCTAGATAAACCGATCTCAAAATTAAAAATTCACTTTTACTGTCCCACTGCTGGAGTTAATGAGGAAGCATGAACAAGTATAAATGGGTAGATATGCAATAAATATTTCCCATCATTTACAGGAGAGACCTCACGATGGTTCAAAGGCGTGGGGCCCTAGCCATCCAGCCCAACCTGCTGCTGAGGCTCCAATGGGTGGAAAAGAACACCAGGCGATATTGGTCAAGGATGACTTTCCAGACCCCTTAGAATCCATGGGGACCCTCCACACCCTCACTCACCAGCTACAGGATGACACAACACCTTACTTTGTCCGAACTAAAGTTGGAGCTCTCTGCTTCAAGCAAGGAACAGAGGTAGCTACACCAAAGGAGTACTCTGGGAAACCAGGGGGCTCAGTGGTCAGTGGAGCTGGGGAAGGAGCACGAGCTTTGGCTGCTGGACAACGGAGACCTCTAGAGGCCCAGCTACAGCCTTCTAGCCCTCCCAAGGCCAAGGTCAGGACCAGGGGCAACGGGAAGCGGTTGGTGAAGTGTGTATGTCGGCCTGGATGGCATGGACCTTACTGTGGGGTTCCCACCATGGTGTACCACTCCAACTTGCCTACCAAGGAGCGCCTGACACCCAGAGAGACCCCACGAAGGGTCATCAACGCCATTAACGTGAACCATGAGTTTGATCTGCTGCATGTACGTTTTCATGAACTCGCCCAAGCTGTTGATTTGTTTCTGGTTTGTGAGTCAAACTTCACTGCCTACGGAGAGAAACGACCTCTGAGGTATGTACTATCTATAACACCGTTCTATGTACCATCTATAACACTGTTCTATGTACCATCTATAACACTGTTCTATGTACTGTCTATAACACCGTCATATATACCATATATAACACTGTTAGATGTACTGTCTATAACACCGTTATATGTGCCATCTATAACACTGTTCTATGTACCATCTATAACACTGTTCTATGTACCATCTATAACACTGTTCTATGTACTGTCTATAACACCGTCATATATACCATATATAACACTGTTAGATGTACTGTCTATAACACCGTTATATGTGCCATCTATAACACTGTTAAATGTGCCATCTATAACACCATTATATATATCATCTATAACACCGTTATATGTACCATCTATAACACCATTGCATGTACTGTCTAGAACACTGTTAAATGTGCCGTCTATAACACTGTTAAATGTGCCGTCTATAACACCATTATATGTACCATCTATAACACCGTTATATGTACTGTCTACAACACCGTTATATGTGCCGTCTATTACACCATTATATGTGCCATCAATGACACTGTTATATATACCGTCTATTACATCAACATCTATCTCAGAACTTATTTATTATTGTGAACAAAAGGGAAAAGGAATGCTCTGGGTCTGATACGAAAAGAATAATGTCGTCAGCATACAACACAAGTTTGTGACAGTCGCCCCCAATTGTAATACCTGGGAACGTACAGAAGAAAGTACAGAAGCCTTGGGGTGTGTATATATAAGCCAAATCCAGTTGATAAAACTTTTGCTGAAGCATTCTAGAGTTATGAGTAAGTATAGCCATTCGATTGTCTAATGCCTTTTCGGCATCCAACGAGATAGTGGCCATAGGAGACTGACTATCCTGAACTGCCCACATGATTTCAGCCTCCTAATGTTATCAGCAGAAGAGTGCGATCATGTAAATCCAACCTGATCTGCAGGGATAAGAGGTTATTATTCGGTCTAACAAATTGGCCATTACTGTCATAAGAGGTCAAACTTATCAGTCAGTAACTTTTACAATCAGATGTATCCTTATCATTTTTTCAAAATGAACCTAATAATGGCCTTTGACAGAGAAGGTGGGAGCACTCCCTTTTGAAAGGATTCATTGTAGGTATTCAGAAGTAAAGGTGCCAGTTCTTCAGGAAAGGATTTATAAAACTTGGCTGTACAGCCATCTAAGCCTGGAGACTTACTTGAGGGCAGCTGTTTAATAACTAGAGCCCGACCGATTAATCGACCGGCCGATTAATCGGGCTGATTATAGCATATCACTGATTAATCAACGTCGGCCGATATGTAGACAATTTATTAACTTTGTTGCTGCAGAGATTCTGTCGCTCGCTGCTCCTGTGTGTGTGTGCTGCCCGGAGAGTTAGACAAATAGTAAAGTGTGTCAGTTTCACTTTCACTTCTGCTCTGACAATCACGCTATTATATATGTGCAGGTTAATTTGTGACCTAAAGTTTCATGTAGTAGAAGGCTGGGGTTTAGTCTCCACCTAGGAGACCTAGCAGTAGTGTTAAAAGCCAACATGTGAAAGTAGACAGGGCTATGGTCTGAGAGAATAATGTTGCCAGTATTACTAGATGCAACAACCAACATTAGTGATTTGGACACCAGAAAAAATCTATTATTTTGAAGGAGTGATGGGGAGACGAAAAAAGGTATAATCCTTCCCAGAGGGAGTCTGCAACCACCAGACGTCTACAAGAGCACACACCTCGGACATGCCCTTAAGAGCAGCATGAGCCCTAGAAATGTGTACCAGTCTAGAGCTTTGGTCTTGTATTGGGTCCATAACCTCATTAAAATCACCTCCCAGGATAACTGGATAATCCCCTATATCAATAATTTTTTTTCTCAAGTCCAAAAAAAGTTGGATCATCAACATTTGGAGCATATACATTGGCTAAACTGATAATACACATAGCAATAATAACATCCTCCCAGCTTCATCTTTGCTCTATTCGAGACATTTAAACTGCAGGTGTTTATTAATCAGTGTTGCCACCCCTCTGCTTTTACTACTGCCACCAGCTGCACCAACAAAGCCCACCCAGCCTATACACGACCTCTGTGAATCCTGAGGCAAGAGATGTGTCTCTTGGACAAAGACAATATTGCACTTCTCAGATTTTATAAAGGACAATTCTTTCCTTTTCTTAACTACATTGTTGAGGCCCTTGATGTTCCAGCTTATAAAGCTCAAGTTATTATTACGAAGTGGTAATGAATAAGATACATACACAGCAGACTACACAGTAACCTACAAAACAACCTAGTGTCTTTGGCATCAAAAAATAAAACAATAGTATGAACATACCTAACAAACCTGTTGGAACAAATCCCAAATAGTATCTCAAAGCCCAGACGCTAACTCCTCCCTCACCAAGGTCTGTGATCATACACTTAACTCGTGCAGCCTTTGAGCCCCTGTCACCCTGACACTCTGGGCCAGGTGAGCAAAGTGTTATAAGGAAAAGAAAAAACCTGAGCCCAGAATGAAATGAAACGGCAACAAAGAGTCTAACAACAACACTCACCACCACAACAGCAAAATGCATCAATTCAAACCCAACCTCTAATGTAGACAGACTGGTATGTAATTTAAACAGAAAAAAAACACTTATGGACAAACACAATATTACTCAGAATATGTGGACCATAAGCTTGTGCTCACCTTACCACTGCCTAGTATCAAGTTCACATTGTAAACTCAAAGTCGTCCTCTGTAAGAAGGTGGGGAAAAAACACAAAATATCCTTCATGTCAGTCCGTTACTGTCCGTAATAGAGGCTCGGTATTAACAGCATGTCCATCCATATGTTGCGGGTATAATCCAAATGACACGAACAAGTCCACAAAGGAAAAAAAACACAAAACTACTTACTCCAAAGAGCAAATAAAAGTCAAGGCTTTTTTGTGGTCTTCAAAGCAGCGGGATCCTTGAGGGGCTTTCATGATGAGCACTGCAGGGTAGATCAGAGAGAAACTAATGCGTTTGTTATGTAGAAGCTTCTTACATTCGTTACACTTCACACACTTCTCATTCAAAAGCTTGGAATAGTCTGCGAAAACCATAATGCAGTGCTCTTCTCAGGTAACGCACTCAGTTCACATGCGGCCTCAGCGATGCGATTACGATCTTGAAATCTCAGAAATCTGGTTATAAGTGGTCCCGCTCGCGGAGGCTGGTCACCTTTACCTCTTTGGTAAATCTCCAACTCTGTGTGCCCTCTCAATTTCCAGTCCCTTTGGGAAATCCAGGTTAAAAATCCACGGTATGATTCCTTCCAAAAATTGCTCAGCATTGTTATCCTCGCAGCCCTCGGGGAATCCCACAAAGTGCAGATTATTCCTTTGTTCCCTGCTTTCAATGTTGTCTGGCTGCTGCTGGAGTACTGCAACTTCATGAGCAGTAGCTGCGAGGTTAGCTTTTTGCCTCTTGGGCTCATCTTCCAAAAAACACAGGCCATTTTCCACCTCACCAATCTAGTCAGCTATATCAGCCAGTTTACCACCACCTCACCGGGGTTGTGCCTCGCTGCTGCCCCCCACCTCTTCAATGTCACCGTTGTCATATAATGGTGAGGCCTTCTGGCTAGCTTGGTTAGCACTAGCTGCTTCACACGTTTTATTCCTCCATGCCCCAGAGCCAGGTTTGGCGGAGTTTCTGGTGATGTTCAGCATGGTAACAGCAGAAAGACATTATCCAAAATATTGTGGAGCAAAGTTCAGGGGCCTCATGTACAAAGGGTGCATACACCTAAAAACGTGGCGTACGTCCTTTTCCATGCTCACGTTCAGATGTACGAAGAGTGAAATAACCATGGAAATGTGCAGTCCTCCATGCCTACTTCATAGCTGGCGTACGCACATTTCTAGTGCTTTTGAACCTTTAGCGACACTTAGAGGTGATACTATGGAAAAGGTAATTTCTTTCATGTGATAGATGTGGAAAGCCTCAGTAAGAAGTGGACACCTTCCTGGTCTGCCATGAGCATGCATAGAAGTACGGCAGGGCCGATAAAACATTCTGATCATATCATATTACCCCATAAGGAACAGAACACCGATTAAGTCAGACACCAAAGGAGAAGGTGGAGCTGGGGGCAGGTTCATGAAGAAAGGCAGCAAAAGCAGTAGAGGCAGTTAAAGCAGTAGAGGCAGTGAAGGCAGGAGAGGCAGTAGAGGCAGTAAAGACAGTATTGACAGTAAAGGCAGTAGAGGTGTTAGAGGCAGTAGAGGCAGTAAAGGCAGGAAAGACCGTAGAGGCAGTAAAGGTAGTATTGACAGTAAAGGCAGTAAAGGCAATATTGACAGTAAAGGCAGTAAAGACCGTAGAGGCAGTAAAGGTAGTATTGACAGTAAAGGCAGTAAAGGCAATATTGACAGTAAAGGCAGTAAAGGCAGTATTGACAGTAAAGGCAGTAAAGGTAGTATTGACAGTAAAGGTAGTATTGACAGTAAAGGCAGTATTGACAGTAAAGGCAGTAAAGGTAGTAGAGGCAGTAAAGGCAGTAAAGGCAGTATAGGCAGTAAAGGCAGTAAAGGCAGTATTGACAGTAAAGGCAGTAAAGGTAGTATTGACAGTAAAGGCAGTAAAGGTAGTATTGACAGTAAAGGCAGTAGAGGCAGTATTGACAGTAAAGGTAGTATTGACAGTAAAGGCAGTATTGACAGTAAAGGCAGTAAAGACAGTAAAGGCAGTAAAGGCAGTATTGACAGTAAAGGCAGTAGAGGCAGTATTGACAGTAAAGGCAGTATTGACAGTAAAGGTAGTATTGACAGTAAAGGCAGTAAAGGTAGTATTGACAGTAAAGGTAGTATTGACAGTAAAGGCAGTAGAGGCAGTATGTTGAAGCAGCTGGAAGCTAAGCAGTTAAAATCTTTCACCCAGTGGGATGTGCTGAGCAGAATGTGCAGCTCTGTCATGTCAGAGCTAGCATCTCTAACTAATGGTTGATTAAATTATGTTCAGTATTAAACCTTGAAAATACTGACACTGGCTATGAACCATGCAGTGGCTTTTTCCGTTTTTTTTTAAAGTGTTTCTGCAGAAACTCATTTGGCATTAGCACATTATGACAATACCAGTCCGATTTATTTACCTATGAATCCCCAACATTAGATTAAAAAGTTGTGTTTTCATGTTCAGTATGTGAGAGTGTGTGTAGGTAACTGTCTGAAATGGGTAGTAGTTACATAGAATGTCAGGTTTTGGATGACCACTAATTGGAACATGCCCTGTTTGTCACCTGTTCAGTTTCTTGCGGCTCCTCCTCAATGGCACCTATGACTACATACGCCACAAGATCTTGTACGTGTTCCTCGATCACTTCCCAGATGGCGGTCGGCAGGATGGCTGGATTGCCGATGACTACTTACGTACCTTTCTGACACGAAATGGCATGTCCCGAATAACCGGCACAAGGTCAGACGACATTTTTGTTATCAACGATGCTGATGAAATCCCAGCACACGAGGGCCTCCTTTTCCTCAAACTGTTTGATGGATGGACGGAGCCTTTTGCCATCCACATGCGCAAGGTAACAATAATACGTCTGTCGTATGTTTATAGGTGTTCATATGTGTTGTCTTTATATGTGTTGTCACAATCCATTCACACATTTCATCCAGGTTATGTGAACAGGTGTCCCAGATCTAAAGGGCTGTGGTCTAAGACTGGACTTGGTTCTGCTGGCCAAAAATTTCTAATTGGTTTAAAAAAAAAAAAAATCACCTGGAGAAGTCATTCAAGGCAACCAAGATTTATTTGACAAAATATCTGACAGAAATTCACATTCATCAAGATACAGCAGAAAAACTCTAAGCAATAGGTCAGGGTTTCACCTTATATTCATCTACAAATGCCATTTTCACACATTTTCCATTGATCATTTTCATTGGATTGACTAATAAAAACCATTATAACATTTTCAAAACGTATTATCAGGTTCCACCATTAGGTCATCCCAGTACCTTCCTGGATATTTGCCAGGGACATTTCAACGCTCTGGTCTGGACTTGTCTTGGACATGTTTTGGATGTGTCTTTGATGTGTTCTGGACATGTGTTGGACAGTGTAAATATTTTTTCCGACATATATGTACCAATACATTTTAAAACGTGTTTTCATCACCAGAAAATTATACGACACAAGCAAGTGTATTTTTCAAAGACGTTAAAACCACATGCTCTGTGTCACAAAATAAACATTAGCAGTTTGTCTATATCTAACATATACACATATTGACTTATAATTGTGTGTGTTTTTCTGGGCACTCATATTAGACTGGAGATGTACATAAGTACATTTGGTAAACTGTGAAAATGGTAAATCCCTGCAGCTTGGTCCAGTCAGTAGAAGAGCTGACTTAAACGATCAGACTGGTGATGGTGTGTGAATAATGAAACAATGACTCCTGTCTGACCTTATCTTTGTGTATTTTGTGTTTTTCCATCCAGTCACTCTATGGATTCTTCTGGAAACAGTTCGGCTCATTAGAGGTGGTATCGGGCTGCACAGTGGGAATGCTTCGTGATGTCTATGATGGTGACGGTATCAAGCTTCGTCGTCGTGAATACTATACCATGCCAGGCTTCCGCAAATATGAGAATGACACGGGACACATCCTGGTGCAGTGGTCCGTCGGTAGCCCCTTCCACTTCGCTGGCTGGCACTGCTCCTGGTGCTTCACACCTGAGGGCATCTATTTCAAGCTAGTGTCAGCACAGAATGGAGACTTCCCACGATGGGGCGACTATGAGGACAAGCGTGACCTCAACTACATCCGCGATCTGATCCGGACGGGGGGTTGGTTTGATGGCTCCCTGCAGGAATATCCCCCAGTGGACCCTAAAGAACACATGTATGCGCCCAAGTACATGTTGGAGCACTTTGACAGGTACCGCTACCTCCTGGAGAACCCTTACAACAAGGCGTCCAAACTGAGCAACGGGTAGGAGTTCAGCATACGGGGAATGTTTGTGAAGTAACTGGTGAGTCCTGAGTGAGGCCTTGGCACTGAGTTTTGGGGCAGAATGGTACTGATACTCTTTTGGAGTGATACTAAATGGATCTTCCAGGGATGGAAAATATCATCATCAGTAACATTATCATTTTGGGATGTGAAACACTGACTCGCATCCATCATGGATTTAAGGAGACAGCATTGAGAGGATACAACCACTGGAAACCACCCATAGATGTCCTCAGTTCCCCTCTTTGAGGACATCGTCCTGCCCTTGTCCTCACTTTTAACACACTGGCTGCCTGACAGAGGATGTTCAACCAGGATGTTTTTCAGGCGTATGTAACAAGTGGAAATGGGAAACTTTACTTTGTGTTTCTGTGAGTGTTGGCGAAGTTTGAATGACTTGGCTGATGTTATTGCGCTATCCACCATTTTCAGATGTCTTCCTGTCATATTTGGTGACCTTCCAAAAATGAAAAAAGGCAGTCCAGCCCTTTCCAATGGACCACCATGGGATCTTATTATAGAAAAAAATATCTAATGTTGTTAATGGTGAGAAGCAAATTAATTTTTAGTCTAGTTTGAATCTTGGCATTTTTTACAGATGTGATATTTGTCAATGTAAAAGACATAATGATCCTGTTATAACACTGTTAAGTCTGCATACCTAATGTAAGTCATTGATCTGCTGTTTATTCACAGACCACAGAGTCTTTCTTGATGTTAGTCTTTTATCTTTTAAATATGTATTTTTAAATGATGTCATAATTCAAATGAAATCATAAAAGGATTAGCCTCTCACCATTGATTGGCGTACATATTTGTTTTCCCAAAGGTCCCATGGAGCTCAATGGAAGGGATGGGACTTAGTCTGTGGATACGCCATTTTGGGTCTCAGTAGAACATGAGGAATTCTGCAGTATTTAAAGCAACACCATGGAACTTTTGCCGGCAAGGTCCCCCTAAAGTCAAGAAATGTTATCGTCTGTAACAACTGCTGCAAAATCTGTATCTCATTTGTTGACAAGCCATTGATGGTGGCAAACTTCCTGAGGCTAGACCATTAACGTGTGTTCAACAATGTGTTCAAGCCAGGTAAAGTAGCTTTACAGCATTTTATACAAACATTATTGTTTTATTTTTAAAAAATATCAAAAACAAAAAAACATTTAGTGTGTTAGCCACTGGCTTGATAAAACTGGAAGGCTACTACTTGAATAACTTGATGTATGGGCATAAACAGAAGGATATGATTTCAATAACACAACCTGGCACATAGTCAGATTAAATACAATAGATTTTATATTTGAGTGGATCCTTCCTAGTTCATCAGTACCAGGTCCAGGTCTCCATGGGCGAGGCATCCCTCCTCCTCTTACAGTGAAAGCTGGGCCAATATTCACCCTAGTCCCACCTCTTATTTGATCACTGTCATGTAGGGCTGAGCGATATGGAAAAAAAATCATATCGTGATAATTTTTTTCATATCAGACGATGTCGATATGTATCACGGTATAAATCAAATCACAATTTTTTGTAAAGCTTACATTTTCCTTTACTCATAAGTTAATTGTGAAGACATCTGAAGGGGAGAGAGAACAAATGAAAGAAATGCATATGTTGCAGTATTTATGGAGAAGTCCCTCTCTCTGCTCTTAGAATTACCCCCCCCCCCACACACACACACACAGTTATGTATTATTCCACCTGCATTATTCACCCAACCCCCCCACCCCCCAGTCAGTCGAGCTGTGCGTACATCCATGCCATGTGAAACAACATGCTTTGAGCGTCCAACTTCCGAGTTTCTGTGCCTCTGTTGTACGCCAGAACTGAAACAGTTCACACCCTTCTTTTCAGTAAGCTGGTCGCCCGAGTTCTCGATCATGTTTTCTCCTGAGGGAACACTGCTTACCTCCCGCTGCAGCCCAAACATTAGCATGTGTGCTGCAGCTGCTCTTACGTCTGTGCTGTGTACGTCAACCTAACTTGACGTGACTCTGACATGATTGGTTCGGTGCGGCTCTACTTAATTATAATTGGCTATTCTCACATCTGTCAAAACATGGATGAATGAATTATATTACAATTTTATCGAGCATGTTGATATTTCTATCGAGGAAAAGTCATATCGCGATATATATCGTTATCGTTTTATCGCCCAGCCCTTCTCTCATGCTTTCTTTTCTTTGTCTCTTGGGACAACAGCCTTACCCTCTTTGCTTTTCTTGTTGCTTCAGCCATGACCGTTAATCTATTTGTAGCTTCCCTTCACTCGTAACTTCGTTGACCTGCCTCATCTCCTGAAGGTGGAGGGGGGATGTGACGTATGCCGTAAAGCAGTCCAGTTTTGTATTTCTTTTTGTGACGGGTTCCAACCCCAAACCAGAAGTGTCATAGTGCCAGTGCAGGCGATACAGACACTCTAGAGCCATGACCAAAGTGGAACTGAACCTATTGGGAGTTGATGTTCCACCAAAATGACCTGGAAAAACTCCATAGTGTTGCTTTAAACCTTAGTGGAGGACTCAGTGTTTCAACTCAGTCGTGTACCCAGACTCATCCAAAGGCACCTTAGTTTGTCCATGTCTGTGTGTGAGAATGTGTATGGTGTGTCTTTGGAACATACTGAAGTGTGGTTTTGGGACATGAAGGATGATGCGATTCCTAGCAGAACTAGCAGACAGCGGGAACCAGGATGGGTTTATATGGAAACAGGAGGCAGGACAAAGGGAATGGGACGAAAAGCAGAGAACAGGAGGCTCCTACTACTCTCTTTCCCATATACCACAGGTGTCAAACATGTGGTCCTGGGGCCAGAACCAGCCCACCAAAGGGTCTAATCTGGCCCGTGGGAGGAATCTGTGAAATGCAAAAATTACACTGAAGATATTAACAATCAAGGATGTTAAAATCATTTTAGGTCAATTCAACCTAAAGTGGGTCAGACCAGTAAAATACTATCATAATAACCTATAAATAATGAAAAAAGCAAATAAAAAAAAAGTCAAAGTCAAATTATACAAAAATGTTAACATTTACAGACTAGCCTTTTACAACAAATGTGAATAACCTGAACAAATATGAACAACCTGAAATGTCTTAAAAGAGAAGTATGTGGAATTGTACCAGTATTCTGCCTGTTATTAAATGTGTGTATTTGTAGATCCACTGGGATCTGTATGTTATAATGCACATGTATAAATGATAAACTAAGGTGTAAAATTGTTAAAATTACACTTATTTTTCTTCAGAATTTTCAGGTTCATATTTGTCCATGTTGCATTCAAGTGCAGTTTGTAGATGTAAACATTTTCATTACGGAATTTGACTTTTTTTCACTCAAAAACATAGAGAAAACTTTGGAGTTGACATTATCAATTTTTATCCTATTATTTATATTATCCTAAAATATCTTTTTAAAGAAAGTGCAATCTTAACACTTTTATTATTACCACAGTTTACAGATCACGTGGATCTGCACATGCACCAAACATGTAGTAACAGGTAGAATATTGTTAAAATTGGATGGTTTGTAAATGTAAATATTTTCATAATATAATTTACCTGTAACTTATTAAATCAAGGAGAACATGTGCAGTTATATCATTATTGATAGGTTCTTATGTTAGTTGTATGTGGCCCCTGAACACCTTTGACTGGTAATATTCATCCCACTGGTCAGGACCATTCGGTGGGCCAGTTTTGGCCTGCGGGCCGCATGTTTGACACCCTGTCTAAGACAGATGAGATGGATTCTAATTGTTTGTCAGACAATGCCGTTTCATCTCTGTTTCAAGATGAATATTGTATTAAGAAGAAAACTGATCACCTGCAAAGACATGAGGGTTTCTCTGTAATCTGGAACTGAAACTTTACTTTCATTTGGAAAGACACCAAACATCAGTCGACTGAGCACCAAAATATGCTGATTCATTCAGAGGAGAAACCACAAGGTAGTAAAGTGGAAGGTACAGTGGAAGGAGTCGTACAGAACCTCTGTTAACGACAGTAGAGCTCAGTTCAAATTCAAATGGTTTAACAGCAGACAACCAGTGATGACTGAGGTTAAAGGTCAACACACTTTATTAACCCTGGAGGGGGATGGTCGGACTCTGCATTTGAGCCATTCTAATACACACAGCACCTACTATTAGCATTAGCAATATTAGCACTTACCGTAATAGAATATGAATCAGAGTCAAAAGATTTTACTAATCCATGGAGGGAAAGTGTGATGTCATAGCAGCTGTGTAAATTAGAAGGAGGAGCTGCAGATGAAGGCATTCAGGGAACAACTCCACATCTTCATCAGCACCTTGTTCAAAGGTATGATTCACCTCTGATTAGAATAATAGATTATAAGTATATGTTTTTGAAATGCTGCCACTCAGGGGGTGTGGCCTCAAGGGGTGTGACCTCAAGGAGTTCTAAATGAGATTCTCTCCCTTTCTAAAAAGACAACATTCTTACATGGGAAAAAAAGCCACAGGAAATATAATTTAAGGGGAAGCACAGCAGAGAAGGCAGCATACATTTAGTCCATTAAACTCACACAATTGGAGCTCAGTATCAGACGTCAAAGCTCAGGTGAGTCCTGAATGATTAAATGTCAGGGGTTAGCACTAAAGACAAGTCAACAGTGCAAAGGGAACCCAACCTCACTTCATATTAATAAACCATATCAATGATCTATTATCTGACAAATTCAGATGAAGAAAAGAGCACACACACACACACACACATAGAGGAAAGTCCATGACTCCTCCAGAACAAACCAAGGCTTGAGTGGAAGAAGGTCTCAGACAAAACCAGGTGTTAGACAGGTGCATACATAGGCATAGAGCCAAGAGGCAGAAGGTCTCAGACAGAACCAGAACCAGGCGTTAGATGGGTGCATGCATGTGCATACAGCACAGGCAGAAGGTCTCAGACAGAACCAGAATTAGATGTTAGATGGATGGGCAGTGATGGGCATACTGCACAGGCAGGATCCAACAACACAACCAAACATCAGGAAGGAATAGACCAGAGCCACAGAACTCTATTGAACCTAACCCTAACCCTGGAGGAAAACAGAGAAAAACAAGCATTCAAGTCAAGTCCAGTAAAAAACAGATCAACACCGACTGTAAATACAGTCTGTCAGAACCTTTATTCCGTCCATATGCTTGTGTGATTTGATTGACACATCACAGGAACCATCAAAGAGAGGCTGTTATTTATTTATTTATTCATTTATTTATTTATTTATTTATTTATTATCTGTCTACCTACTCACCTCCTTCCCA
>JAPQRP010000001.1:31365090-31375391 GCA_037367295.1 Apogon hyalosoma | reverse complement strand
TTTTTAACAAAAACATAAAGCAAAGAATAAATGCAAGGAAATTGTATAAATGAGGACATTTTTTGAGGACTGATACAAATTCTGGGCAGCTAGAGAACATGAACTTGATCCATTTGTTCCAAATATAATCAAATGTATCCCTCAGTCAGTTTTTCCATTTTGAGAATTCGCCAGATGACCCTGTACCAATCTTCTATTGTTGGCAGAATTGGGTTGAACCACCTTTTTGTTATAGATTTCTTACTGGCTGCTAAAAGCGCCTGTAGTAATTTGGGATCCTCCCTCTGTTCTAGTACAATGACATGGATCTAAATGTACAGTCATAGGTAATATGAACCTTAAAGACCGATATCAAAGTCCAGTAGATACCACTCCAGTCCCAGAACACATGCTAATGATTAGCCTCCAATCCACACTGTCTCCAACACTCAGGAGGGCCGTGGGGTGTCTTAAAATATCTGACATTTTTCCAACAATGCTCTCTCCAGTCAAACAACTATTATTATTAGTATTATTATTATTATTAGTATTATTCAGATATAGACTTACCCCGGTGGGCGTCGTCACCGGCCAATCGGACAAGCCTGGGGTTGAGAGTACCAATGAACAGGTAATGTCTCAG
Source organism: Apogon hyalosoma (assembly GCA_037367295.1). Taxonomy (NCBI): domain Eukaryota; kingdom Metazoa; phylum Chordata; class Actinopteri; order Kurtiformes; family Apogonidae; genus Apogon; species Apogon hyalosoma. Next base: position 31,374,769 of record JAPQRP010000001.1, on the reverse strand, counting down.
CTGCATGATGGACAACCACAGCAGGTGAAACAGGAAGAACCAGGACAACACACAGCTCCGGAAACTCCGCCCTGATGGAGACACTGCTCAAATATGTGCGCATATGTTTTCTATGATAAGACCAGGACAGTGGATCCTGGACACATGTAATGTCCTACATATTATACACTGAACTACTGCAGGTTCTGTGCTTATAATGTGGAGTTTAAAGAAACCCTGGGGAAAACTGTCTCAGCAAATTATCACAACAAATCCTGAGGTCAGTAGTGGTTCCCATGTTCATCAGCTGATTTAAAAAAAAAAAAAAAAAAAAAACACTTTGAAGTCAGCTTTTTGTAGCTGCTCCAGCGCCTGGACTGAATGTATGAATGTATGTAATGTATGTGTTGGAGACCCTGTTTGAGTCCAATTGAATAGACCTTTTTCACAACTTCTGTATTTTTGATCAGAAATATGCAGTTGTCGCAGAATTCTGTTTCCTTGTCTATCAGGGAAACTATGGCACAAGCGAAGACCAAGAGTTTTTATAGCATTCCAGGTTGGTCTTCTGCTCAAAAGCAGCTGGATCTGTCTTCTCCTTCACACACACATAAACACAAACGTTACCTGAGAAAAAGGTTAACTGATGCTAGCATTGGGCAAACATTACTGTGGCTACATAGAAGACGTCCACTTGGACAACCCTAAACGGAATAAAAATGATGCCATAATGTTTCATTTAAAGTAAACTATGATGCTTTATAAGGTCGACTGTACATTAGACGTAAGTCATGTCAGTGTAAACATGCTGATGACTTGTCATTCTAGCAGCTCAGTAACAGCCTGGTAACAGCCTCTCTATTTACACTGATATTTATGAACAAATTCGTCATGGAAAAATTTGTACCTTTTATTGATTTTGTTGTTTTTGGTTTACAGAGTTTTCTTCAATGAACCTTGTAACATCTGCAAATGTAATATTTGGTAAATGGCTCAGTCAGGTTGTGTCCACTCTCAGATCCATTTTGTCTCACTGTGTTGACACTTGGCAAGAAGTCCTTTTCTATGGTGATTACATATTTCTGGCAAGTGTGAAAAAGGTCCATGTCAGTGTAGTGCTGCTGTATCATACATAACATTTACGACTAACAGGTGTTCTGTCTGTCTGATAAGACTATATGGTCAAGTATCAGTTCAAGAGCACATGATGAACATGAGTAATTCATCATCATAATGAACACGAGACATTACAAAATAAACGACATGTTTATGACATGATCAAGTCAGGATGTGTTAAACCAAGATGGCTGAGGTTGACTAACCACTGACGCCAAGTGTCACAAACCCATGAAATTATTGTGCATTTGGCATTTCTGTCATTACTGACCATACAACACACAGAGTGACTGATTGTACAAATATGATAATTATTGAGAACATCTGTTAAGTCCTCATGGACCAGGGTTAAGGTTAGGTGCCTCAGAGAACTAATGAGCTAACATTAGTGATGAACTTTAAATCCCACATTCATTCAAATGGATCCAGGTTGTTGTTGTTGCTCCCCTCATTGTCATTTTCTTCAATCATATAATTACTGTAACTTCTAAATGATGTTGGTTATATCATAAGTTAACCTCCACCTGGTTTTTGTGGACATTACCAGCCAACTGTTATATTATGTTCACATTTTCCCTGACAGTTGGGAACAGACTGAACACAAAGACCGCATGAAGCGAAAACAGTAGGAAACACAAAGGTTCTAGGATTAGTTCAAACATTTATTACCCCACCCCCCGAAGGGGAGACAAGGGATATTGTTTTTGGTTTGGTGTGTTTGTTTGTTTGTTAACACTTTAGCAGCAAAACTAATGGTTGAATTCAGACCAAATTGGGCTTATAGATTCAGTGACCCAGAATAGATGTGATTACATTTTTACCAAAGTAAGCTACAATATGTGCGAAGGGTGGGGTTTGTTGCACCTGGCATCACTTGTTTATTGATGCATTTTCTTTTCTTCTGTCTGATAAGTATTTCTCATCCCATTGTGGCAGTTTGGGTTTAGGGTTCCAAGGCTTTGAAATCACTCCATGACAAACCCACAGTGTCTAATCAGGAGACTGGGGAGGATCCCTGATGGGCCGGCCCATGTCAATCTGGGGTTTGGGCCGGTTGGATGGAAATATAATGTGGACCCTTATCTGTCACTGATGTAATCTTCTTCTTGCATTTCTTCTCCATTCATCTGACAGAACAGCCCCTCCATCATAGTAGATTAGATGGGTTCTACCATCTGAGGGAATCCTTCCCTTCTAAGTTTCAGTTGGTTGGGCCCATAAAGCATCTTTTCTGGAGCAGTAAAATTAAATATACAACAGAATAGCACCAAACGTCAGTGGGTGGTGATGGAGGGTTGGAAGAGGCCAGGTGGAGCCCAAAAGGAAAGGTTCAACAGCAGAAAGGTGTTGGAAGAAGATGGTACCATAAATGAACAGAGCTGTTTTCCAGAGGACAGACCCCAGCTGCAGATGACAAACACACATATGGATCTAATTTGGGATCATCAGTGTATAAGGCTATTGCACAACATTTGCAATGTCAATTTAGCGTAGTTTATTTCATTGAGGCCAATACACACCATCAATCACAAATATCCAGTTTCAAGCTGAAAATAATATAATTTAGAAGTGTCATATATTAAACGAGTGTAAATCTAACAATACAGCACTTCTGTGTTGGGAAGAAAAATGACATTTTAAGTTAAAATTATTTTAATTTCAACTTATTGCTCCTGTTCAAAGGTAAATATGTTTTAATCATTACTGTATTTTTGACCTTACAAATTTGTATCTGATTTAAATTTGAATTAAACATATTGTTAAAGTGAATTGTTTTCTATTAACTTAACAACATATACCTGAACTTACAGTATACCCAACAAGCTCCGCCCCTCACATGTAATGTAGCTTATTTTGGCATCGATCCAGTTGATGTCATCGTGTATGTGTATGCTGATGTCAGCATATCAATTGCCTCTATATATGTGCCAAGTTTGAAGCAAATTGAAACAAAAGTGATGTTTTTATAGACATTTGAAATTTTGCCCATTATAAGTAAATGGAGAAAAAAAAAGATAGAAATTCATAAAAAATTTTACCTCTGACCTACTTCTCCCAAAATGTAATCAGATCTATTCTGGGTCACTGACAGTCTATAAACCCAATTTGGTATGAATTCAACCAATAGTTCTGCTGCTAATGTGTTAAACAAACCAAACCAAAAACAATAGCCCTTGCCTCCCCTTTGGAGGGGGCGAGGTAATAAAAAGGCATTGGAAAACCTAGCTGCTGTTTCATTTATTCAAATTCCACTTCCATGGAAAAAGTGGACCGGTTTGGGCAGGAATTTCCCTGGCTGAAAAAGGGGCCCACAATAGCCCTGGTCATGAGTCAACTCTGCTCTGTTTCAGTCCGTTTGAATGTGCACTGAGTCCTTCCTGCTGGACCCTGATTGTTCTTCGTAATACCATGTGATATCCAGTCATGGCGGTACTGACAGCGGACCTACCTTCTCCTGGTTCCTGGTCCACAGTGGTGTCCCCAGGTGCTGGTACTGATCCTCTTCCCCTCTCCCGTGTCATTGCACCATCCCTCATCCTCTCAAACTGCTCCACGTTGTAAGAGTTGGCCTTTCCACAGTTCAGCCTGTGCACAGAGTCATAGAGCCTCTCAGGTCTAGTGTCTGTCAACCTGGTCTACATGGGTCTCAACTAACACCTGCAGGTCCCAGTTCTCACCCATAGGTGTAGTTCTGGGGCAGGGGGTGGGGGATGTGAGATCTGGGCATCAGCACCAGTGTCCTGGCCAGATGAATGATGCTGCAGAAGGACAAAACCAGGAAGGAAGAGTGCAAAGACACACCCCATTCATGGAAAACCTGGGGACAAACGGAAAAGCACAGTCATAGTTATCAAACTGCAGTCTGTGTCCCACTGATGGGACATCCCTCTAGTGGTACATGGAAAGATCTCCAAAATATATATTAAAAACAAAACCTTCCAGTTCACGGAGAGAGTTCAAATGGAAATTTGTCACAAGATTTTTTAGGACACCTGAGATAATTTAAAAAATGAACCCAGTGAACCCCAGTACCTGTTGGCCAAACTGTGGGGCTCACTCGGGGAACCAGACCCACATATTCTGGATCTGTCTGAAGACCAGACCTTTCTGGGATGATATATTTGCTGCTGTGAACACAGTTTTCAACCAAACATTTTCTGAAGAATGAAAGTTTATTATTTTAGGTGTAAGCCCAGAAAGTTTTGAGGGAAATAACTGAAAATACCTTTTGTGAATTTTACTAACATAGCCATTAACCCTTAAGGACCCAAACATCTACCTTTAACCCTTAAAGACCCAAATGTCCACCTTTAACCCTTAAACACCCAAACATCTGTCTTTAACCTAAACCATCTACTGATCTAAACTGTTTAATACCTATTGATCCATTAGTCCTATCAATACATATCAATATTTTCATGGTCATCAGATATGACTCATTTGGACATTCAGAGGCTCTGTAGTTACCATGGAAACACTGTCATCTTCTAAAACACTGATTCACCAGTAAAACCCATGGAGTTGAATCAATGACAGTGGATGGACACTGGGTTTATGTTCAGTTAATGACAGATCAAAAAAAAAGATCAGAAAAAGTCAGGTTTTCCTAATTTTTCTCTGTTTCTGATACAATAACATGCAACTTTTATCTGAGCTTTTATGAAGATCTATATGATCAGTAAATTAAATACAGGAAAATACAGGATTTACACTGGAAAAAAAAAGCAAAATACAGAGGATAATATTACAATAAATCGTGATACATCACTTAAGAAAAGTTAAATATAGAAAAAATATATATATTTTGGAGCTGCTACAAAAGTAACACTAGGCCTTTATTGGTTAAATGCATCACTATGAAATGGCTAAAACCTGAACCCCCCACATACAACATTTGGATTGAGAAAGTGAGGGAGCTTGAATAACTTGAATAGCTTGAATGACTTACATACTTGAATTTGGAAGAGCTATTTATGAAGAGTCCCCGATTCACCTTTTAAGATTCACCTTTTAATGCAATAAGCATTCAGATGGGGTTGTTTACAAGTAAGGGTTTCGTTTTTTGTTTTTTTTTTCTCCCTTTATTTTATTTGGAAATTTGGTTTCTTTATAGTGTCATTTATGTTTCATTTCTAACTCTAATTGTAATCAATATCTACTGCAGATATCTACATTTTTACATATATGCCATAAAGGGATGTTTGATTTAATATGTTTATGTATTTAAAATGCCTTGTATATTTGTATGAGCAAAAGTAAATAAAAATTAAGTTAAAAAAACAACAAAAGCCTAATAATGGAATCAGTTGTAAGAACAGTAGGCCTACACAATGGAATCGATTGTAAGAACAGTAGGCCTACACTATTGTGACTGTGATATTTGAAGACAGAGTTTTTATTCATAAAAACCTTGACAACCAATGACCTTAAAGATAAGAAACACGGCAGAGGAGGAGTCAAAGGCACCGTTGTACAGAGTGATGATGGTGGAGCGATGAGCAGCGAACAGGTTCCCCACCTTCAACACACACATCACACTTCATTAGTAACAGGATGGGCTGTTTCTAATGTCCATGCTCATACTGGAGGTTCTTTAGAACCAGCATTTACCTGCATGTTGGTTAGAAGGAGCAGTATCCCTCCCACAGCCATACAGGATAAGGCAGGAAAAAGCAGCTCAGAGAAGGCTTCAGCAAAACAAGACAACTGTCACATACTGGTTGCTTTTCCACTGGAAATACACGCAAAACTTTACCAGTATTTACTAAATGTCAAAAAACACAAGTGCGTAATGTCTGGATTTCCATTAACCCTCATATTTGACCCCATTCAATGTTTATCAGTCAAAAAATAATAGTTGACTTTTTTTTTGCTTCATATTTCATGACTTTTCCTAATTTGATGGAGACAACTGATGAAGCATAAAATGATTGTGTGTATTTGTGTGTGTGTGTGTGTGTGTGTGTGTGTGTGTGTGTCTGTCCTAACATCTCCACACCAGCAGGTGCAGAGTTGATCCTTTTGAGTTGATCCATAATGGGGGAAACAACTATTCCCACCAGAATTGTGATCCTTCTGCTGGTGTGGAAACAACTGGACTAGTGAGCTCCTGCCAAAATGAGGAAGACAATGTAGGCTTGGAGTTGATCACATCCAAGTCTGTCCAATTACACATGCTTCCCCTCTACAATGATCATCTGAAGTACAATAACAATAATAATAATAATGATATTTGAGGGTCAATGGAAAAGCGAGTAATGACTTCTGATGGGATGATGGGAACTGATTAATACTGGTTTGACTGGAGTAGTAAATGGTGAGGAAACCAAACTGTGAGTGTGTGCATATACCTGGACTGGAAAAGGCCACTAGAAGACTTCCAGTGGTGTACAGAGATCTGTGGAGAACAACAGCAGGTGTTTTAGTCCAGCCTTCATCTACTGTCACTGATCCACCAACAGGAAAAGCACTGACATTTCAACTGGTTCCTCCCTATCATATTTGTGATCTAAGGTCTATTAAACCCTTAACTACAATAAAAAATAGGACAGGAAATAATAAACATTAACTGTACAACAATGTCTAGATTAGTTTTATATATCAGCGGCAGACCCAAACATGAAGCCTTTGTCCAATCTGTTTGTCCTCATGTTCACCTAGTTACTTATTCAATATGCCCTGACGTCTGCACCACGCCATCATCGGTTCTTTGTTATTCTTCCTCTGGTAGGAATCAGTCCTGATGTTGGGGTGTCTGATACAAAATAAAAGACAATTTCCCTCAAATGCATTAAAATGAAATACCAATGAACCTAACTAAACCCCAAGGGGGAAATTCAACACAGGGCAAAAGTAACCTGAGCCCATTGACAAAGAAATGAAATCACCAGAAGAATAGACACTCAAGCACAGATACCTGAACATTGGACTGAAGTACAGTCATTAGTATTTATGAATCTGCACCACCTGAAGGGATTATCTGAAAAACACACAGAAGTCTGAGATAACCTTAAACCAGGTTCTGTTCAACTAGACATCAAAAAGGAACTGAACTGTCAGTGTGGAACAGTGACAGGTCCTCTAATAAACTGACTCCACTAATGAGCCAACTTCTCTGAGCCGACTCCACTAACGAACCGACTCCAATAATGATACGACTGCATTAATAAACATGGTCGTGTCCTCTACATGGTCATGTCCTCTACATGGTCGTGTCTTCTACATGGTCATGTCCTCTACATGGTCATGTCCTCTAAGTGGTTGTGTCTTCTAGGTGGTCGTGTCTTTCACGTGGTCGTGTCTTTCACATGGTCGTGTCTTCTACATGGTCGTGTCCTCTACATGGTCGTGTTGTTCACGTGGTCATGTCTTCTACATGGTCGTGTCCTCTACATGGTCGTGTTGTTCACGTGGTCATGTCCTCTACATGGTCGTGTCCTCTACGTGGTTGTGTCCTCTACGTGGTCGTGTCTTTCACATGGTCGTGTCTTCTACATGGTCATGTCTTCTACGTGGTCGTGTCTTTCACATGGTCGTGTCTTCTACATGGTCATGTCTTCTACGTGGTCGTGTCTTTCACATGGTCGTGTCTTCTACATGGTCATGTCTTCTACATGGTCGTATCTTCTACATGGTCATGTCCTCTACATGGTCGTGTCCTCTACGTGGTCGTGTCTTTCACGTGGTCGTGTCTTCTACATGGTTGTGTCCTCTACATGGTCGTGTCTTCTACATGGTCGTGTCCTCTACGTGGTCATGTCTTCTACATGGTCATGTTTTCTATATGGTTGTGTCCTCTACATTTATGGACTCACATTCCCAGAAGTCTCGTCACCATGGTACCAAACCGATCAAACAGGAAGCCATTTATGAAACACAGAAAGTTGTTGAGGAATGAGGCGATGGTGAAGACCAGAGAGAAGCGTTCATCCTGACGGCTGCAGTCTGTGACAGAAAGAAAAGACCAGATGAAGCATACACCCTTCACCAGGTCATTACTCCACTGATCTACAGCTTATTGTAATGGATGGTCTGGGAGGACATGGACCCGGTGGACCTGCTGACTGGGTTTACAGGCTGTATCCTTAAAGGGTTCCATTCATCATCACTAGCCCCTTTTCCACAGCACGGGAATATTTCACTTTTATTCCAGAACAACATCTGTGTAAATGAAATGGTGGATCATTTGGTCCCACCTTCATTGTGGCTCTGTAACACCTCTGGAAGTAGGAATAGAGCCGTGACAAAGGTGGGATCATGATTCTGGAGTGCTATGAAAAATGAAACACCTCTCATTCTGCAACCAAGGTGAAGTTTTGATGATGATGACCCCACGTCTGAGAGACATCGGGTTAGGGTTGATTTGTGGAATGCTGGTCCACTGTGTAAATGTCCAGTCTGTCTCACCTCTATTATTACTTTGGCTTGGCTGTGGAAATTAGTCAATGGTGGAAAAAAGGTGGGATCAACATCTCACCTTTTTTCCAGGATCTGTGTAAAAGTGGCTACTGTCACAGTTCCATCATATAAGACTCTACTGATCAAAACAGACGCCACATGACAGCTCCCAGAAACATCACATGTTCACTTACAGCTGTGAACCAACATCACATCCTCCATGTCCACATGTCCTCATCTGGTTTGGACAGAGAGGAGACAGCTGCACAACCAGGGATTTTCAGTTCAGGACATATATTTCTTCCTTTTTTCTCATTAAATGCACTGTGAACTGTTAATCATGTGATATGATCATATTTAAATCTATATATTGTAAATATGCAAATAATATTTATTTAAAAATGTACAGATATTCATATGAATATGAATCATATACATCTATACCAGGGATGTCAAACATATGGTCCGATCCTGTCCATGGGATGAATTTATAAAGTGCAAAAATTACACTGAAGATATTAACATTTACAAACTATCCTTTAACAATATAATGTGAAATAACCTGAACAAATATGAACATCTTGAAATGTCTGAAGAACATTCAGTGGAATTGGACCAATATTCTCTGTTATTACATGTTTTGTGCCTATGTAGCTCTCATCTGTAATATTCATGTAGAAATGATACGATGAGGCAGAAATATGTTAAAATTTCACTTAGTTTTCTTCAGAAATGTCAGTTTTTCTTCTTTTTTCCATCTTTTTTGTTAAAATAGTTTATAAATGTAAATATTTTCGTAATTGTATATTATTTTGTTCCACTAAAACAAAGAGAAACATTTGTATTTCTCATTATTTGTAGGTTATTCTTATTATTTAACTCATTTTGATCCACTTCAGATCATATTGGATGTGCTGAATGTGGAACCTGAACTAACCTGAGTTGTACATCTGTATTATATTTGAATTCTAATTTTACATTTGGTCTTCATTTTTCATGTTTCACTCTTGTCTTTTTCAACCTGTCTTCTCTGCAGTAGTTGGTTGTATTTTGCTGCTGTTCACTGTCAACTGTCTCCATGGTTAGGGTAGGGTTAGGGTTAGGTGAATCCAGTCATATGTAGTCCTCTGTGATGCTCAGTGTTAGGTTAGGGTTAGGGGTTAGGGGTTAGGTTAGGTTAGGTTAG
>JAPQRP010000001.1:31350531-31361025 GCA_037367295.1 Apogon hyalosoma | reverse complement strand
CCAAAATTTGGCATACATGCCTTAATTGGGTTATACTATGCTTGTGAATTTTTTGAGATTTTTTTGAGATGGTGACCAGTGGCATTTTTTCCAGACTGGGTGATTTGGCATGGAATGACCCGCTGTTGATCAGTCTGGTGGTTCTGCCTTTGATGCTCTGGAAACATTTGCCTGATGGCAGCAGTTCAACGAGTTTATGGAGAGGATGTGAGGAGTCCCTGACAATGCTGAGTGCCCTGCTCCTGCAGCAGCTCTGGAAAAGTTCTTGGACAGAGGGGAGAGAAACTCTGATGACCCTCTCAGCTCCCCTGACTATTCTCTGCAGGGCTTTTCTGTCTAACATACTGCAGCTGGAGTACCATGTTGAGATGCAGTATGTCAGAACACTTTCGACCACACCTCTGTAGAAAGTCCTGAGGATGCAGGTGGGGAGAGAGGCTTGTTTCAGCTTCCTCAGACAGTGCAGTGTCTGCTGGGACCGTTTAACGATCACTGAGGTGTTCTTATTCCAGCTCAGGTCCTGCGAGATCTGCACTCTGAGGAACTTGATGTTCTTCACTCTCTCCACTGTGCAGCCGCTGATGCTGAGGGGAGCATGCTCAGGTTGCGACCTCCGGAAGTCGATGATCATCTCCTTTGTTTTGTCCACATTTGAGCAGCAGGTTGTTCTCTCTGCACTAGCCCTGTAGGTGTTTAACCTCATCCCTGTACACTGATTCCTCGTTCCCACGAATGAGTCCCACCACTGTGGTGTCATCTCGTGTGGCTGTACAGTCGTATGCTAGCAGTGTAAACAACAGTGGACTAAGCACACAGCCTTGCGGAGATCCAGTGATAGGTGTGATGGAGTTGGAAATGTTCTTTCTGTCCTGGACAGACTGGGATCTCTGTCAGAAAGTCCATGACCAAGAGACAGTAGCGATGTCCAGGCTGAGTGCTAGGAGTTTCTCCATTAGTCTCTGAGGGATGATGATGTTAAATGCTGAGCTGAAAACAATGTGCAGGATTTTAGCGTAGGTGTCATTATTGTCCAGGTGGGTGATGACTGAGTGCAACTTGGCGGATATTGCATCCTCTGTGGAGCAGCTGGGGTGGTAAGCAAACTGAAGGGGGTGAAGTGATGCAGGGAGGCTGGCTGTTATGTGTGGTTTGACGAGCCGTTCAAAACACTTCATCACAATTGGTGTCAATGCAATGGGGCAATAGTCATTCAGACAGGTAACAACAGAATTCTTTGCCACTGGAACTACAGTGGCTGTTTTGAAGCATCTGGCGACAGTGGCCTGAGTGAGGGAGATGTTGAAAATGTCAGTCAGTACCTCTACCAGCTCGCCAGTGCAGACATTGAGCACATGTCCCAGGATGTTGTCCGGACCTGCTGCTTTTCATGGGTTGACCCTCAATAGGGTCCTCTGTGTGTCTGCTGCGTTGATAATGAGAGCTGGCCCAACAGATGAAGGAGAGGGACCAGCCCTTTCTCTGGTTGTCGGGTTTAATGCTTCAAAGTATGCAAAGATGTATGTCAAGCCTATCTGGAAGGGAGGCGTCATCCTTGTCAGCCTCCTGCCAGGTCTTGTAGTCCGTCAGTGCTTGGACTCCCTACCACATCCGTCTGGTGTTTCCTGTGTCACAGAGGTGACCCTGGATTTTCTCTGCATAGGTGCGTTTTGCAACCTTGATCCCTTTCAAGAGCGCAGACCTGGTTGAACGAAGAGCAGTCCTGTCTCCCATCCTGAAGGCTGCATCTCAGGCCGTCAGCAGAAAGCACACCTCTGTACTCATCCAAGGTTTTTGGTTGCTACGTGCAGTGAAGGTCTTAATTAAAGTGACATCTTCTCTACACTTTACGATGTAGCTGGTTACCGACTCAGCATACTCCTCAACATCTGCATACTCCACCAATGTCATTATAAAGATGAAACCCCTGTTTAGTGTGTGATGATCCTTTCCACTCTGCTGGGTCTGTGGTTGGAGGTGGGGTCTGTGGTTGGCAGTCATTCTCTGATGATGTGTTCAATGCTTTGTGTTTATTGTAACCACAGAGGGTAAGGATTTAGGGTTAGGGAGGTTTAGGTTTTGGAGATTCATTCTGACTTTCAGTTTCATGACGTAATTTTCACATGTAGTTTAAATGAATGCACCACTGATGTTAACAGGTGACATGCGAACCTACACCTGTGTGGATAAAGGACAGTAGCTGATCTAGAAAACAGAAGAGGAAATAATCCAGACCAATTCACAATAGTTTAAACCTTGACATTCATATTTTACATCCTATAAATACATTCTTTTTCACCTTTAAAAAAAATGCAGAAAAAACAGTAATGATGTGCACTAGAATGCAGAAAACTATGTACCAGGTCCTGCACTTACATATTATAACCGCATGGGGGCGACACCGGCACACTAAACAATGGTACTTTTGATTTAATTGTTTTAGTTCACAGTTTAGACAAATATAGAATTATGGTTTGCATGTGTTTAGTTCTAAAACTACATGTTACTATAGTGTTCAACATTGAAAACTGTACTTTTTTTGACTATTATTATTATTATGTATAATTATATAAATACATTTATTGATTATTGATGTACTTCTAGAGGATGTGATTTATTTCAGATTTACTACATCAACTAAAATATGTTTGAGCTGATGAGTTATTGTTTTATTCTTTTAATTTAATGTCATGCGTGCGTCCCTCTATTCTATTCTATTCTATTCTATTCTATTCTATTCTATTCTATTCTATTCTATTCTATTCTATTCTATTCTATTCTACTCCTCCTCCTCTTCCCCCCAGCGGAGAGGAAGAGCAGAGACAAGTGAACAACAAGCCCAGGAGGATCGGCTCAGCTCGGCTCGGATCTGCATCGGTGGGTGTTTTGTGGGTTTTCGTTGTGGTTCGGAGGTCGTGTGTTCGGTTTCGCCCTGTTTTCTGGGTCTCGTGTTTGCTCCCTCTTCTGAGGCTGCGGATCTTTGTTTTGGGATCGTGTCAGTCCTTGTTGGAGCCGCTCGGCTCGGCTAGGCTAGGCTAGGCCTGAAGCGACCTCACAAACACTTTATGGACTTGGACAAACAACCATAACAGTCTCCGGAGTCGGTAATTTCCTGTCGTTTTTGTGAGTTCTGGCCGAGCCCACTGCTGGGGGGTTGTCCCCGGTGGGATAAGGAGTGTGTGTGAATTCGCTCAGGTGGTTTGTTGTGGACCCAGCGTTAGCAGGTTAGCTACAGCTGAAGCTAATGTAGCTAGCATCGGTGTATTCCTGTCGTTAGCTTGATGAGTAACTTGTCAGACTGAGACTCGGGGGGAAAGTTAAACAGGGATGGTGAATGGTCGGTGACCTGCAGGTAAATGAGTCTAATGGGCTGAAGTCCGTGTACACTGACTGTGTAATGAAAAGTCTGGGGTGTTCTGTGGAGTGTGCGGGATTAATAGGATGTTTGGTGTTGACTGGAGTCTGTCTTTTAAACCGCCAACATTAGAATCTTTCAGGACTTTTCCGCCGACCTGGGGCGTGTCGAGGACAGGTGGGAGCACGCGGAAGTGGGCGTTTAGCCCGGAGTCAAAGTCCATTCCAGTCGGTCTTATCAGTGTGCATTTATACCACTGTACCTGAACTACCCTCTGTGTGCGGACAGTGGAGCTGCGCGGTGCGTTCAGGTGACCGTGGGTTTCGGGGCGTTTCCTATGACCAGACTGCTTTGAACTTTGGATCCTCGTTCTGTACAGACCTGGTCCTGTTGAGTGTTTCATGTGCTTTCTTTTGATGTGGGTAGTCGAGGAGGAGCAAGAGCAGCAGAACCTGTTGCGTGGGTCTGGATGTGTGTGGGTGTGGTAAGGTGCTTCTTTATTCTCACACACCTTCTCACCTTACAGCTCCACAGTGGGATCAGAGACTGGATTACCCACACAAACTTCAGTTTTCTGCTTCATTCTGTTCTGGGATGAGAATATGTTCCTTCTCTGTGGTGGACATTAAAGTACTTGCATCATACAGGGTTCATACAGGTGCTTGAAATCCTTGAAAAGGCTTGAATTTCAGTGTTGCACTTTCAAGGTCTGAAAAGTGCTTGAAGTTCTAATTGTGTGATGTGATTCATTTGTTTATTTTTCTTATCTTAACTCAAGCCAAAGCTGCTTCCATGGAGGTGGTACATTTAAAAAAATAAAACTTAATGTCAGAAAAGTAAATTCCAGGTGTTCTCAGGTCGACTCCTGGTACATTTTGTTCTGAATTTTTGTCTCGGTGCAAGTGTTTTTGTAGAACGCCAATTGGTTTCCCTTTTTTTTTTTTTTTTTTTTTTTGTTGGATAAAACTTTGTGTTCTTTAATTTCTAAGCTTATTGCTGTTATGGAACATACTTTTCCATGTTTATGTCATGATACAATGTACATCATTATCATTAAAGGTAAAAAAAAAAAAAAAAAAAATCCAGAGTAGATCTATGCCTGTAGATATGGATTTGACCCCAGTGATGAGGTGAAAATGAGTCTTAAAAGTGCTTGAATTTGATTGAATTTGACCTTGAAAGATGTGTATGAACCCTGGATTCAGTCCTGGGATGAGATTATGTCCTTACTCTGGTGGACATTAAAGTCACTGTATCACAACAGCAGTTTGACAAAACTCTATCTGTGTCTGTCTGTCTGTTTGTCTGTATCTGTTTGTGTGTGTTTGTATGTCTGTATCTCTCTGTCTCTATCTTGTCTGTCTCTGTCTGAACTAACTGTGAATTCCAGCTTATGTCGTTTTATTTAGTGGAGGATCAGCTGATGACGGATCTATGTTCCAGCATGGACGTTGCAGACGTATTCCTATCAGTCCCCTGTGGACATGTCTGAGTTGAACACAGATAAAGCTGATTATGAAGTGAGTGTGAACCTGCAGCTTTTTTAGAACAATTCCCTGTTTCAGATGCAGAACGTGGACCAACCTCATGCTCACAAATTGGACATGTGGATGCTTCCTGCCTTTGGTTTGGGTTAGTTAGTTAGGGTTAGTTGTGTGGTGTGTTTTGTGCAGCTCTATCATTTGTGAGGCTGTAATGACGGCCTTGTTCGGGTGTGTCCCGCTGACACAAGCCTGGGCTTTTCTTTCATTTGCTCCTCCTCTCTCTCTCTCTGTCTCTCCCTCTCTCCCTCTCTCTCTCTCTGTCTCTCTCTGTCTCTCCCTCTCTCCCTCTCTCTCTCTCTCTCTCTCTCTCTCTCTCCCTCTCTCTCTCGTTCTCTCTCTCTCTCTCTCTCTCCCTCTTGCTCTCTCTCTCTTTCTCCCTCTCTCTCTCCCTCTTGCTCTCTCTCTCTCTTTCTCTTTGCTGCTAACTGTTCCACCTGCAGCCGCTGTTTTGATTTGAACATGGGGCGTGTGTGCATGGTGTTCCTCAGTCACAGGGTTAGGGACATTCACACCGGTTGGAAATCCCACTAGACATATTTGAGGCCAGTTCATACCAGGCCCACTTGGCTGTTGGTGGTTCACTTCTTAGAAAAGTTTCTATAGTCCTCAGGTTTAGGATTAGGGTTACTGAATGACTGCACTGCTTTATGGGCCACATTCAGCCAAAGTGAACATCAGTGTCAAAAATTAAAGTTTCATCTATCATTTCTCAAATAGACACATTTTTTTAGCTTAAGAACTCTGTTTTATGGAACTGTTTACAAAATTTCAGTATCACTTGTAGAAAAAAGATATAACTGATTCTGTAAAGTTATACTTCTGACATATATGTAAGTGCACTATTAACTAAGTAACCAGGTAGAGTGGGTCATCCATTAACCGAAGGGTTGGTGGTTCAAATCCTGCTCTATCCCAGTCATGTGCTGTTGTGTCCTTGGGCAAAACACTTCACCCTCCTTTCCTCCAGTGCTGCTACTCACACTGGTGTATTAATGCGTATGAATGTTCGGTGGTGGTCAGAGGGGCCATAGGCGCAAATTGGCAGGCACGCTTCCGTCAGTCTGTTCCAGGGCAGCTGTGGCTACATATGTAGTTTACCACCACCAGTGTGTGAATGTGTGAGTGAATGAATAATGGATCCACTGTACGCGCTTTGAGTATGCATTAATATAAAAGCGTTATATAAATATAATCCATTATTATTATTATTATTATTATTATTATTATTATTTATTTATTTATTGTTAATAATGATAATAATAATAGTAATAATGGTGATATTTATTCAGACTCATATATGTAAATGCATTTTTTTAACTTTAATAATAATATTTGTTTTTGTATCAGTGATATTTTCAGCCAGTGACTCTGTTGAACTAATTATTTAACAGTACATGAATATATAAAGGTTCTGTCCAATCCAGTTATTAGCCAGATATGCTCTGTTATTAGCTGTATATATCACTTCAGTTGTAATATCTCTGTTTAATAAAAGTTGAGTTAGTCTTTTATTGTGATACTGAACAAAGGTCCAAACTGCTGTCCCCGTGTCATAACAGATTTGTGTTCATCCAAACTGATCTTTTCAACATTTTGATCCAATATTGATCCCAATTGTAGTTTAACATGAGAGCTAAAGCCCAGTGTTTCATTTAGGATCCATTTATGATGAGAACAGCATGTTTTGGACATTTGAGTAAAGTGAATAAAAATGATGTTCATTTTAAGTCCCCGTGTCACGAAGTAGAAATTTAAGGATTTTTACCCCAAATGTTATTTCTGTCAATTGTACCATGTGTCATGTGAAAGTATTTACTGAGACCTATTCATGCATGTATTAAACAAAAAGATAATTTTTTTTTAGTTTAAACACAGACACAATTGAACAGGACATGGGTCCCCATGGCACCGCTGGATTTGAACCTTACATTAATTCTGAACAAATACTAACTAATACTTAATGTATTTCTTTAGGTGAAAATTGCACCATTCCCTGTACCCCAACCATAGCACAAAACAGCCTCAAAACATGGAGAAATCCTGCAAATGAACATGACATTTAACATCATCTAGTAAATGAACAGTGTAAAAATGTCAATGCTGTTCTACATTTTTGGATGTACTAATACCTGAATTAATGATACTAACGGTCTCTCCTTTATAATGTACATCTGACTTTGTTGTGGTGTTAAATAATGTGTATAATGGAGCTGTAATTACATAATATTATTGAAAATAGGTGGAGCTGATTTAGACACATTTAGAGAAGGTTTATGTATTAATCTGTATTTCAGAACAGTTGGTCACTAGCCTGTAATGCGTCCTTCAGGGGTTCAGAAAGACACTGTCCCGGCTCCGGTTCGACCCAGTAATGGTCCAGAAGTCCACGAGCTCAGGTTATTTCATCAGTTGGATGCCTACAGTGTATTTGAAGTGGCTGCTCCTTTCTGCTCTTTGACTTCATCATTCCTTCCTCACTAACAGTAGTAAGTAGTTGTTGTCCGGTAGATGAGACAGCTGGCCTTGTCCAGGTCCCTGAAAGGTCTGTGTGTGTGTGCGTGCACTTGCACTTTTCCTGTGCCCACACTGTCGGCCACATGGGAGAAGGGAGGAGGAGGGGTGGCAAAGGCAGTAGTGGTTGGATGCTGGCCAAGGCTAACACACAACACACACACACGCAACACACACAACACTCTCAGGCCAAATCTGTGTGTGACCATTCAAATGAGGCTGAGTCAGCAAAGCACTTGGCCAGACCACAACAGCATTTTACCATAGTTTCACCTCAGCTCTGTGTGTGTGTGTGTGTGTGTACATGCCATCCAGCCACAACCACCAGTGACTAAGTTGCTGAAATAGCAATGCTAACATCTGACAGTGAGTAAATGCCAGTTGTCCATGGGTGCTGGACGCCAGATGTGGACTGTACTGGACCATAGTTCACCGTAGTGGACTCTGATAATGTGTGTGTACATGTGTTGTGCTTTAACTCAGGTCAGTAATTAGCTTTAGCCGTTTAAATCCTAGCTGCTATCGCATTACCAGGTCTGATTTAGCGTCAGTGCTAATGGTCTTACAGTAGCTTAAAGGCTAATGCCTGAGTTTCAGTGGCCAAAGCCATTTAAAAATCTCTCTTTGAGTGTTTTGTGTGAGAGGTGACACGCATAGATCTGTATCAGTATAGAACCGCTCTGACTCTACCAGCCTTTTCTAGATTTAGGCTTAGGAATCGATGATGTAACTGTAAAATACAGAATGATACGTGTGTGTAATGGATGTCCCGCAAACCAAAATAAATATCAATACTTTTGAATTACACTTTTAAGGATAGGTTTTACATTTCAACTTCATCTGATTTTTTTTTTTCTGGACAAATGTAAAGCTTGGTGATTAAACAGCCATGATATTTACTCATTTTGATTATTGGATGCATTCTACATTCAAACTGTGTGGGTCTTGATCCGATCCCTGTTGTGTTTTGACACTGACGTACATTGACAGTTCCCTGTAAAGTCTGAACATCGTTGCTGAGTTGAATGCCTGGTCCCTGACATAGAAATGACGGCTGCTCTCAGACACTTCCATGCCAGTTGTCTGTACTTTTGTGCCTTGTTGAGTTCCCTGATCTGTGTTTGTATCTATAGGAGGGTTACCAACGTCCCACTGCAGCTCATATAGAAACACCAGTCAGTTTTGGAACATTAACCTCTAAAGCACTGTGTGGGACTGTGGTGAAGCTGTTAGGATGTCAGAGACAGTAGTGGACTCATAAGTCTAACCTGTCCAGGGTCTGATACGGGCTGGACTCATAACCCTAACTAACCAGTCTAGGGTCTGGCATGAGACGAAACCAAAAAGACACAGATGAGAGCAGCACAGTGAACCAGGGCCTTATCAGGATGGATTCCACCCCCTGAGACAGGATATGACACGTTCAAGCACTCAGTGGAATGTATGACAATGGGGGTGTGTAACTGTGTTTGTGAGTGTGTGGTTTTTTTTTACACAAATGGAGAAGAAAAAAGGAGGACAGCATTAAAATCACCAAATCCTCAACACAGCTCAGTTTTTAGTATACAGGGTTCACACAGGTACTTGAAAGTGTTTACAGTACAAGTCTGTGATGTGATTTATTTATTCATTTTTAATATTAACTCAAGCCAAAGCTACTCAGTGTCCATTCAGCTTTCACTGTAGCCTCATAGTTTTCATACTGGGTCGTGTGATACTTTTGTTAGTGATGAATCTAATTTGTTGGATTAAAGTGAGCCCTGATGCTCCTCCTCCTCCAGTTTACACATCGTGCAAGTGGCTGCTTGACTTTCGTTGCTTTCCAGAGAAAAGTATCCACACACAGAGGACATGTTACATGATGTTTTGTTTTTATTTATTGAAGCCGTTAAGTGGAACCACGCTGAAAACTGGATCGGCCTGATCACATGACTAAATCCAATTCGATCTTCTAAGAAATGCCAGATTAGCCAACTATACCGGTCTGTATATCAGATGGGGACATCCTTGCTGTCCTTACTGTGCTGTTCTGTCTGTACTTTGTGGTCTTTTATTTTTTTCCTCATTTTTTTTTCACAGTAAATCACTGCTGTGTTTATCATCATGGATTGTTTCCGTCGTTACAGTGATGTCGTTCAGCTGCTTCTTCTATTTTTCTCTGTTGTCTGGTGGTTGAAGCTCTTCTGTGTTGGTTCTTCTAAACGCTGAAGCTCATATGCTCTCTGTGTCCCTGCTGTGGAGAACACACCCACTCCATTAACACCCTCCGAACTGGGTAAAAGGTGTTTCTTCAGAGGTGTGACTGCTGTCATGTACCTGCACCCCTCCCTCTTTCCTATCTTCCCCTTCTTCACTTTGTTTCCATCTCTGCAGTGAACGTGCAAACAACCTCTGCAGCTGAAAAACATGCTGTCATTTTCTTTGGTTGTGTTTCTCACTTTCTATTTTTAACCCTGCACACCAGAAGGTGAAGAAAGGAGCTGTCAAAGCTGCGTCTACGTCTGCCGTACATCTCTGCTCAGGGTGAATTCATGGTGGATCGTCACCTTTTCCATTAGTTTTCCAACACGGTCTTCATGCCTGCTTGGCTTTTGGAATCTAGATGAACTTTCATCTCCTTCACACTGCACTTTCTTCCTTTATGGTTCCTCATTTGTCCCCAGCGTCAGCTCCTGCAGCGTTTGAATGTTTTCAGTCTGAACTTCAACTGAGTTGACCTGGGTGGAACCCAATGATCATCAGGGGCCTGTTTGGTGACAGTGCTGTCCATCTGTTGAATTTAACCCTGGTATTGGTTCAATCCTTCTCCTTTCTGCTGTCCTCTGCTGTCCTGTCCCATCCTATCCTGTCCTGTCCTGTCCCTCCTGAACCCCTCCTGTCCCCCCTTGTCTCCTCCTGTCCTCTCCTGTTCCCTCGCCTCCCGTCCCCTCTTGTCCCCTCCCATCCTCTCCCATCCTCTCCCGTCCTGTCCCATCCCATTCCCTCCTGTTCTGTCCTCTCCCGTCCCCTCTTGTCTTCTCCTTTCTTGTCCCTTCCTGCCCTCTCCCCTCCTGTCTCATCCCCTCCCCTCCTCAACTCTCCCCTCCC
>JAPQRP010000001.1:31318223-31346195 GCA_037367295.1 Apogon hyalosoma | reverse complement strand
GACACCTCTTAACTGGGATCCACACAGTTCAGCATCTGTGCACATACTCACCTGGATTTGTCGAAGTGTTTCCCTGTCCGTCCTCTCGCCTCCCCTCTTGTCCCCTCCTCTCCCCTCCCATTCCTTCTTGTCCCCTGCTCTCAGTGTGTGAATGGAACAGTGTGCGAGTACGGCCTCCCTGCTGGCCTCGGTGCGGGAGCAGGAGAGGCAGTTTGAGATGCTGAGTCGAGCTCTGGAGGAGGAGCGGAGGTCATGTGCCGGCACCCTGCCCCGCCCCCTCCCCAACATGCAGGTAACGCAGAACTAAAACCCTCACTCCACCTCCATTCAATCCCACCATCCCACCACCCTCATGCACAGTCTCCATCAATCAGTCCCTCAGGCTCACTCCTGATACAGAGGCGTCTCCATGGTTACCCATATCCCATCTGTGTTGACCCACTAGACGGCAGCAGACCTCTAACCCAACCAAAAACCAACACCTCCTCTGTGGCTTTAAACCAATGTGGCTTTAAATTTTGGAAGTTGACAGTTTTGCTCGACTGATAAGAGTTAAGTTAATGAAATAAACCACCTGTTGAAGACGCCTTCCTGAGGAGGATATTTCCACCGACCAGACACAGGGCTGGGTATTGTTCAAAACTTTTCAAGAGAAATATTTTGGCTATAATACAGTTTGGAAAAACTACTACATTTTCTATTTTAAGGAGAGTAACAACACAATATATGTGATAGTGTGCATGTTTGGGTTTACAGCAGTGTGATGACGTCTGAGCCCATCATCAGGTCTGTGGTTGGACAAAACACATGTATACTGACCACACTCACATTTTACAGCCAGAATACAATGGGAAGAAAGAGGAAATATCTATGAACTTAGTTAAAAACTGTGTGCACATTATTAAAAACACACATAGATTCAGAGGTAAATGCCCTCTGCAGTATTTGACCTTCCTTTGCACCTGACCTGTCTGGAACTATCAACTGCCTATTGAAACATGACCCACCCCCAATAAATAACTAAATTTGTAAAACAAAAAAAAAAAAAAAAAGTTTATTTAAGATGTATATATAAACACAAAGCAATTTATGAAAAGCAAAAAAAATTTTGTAAGAATTTACTTTAATCCTTTATAGGGCACTCAATGAAATTCAGAATTTCAACATTAGTGTGTTATTGGAGGACCTAATGACTTTTTTTACTTTTATGAAATCATTATTATTTTTTTATTATGAAGAAAATCAAGGCCAAGTTACTGCATTTGTTTTTTTTACCCATAAGTGGCAAAAACAAACAAACTAACAGATAAATATAAAAAAATACAAGAAAAACACAGTAACCTACATTACATCTTACAAGTACATGACATAATAAAACCAAAATAAACAAGGGATCCAAATTCTTCAGCATGGAAAAGTGACCTATTACTTCAATGTCTATATGAATGAATTAGTTTAGTAGTTTCTGGTGAAAATTTCAAATTATACACATATATTCAAGCTTTTTATGATATCAAAATGTATTGGAACATTTTTATTAACATTCAATACAAATTCATATAAGGGGTCCAAATTGTTTGGGGTGGGTCAGTTTTCCAAACTAGATAAGTGACCTGGGGTCAGATTTCTATATGACAGACACTAAATAGTGAGTTTTGCCTGTAGAAGCCATTCACAGTTGTCCTCAAAATTATTCATACCCCTGCCATTTTTTGTGACTTTTTGTTTTTGTGATGAAATGAATGAGTTTCCTCAAGTTTGTTTGTGACTTACATGTCATACACAAGTGAGGGAAAAACAACAAATGATACTTGGAGAAATACTTCAGGAGTATTTTATAAGTGGATTTCCAAAAAACACCATGTTCAAAATTATTCATACTCTAGGTTTACTAAGTCCAATGTCTGTTCTTAATAGTCAGTAGAGTAGCCTTTGTTCTTGATGAAGGGTCCTGTAAGTGTCCACAGGTTCTCTTATGTCTCCTTTGGGATGGTGGTCCACTCTTCTTGGACCAAAGCCTCCAGCTGGGTCTGGTTGGATGGTCTCTTACCCATCACTCTGGTCTTTGGCTCCCTCTACATATTCTCTAAATGATTTAGGTCTGGACTTGGACTGGGTCATGTCCTTGAACCACTGCTGCACTATCTTGGTGGTATGCTTGGGGTCAGT
This sequence comes from Apogon hyalosoma, assembly GCA_037367295.1. Classification (NCBI taxonomy): domain Eukaryota; kingdom Metazoa; phylum Chordata; class Actinopteri; order Kurtiformes; family Apogonidae; genus Apogon; species Apogon hyalosoma. Next base: position 31,344,026 of record JAPQRP010000001.1, on the reverse strand, counting down.
GTCCTGGTGGGATGTTCAATCAGGACTAATGTGGAGTTTCTCAGTAGACGCTTTCACATTATCATCCAGGATGTTGATATAATCCTCCTTTTTCATGATGCCCTGTATCTTGATGAGGTTCTCAGTGCAACTAGCAGAAATCTAACCCCATAGCATTATGTTGCCACCACCATGCTTGATGGTTGGACTGTGTTCTTCTGCTTGTATGCTTTGCCTTGCTTACTCCAGATGCAGTCAACATCCACGTAGCCAAACAACTCCATCTTTGTTTCATCAGATCACAGAACTGATAACCAGAAGCTTGGATCTTGGTTAAGAAGAACTCCAGCACATGCCAGATGAACTTCCTGATGTTTCAACCTGAGTCATGGCATCTTCCTGGGTCTGCATCCATAGAGAACTCCTTTGTGCAATACTTGCTGAATTGTTGTCAGTGATACCTTCATACCTTTGTTATGGTGGTGCCAACATAATAGTATGGATATAACCTATAATGCTAGGATGCTTCTCTGCTAGTGGCACCAAGAACCTAATCAAGTTACAAGGCATCATGAATTTAACATAATTATATCAACATCCTGGATGACAGCGTGAAAGTACTGAGAAACTCCAGATTGGTCCTGATTGAACATCCCACCAGGACACTGACCCCAAGCATACCACCAAGATAGTGCAGCAGTGGTTCAAGGACATGACCCAGTCAAGTCCAGACCTAGATCATACAGAGAACCTTTAGAGGAGCAGAAGACCAGACTGATGGGTAAGAGACCACCCAAACGGACCCAGCTGGAGGCTTTGGTCCAGGAAGAATGGACCACCATCTGACAGGAGACACAAGAGAACCTGTGGCCACTTACACGAACCATCATCAGATTCAAAGGCTACTCTACTGATTATTAAGAACAGACATTGGACTTATTAAACCTAGGGTATGAATAATTTTGAACTTGGAGTTTTTTGGAAATCCACTTACAAAATAATCCTGAAATAAAGTATTTCTCCAAGTATCATTTGTTGTTTTTCCCTCACTTGTGTATCACATATAAGTCACAAACAAACTTAAGGAAACTCATTCATTTCATCACAAAAACAAGAAACAAAAAAGGCAATGGTATGAATAATTTTGAGGATGACTGTATGTGTAGTTTTTGTGTACTTTTACTAGTGTGCTCATTTTTCTTGCATTTGCTTGTTTATTAAAGACACTGTGGTACAAATACTCCATAAATAAATCCTGAAATCGTACAGCTGAAGGTGGCCTCAGACTTTTACACAGTGCTGTATTGAGCTTATCCCAGTTTTTCCACTAAAGCAGCTTCACAATCATACAAAACGGATCCCACTGACCACAAACTGAAGGGATCTGCACTGGTAAGATGTACTCCTGTCCCTAACCCTAACCCAATAATAAAAGATAGATGTGATTTGAACCAGACTGTATTCAGACTGTTTGGTGAGTGTCATTTGAAGTCAGTACCCAGCCCTAGTTGGACCGGTTCACTTTAACCTGCATCCTTCATTCATTCATCCTTCTGTAACCGTCTCAGTCCCTTCATCTTATTTCGTGCTGGGCTGGCAGTGTCCTGGGCAGTGTAGTGGATGGGCCGCTACACCCATTCCAATTTCCTGTGTATGTACGAATATTTTACTTACTATTTTACTGTAGTTCAGAGATGTCAAACTGTTTTTAGTTCAGATTCCACATTCGGCCTCATATGATCTGAAGTGGACTGGACCAGTAAAATAAGAACAGAAGAACTGAGAAATAATGACAGCTACAAACTTTTCTGAAGTGAAAAAAGAAAAATCACATTATGAAAATGTTTACATGTACATGTAATACATGTATGCTTTAAAAAAATGTGAATAACATGAACACCAATATTCTACCTCAGCTTATCGTTGACATTACAACTGGTTTCCAGTGGATCTACAAATACACCAAACCAGGGCTGTCAAACTGTTTTTTGTTAAGGTTCCACATTCAGCCCAATATGATCTGAAATGGGCCGGACTAGTAACATAAGAACAGTGAAAAAAGTCAAATTATGTTGTGAAAATGTCCATATCTACAAAGTTTCCATAAATAACATGAACAACCTGAAATGAATGAAGAGAAATGTGAAATTTTAACAATATTCTGCCTCAGTTTGTTTAAACATGTACATTACAACTTACATTACAAATACCAATACACAAAATATTTAGTAACACGTATAGTATTGGTAAAATTACACTTATTTCTGTTAAGAGAGTTGAAGTTCATATTTGCTCAGGTTATTCACGTTTTTTGTAAAAGGATAGTTTATAAATGTAAACATTTTCATATAATTTAACTTTTTTACACTAAAATGAGAAAATTAGCAGTTTTTATTATTTATGGGTTATATTAGTATTTTATTGGTTCAATCCACTTGAGATCAAATTGACACCCTCGATTGTGAATGTCTTCTCTGTAATTTTCACATTTCACAAATTCATCCCACGGCCAGATTGGACCTTTTAGGGGGCCGGTTTTGACCCCCGGGCTGTAGGTTTGACATCCATGCTGTAGTAGAAGTGAAACTAGGAGCCCCTGCAGAGTGGGGGGGGTCCTTAGGTATCTGACCCTAGGATGAATGTTTGGTTTTGGGGAGGAGCTACTGTGAGTTGGTGGCGTATCTATTCATTATAAGTTTTGTTTTTACTTCTGCGCATCAAGAATTTTGGAACTGTGCATGATGATTACTTCATATGCATTATTGTATTATTTTGTGAGGGCAAGCAAACCAATATCAACGAAAGGCCTCATTACTGAGTGTGATGACATGTTTTTTATAGTGTTTGTATTTGTGACACTAGAATAAGTGACGTACTTGGTCTCCATGGCCTGGTGAAAGGTATATTGTATAAGTAAATTGTATCAGTAAATTGATATTATAATGGATAATATTGGGATGTGCTCTGTTGCCAAGCATGTTATGACTTAACTTGGAAAGAAAAATGCACAAATTTTGCACCTGTATTAACTTTGATTCTAGATTTGTACACTATCTGCTTAGTGCAACTGAATCCAAATATCACCATATACACGGTGGGCCTCTTTAAGGTGAAGCTTTTTGCTACACAAACTGACATAGGACTTTGGGATTTGATTAACTGTGTAGCACTACTGTAAATCTATTTGAAAAAAAAAAAAAAAGGTGAAACCATCCAAATCTTCCGAAATGCCCTGATGTAATGGTTTTGTCCTTGTGCCCAGCACTAATCTTCTCCATTCATTAATCCACCTTAACAACCCTGTGTTTGTGTTGATTGTATCAGTGACATTTGCATGTCCACCAGCATCCACAGTGTCCATGTCCACCCTGTCGTCTGTGATCTCACCTTCTCTTACACCGTCGTGTGAAGGTTGAGGTTTGTATCTTGTGTGAAGATGTTCTTTAATTGCTGTTTGTGTGGGAGAACAGACATTACAGTGACAGAATGGTGTCCCACCTGTTTGATGAGTTGAGAAGAGTTGGTAAAACTTCACATTTTTGAGTTTGGGCCACACTTACATGTTTTATAAGTCTCTGTCTAGTCATGTGTTGGTTACCTGCTTCAGAGTCTGGATGATTTTACCTCATACACTAGACACACACACACTCATCTACACATGCTTGTTCATTTTTTGGCTTCCTTATTTACACACTCAGCCATCTGTGAGCATGAGTAAATGCACACACACATACGTACGCACACCTGTGGCTCGGAGACGACCTTTGAAACAGGTCGTCATAAACCAATAGGCTCCGTCATTTATTGACTGTCACTGTTAGACTGTGGTCTCTGGCGTATGGACACATTCGTGGGGACATACTGTAGTCTGAGGGCATGTCTCTGGTGTATGGACACATTCGTGGGGACATACTGTAGGCTGAGGACGTGTTGGAGGCTTAGAAGTGCAAGTCTCGGTGTGTGTTTGTGCTGGACAGAATGTGGGTGGGGCTTGTTCTTATCTGTGTGTGTTTACATAGCCCAGAGGCTTGGACATGCCTCTGCCACCTCAGTCTGTACCCACAGGTTCACACATGCTCACATCGACACTACGACTTGACTCAACAGACACTTCTGCTGTACTTCACCTGCTCTATGTCTTTGAGGTCTGGGCTCAGTTGTCCCACAAGTAATATTTTTTGCTTTCCCTAACTTATTTGTGTTTTCAAGATTGAAATAACACCATATTTCTGTCAGTTTCACTTTGAGTGGCTGTTGACCAATCATAGCCCTCGGAGATAAACTTGTAGAGATGGCTTTAGAGATACAGAGCTCCCCCTGCGGCTGGAATGGTAACTGCACCACACCCATCAGTCCTCCAGGTGTGGCGGGTGGTGTCGACACAGACAAACTCAGCTGTTCAACTTTGCTTGTGTCTGTTTACGGGTCGTTGTTTTTTCATTACTCACCATCTTCCGTCCTCTGTGCTCCATCACCATCATTCATTCATTCACTGGATGCATGTGTTTCATGAACTCACCTTGTTCTTGGTGTTTTTTGTGGAGCGAGGAAGCTCTGTGAATGTATTTTTATGGGTGTAACGGCGCACTCATTTGTAGCGAGCAGTTTAGGTTCAGGGACTTCGATACAATACAGAAGTGTACACTGCAAATACATTTAGCCTATGTGAAGAACACTCACCTTAAGTTTCCACACAAACCTTGAAGCGGAACGCACACAGGTGGACTCAGACGAACCCATGTGCAATATTTAATATCCTAGATGGATGTCCAAGCGGTCCACACACCAGCCATATGCTGAAGGTGAACCATGGCAGCTCAGAGCAGAGGCACAGGGACAAAGACAGAGCTGAAAACCCTCCGTCTCCTCTAAGGCCTACAATTTAGGAGCATTTGGGATTCACTGTCAGTTATGTCAATGGAGAGAGACAAGGCGACAAAATTAGAGCAGTGCTGGCACGGTTTCATGAAGATCAGTTATATAGGGTGTCCCAAAAAATGTGACATCATCATCTAATAATTTGTTTAAAGTTTTTGGCACTTTTTTGCTCAAAAAAGTGTAATCATTATTATTGTTCTGCTTTCAGGAATAGACATGTTGTTTACTGCAACAGAAAAGGCATTCTATGTATTGGAGTATGCCCAAACTCAGTCAAATGTGAATGCGCAACATCAGTTTGTTAGAAAATTTCATAAACAAGCGCCAACAGGAAAGCAGATTTGGATGTGGCATAAGAAGTTTCAAAAGGAAGGCTGTTTGTGTTGGATAAAAGGAACTCCACTACCGACTTGATGTGTGCCGCGGCACACACATTAAACATTTGTAATAACTTTGGAACATTATAAAATTACCATCCCCCAGAATTTTTCATTTGAAATTTGCAGAATAAAACATATTATGTCCAAAATAATCCTATTAAGTATAATTTCTCCTGACCATGTAGTCACTCTGATATGGACATTTCAAATTATGTCAATTTTTTTGGGACACCCTGTATATTTGGTAACACTTCAAATTTCATTTCATCATTCAACGCATTGAGAACGACGCCACCCAACCGTTTAGACCTACACAGTCATATAAAAAGTTCAGCTGTACAGTGACACTTAAGAGTTCAGAATATGTTGCATTTTTACGTAAAGGTTTTTTTTTTGTTTAGTTTTTTTTAATGTTATTGGTCTCCTTCACTGTACCGAAAGCGTAACGAAAATGAAAACATACCGATCCGATATTTGTGTGTACCGTTACACCCCTAGTGTTTGGTAGACGTGTGTTTGGATTTTTGAAGCTACTGTAATGGATCCAGTGTTAGATTTAGGAGGATCTAACTGCACAAGTGAAATGATATAATAATGTTTTCATTTCTGCATTATAATTTTGACTGTTTCTGCTGGATGTCTGGCAGAGCTGTGGTCATCTGTGTGCTGGCTATCTCTCATGTAGATGTCCTCTCCTGTTTAGAACGGCCGTGTTCCTTGTGATGCAGAACTAGAAAGGCTGACGCTAAGTGAGGGTTACATCAACGGAGCACATCATGTAAGTCATCTTCTCTGTTTCAGATGATTGATGGTGGTTAAGGAGGTGAGTCCTGTAGGTCTCCTTTGATGGGAGGAATGCATGATAGCTGTCGGCACTGATAATTATTGGTCTGATATTGAATGCAATGACATCATTCAGATAATTCTAATACTTAAAAGTTTTCACTGATAGAGCCTATAATAATAAATCTAAATTACTTAGATTTGGTGCATTTCACCAGCACACAGTGCATGTTGTTGCCTTGGCAACCGCCATAAAAACCAAGATCAAGAAGAAGCAGCGATGTGGATCAGTTCATTGTTTGTCAGTCAAAGGGTTTTCAGTTCCTTACTCTGCTACAGCTGTAAGACAAAGATGAAGATCCAGCGGTTGTTTTGTCCTTTTTGGTCCGACAGCAGCAGAAGAAGAGGGACATTCGAACATGCTTAAAGGGGTGATATTTATCTAAACACACTTTCTTTCATCTTTGGTTCATTTATTTGTGTATTTAGACCCTAATAGTTCATACAGTTTTAATTTGATCCCTCCAGGTGCTGCAAAGCTATCTTTATATTAATTTTGGCAAAAAATCCAGTGGATTTCTACAACCTGTTTTAATTCCTGCTTAATTTTTTACGTCTATAACTAGTTATGTCATGACATTTGCACATATAAGGTCAGGACTTCTGATGAACATTTCTCTGAGTACAACATAATTAGTCATCAGCAGCGGTTGTGTCCAAACTTCGAGCCTATTACCTAAAATGTTCAGTTGTTGGTTGAATGTGACAGAGCAGCACAGCCAACAACCTGGAGGGAGTGGGGCCTGAAGTGACTCGTGCATTTAAAGGGCCAGCACTCAAAAGCACCTTTCTGGTGTCATTACTCAGAAATAGCGTTGAAGATAGACCTGTGGAGTTGAATTAATGAAGAATTCAGACCCAAGCATAGCATTTACGGTTTATGTAGACCACAGGGAAATGTTTGAAAATGCAAAATTCAGTTTTAAAAAGAAAAATATCACTCCTTTAATGTCAGAAAAGCTGAATGTAGCTTAATGCCCCAGAACAATGATCAGTCAGCACCAAAGCAGGTGTGGACATCTGTAGTCACACCCACTTTCACCTCTGCAAAAATCCCAACCACAACCCCAGTTTAATGAATGTTGTCCACATTAAGCCTTTTCCTCTCCATAAGGACACATTGTAGAGAAAAGGCTGAAGGTAGCTTAATGTCTTAAAACAGCGGTCGATCATCACCAAATTCTGTCTGTGGACATAAATAGTACAGAACTGAAAACCGTTGGTCTATTGTCCCTTTGAAGCAGCCATAGGCTTTTGGTTCTGTAGAAGCCTTTATTGGACTATTAACTGAGTTTAACACTGACTGAAATAAGAATAAAAGAACTGGAAGAATGGGAACTATTGTTGTTTATTATTGTATCGGTTATGAGAAGCAGGAAGTTATCGGTATCGGTTGTAAAAAACAATTATGGTGCATCCCTATATGGAGGTCTAATGTTCTACACGTCTGCAGTACAGGATGGATCCGGGCCAGGTGGTTCAGGAGACCTATACAGTGGAGGAGGATCCACATGAGTCACTACCTGTTGTGTCCGTAGAGACCAGTGATGACGGGACTACGCGGCGCACGGAAACCACGGTAACAGAAGAGCCCAGCGGTAATGCTGAAGTCAGAGTAACTACATGTCCCTGAAATATTTGACCGAACCATGCTTACCTGGTCTTACAGGTAAAGAAAGTAGTGAAGACCACCACCACTCGCACAGTCATCCCCTCTGTGTCTGACACACTGTCCATTGATGGTGGAGGTTCAGTGACGGGGATGGGAGGGTACACCACACCCATGGACCGGGTCTATAGGCCGCCACCTGGAGGAGGCATGGCCATGGAGTACCCCACCCACACCGTGCCACGTAATTATCACTATGGACCCCCAGTGGGCTACGATGACTACCGAGGTGGACCCCCAACTGAAACCTACGCAAGCCTTAACCGGGGCGCTCGCATGGATGATCGCTACAGGTACCATGTTTCTATTGTTTTTTTTTTTTTTTTTTTGGGGGGGGGGGTTGGAATCGAGGGATGATTATTTCATTCAGACTTCGCTCCTCTCCACCATCTGCAGCAAGAATCTAGTTATTTTATTACCACGGCCCGGTTCTGCCGTTCAAAACTTAAAACGCTGCATTTAATGCCAACCGAAATGAGTGTGAACTAGCCAAACTAGCCAATCCCCTTCATTGGACAATATGAGAGGAGAAGGCTTTGGAGGAAAAAAAAGGAATTTGAAACGGCACCTTGCACAACAAAGCCTTCAAATTAGGAACTATAAAGGCATCAGAATCACTTGGGAAGTAATAGAACCATAAATCATGAACAAAATTCTTCATTCACATCAAGTGTCACTAATATGGGACCCCAGTGTACTGGGACAGGAAATGGATGTAAAGCAGCATTTGTAATGGTCTTGAAAATACTTAAAGGGGATGTGCTGAAACCTGCAGAAACCCAGCTTTAAGATGTGGGGGGGACTAACTTCCAAATAGTTTCTTGTGGTTTCTGCACCTTATCCTTTTTCTCTTCTGCCCTCCCAGACCAGTCCATCCAGATGGATATAGAACCCTGGATCCAAGCTACAGAGCCCCCAGCAGGACCCAGCTGGACCCCTATGCTGCTCAGCCTCAGGTGTGTTAACCAGTCAGACTGGGCTTTGCTTTGGTTCTTTCCTGACCACAGCGGTGAAGGTTGGCCTGTTGAAGGTGGTGTTAACTAACCATGACCCTGTTGTGAGTAGGTGGGGCGTATGGGAAGTGCCATGGAACTATCATCCATCCAGAGGTTTGTCCCTGAGCCTTATGGTCTGGAGGATGATCAGCGCAGCATGGGCTACGATGAGCCAGACTACGGCATGGGACACCCCATGCATTACAGCACTGTGCCCCGTAATCACCACCCCTTCCCCCATGGACCCCCACGCAGGGCTGGGTATGTTGAGACTTCAGGGCCAATAGTCACTTTTCCATTGACCCTCAAATTGCATGAATAGAATTTGGGCATAAAAATTTGCATAATGAAAAACTAGTATTGGTATATCGCACAAAACTGCAATGGAAAGGCCTTTTTGCGCAATTAGTCACATAAACCAAAAAAAAAAAAAACAGATGTTGATGGATGGTACAAGAGAAGAAGACGGGTTTAAAACAGATGTGGTGGTATGTGTAGACACACCAGGAAACCCAAACATTTTTTAATTTTGTAAGGGATAGCGGGGTAATGAGCATTCTGGATTGAAAACAACAGATATTTTTGTTCATGTTTATGGAATGACTTCAACTGACATCTACTAGAATAAAGAAACTAATCATCGCATTTGTGATTTAATGGAAAAACCCACATTACGCACTTTTGGTTTTTTTTTTACATTTAGTAAATATCGGTAAAATTTTGCGCATATGTCCAATGGAAAAGCAACGAGTGTGACGTCATCTGCTCCATCGATGTGTGTGTTCAAAGTGCTTCTGTCCCCCCACCCCCTCTTCAGGAGCTACGAGGGCACCTTGGACGGGGACATGAGCGGTCCAGGGGACATGTACTACTGGGGGAGTGCGGCTCCGTTGGCCCAGGGTGAGAGGGGAAGCATGGCCTCTTTGGACAGCACTCTACGGAAAGGTCCAGGTCCGGGTCCGGGCGGTTGGCGCCAGCCCGAGCTGCCGGAGGTCATCGCCATGCTCAACTACAGACTGGACCCGGTCAGGAGCAACGCCGCCGCATACCTGCAGCATCTCACCTATAAGAACGACAAAGTAAGGGACGGCACCGTAGATGAGTCCATGGCCTATAAAATGAGTCAGACGCCACATCAAAAGCATGATTGGATTCCAGGCTGTGAATGTTTGAGGTGTTGGTTATTGTTTAACTGAATGTGTTAAGGAAGTGGAACTGTGACTGTGTCAGAATTCACCACCCAGTCACTGCAGAGATAATCATCTTCACTGTTAAACACTGGCTGATTGAACTGTTCATCTGGATCATAGGTGGCAAACATACCTATGTATGGACCCTTTGGCGGGCCAGTTGTGGCCCACCAAAGGGTCCAGTCTGGTCTGTGGGATGAATTTGAAAATAAGTGCAATTTTAACAGTATTCTGCCTGTTACTAAATGTTTCATGTATTTGTAGATCCACTGTGATCTGTAAGTTGTAGTGCACATGTGTAAATGATAAACTGAAGCAGAATATTGTTAAAATTGCACTTATTTTTCTTAAGACATTTCAGGTTGTTCAAGTTATTCACATCTTCAAGGAAAGTTTGTAGATGTAAACACTTTCATAATGTAATTTTTACTTAAATGTTACTTTCTTCACTGTTTTACACTATTGTACTGGTCTGGCCCGTTTGAGACTATATTGGGATGTATGTGGCCCCAGAACTAAAATGAGTTTGACAACCCTGATCTAGAAGCATTGAATTAAATATTCATGACTTTGATTAGATGTATTAGTTTAATTTAATGTATTCAGATTCAAAGGATAACCAGTTAATGTTTGTTAGTGTCAGTATTTATTTTCAGGTGTTCCATTGACCAGTTTATTGTTATACAGCATTTCCCTTTAAATAATGTATAATTCATTCATTAGTTTTAAAATGAAGTGTCAGATGGCAGGGTTCCTGCAGGATCTTAAAAAGTCTTAAAAGTCTTTAATTTACAATCTGTGTTTAATACCTTAAAAAAAGTCCTGAAAAGGTATTAAATTCAATATGGTAGGTCTTAAAATATGTTGCCTCAAATGTGTCTTGTTAAAAGCCCAAACTTCAAAGAAAGAAACGTTGGTCGACTCAGTTCCAACCCGACAATTTATTACCCTGCCCTGCGGAGGGGAGGGTGAGGTTATCGTTTTTGGTTAGTTTTTTTTTGTTTGTCTGTTTGTTTGTTTGTCAGCAACTTTACGCAAAAACTACTGGACCAATTTCCATGAAATTTTCCAGAAAGGTGCGAAGTGGTCCAGAATAGATCCCATTAAATTTTGGTGAATGTAGGGCTAAGATCAAGGTCACAAAAAATGTGTTTTCACAATGATAAGAGATAGGACAAATCAGGCATTTCCTTTTTATTCCTGTATACTCAGTTTGGCATATAGCTTCTTTTTGCTCTCACTGTTGATGTGCATTGACATCAGAACCTTGAAGGCCAAATTTGAAGACTCTAGGTTAAAGATCAAGGTCACAATAATGGTCAAAATCGAATTTTGGATAGAACTTTTGAACTATTCATCTTAGAGACTTCCAATGAGTACCAAAATGCTCGTCTTTCAATTCTGCATCTTCTGTGTTTAGATTTTGACCTATTGTTGACCCAAGAGGTCAGGGGTCACTCGGTCAATACCGAAAAAACTAAAATGGACTATAACAGAAAAACAAGTGGAGATAGAGACTTAGTTACTGTTATTGACAGATAGGAAACCTGGCATGGGCTTCAAAATGGCATAATGACCTTTGACTTTTAGTGACCTTGAAAGGTCAAAATCAAGGTCACATGATTTTAAATGGTTGTAACTCAAAAAACAGTGGTGATAATTGCTCCATTACTATTGTTGACAGATAGGAAACTACATAGAGGCCCCAAAATGGCATCATGACCTTTGACCTTGAACAACCTTGAAAGGTCAAACCCATAGCCTCATGTTTTGAGAGGGAGATGTCCATTAAGAGCTAAAACGTTTGCAAGGGGCAGGGTTTGTTGTGCCTGGCACCAGTTGCATTGAAATTAGGAACCAATTATTGCTAACTTTGCCCCAGTGAGAAATGACTTGGAACGGTGGGAATCAAGGCATTGGAGTAAATAAATATGTTTTCCTAAATTCTAGTAGTCATGAATTTTTGCCAGTATGGACATAAAATAGGCATTAAATTCTATTCGAAGTAGTCTTAAAAAGGTCTGAAAAAGTCTTTAATTTAACTGGTAGAAACCTGTAGGAACCCTGTATCTACGTCTTCAAGTTCTAAAAATACATGATTTCAGTGTTGGTTCTGTGGTCATCTTGTGTGGGGACCTGTGTTCTTAGAACTTGATTTTGCATTGCAGGTGAAGGCCGAGGTGCGTCGTCTGAAAGGCATCCCAGCGCTGGTGTCCATGTTGGACAACCCAAACAGAGAGGTCAGTCTGCTTTACTCTCCTCCATGTGTGTTCTATGAGGGGAAGACCACATATAAAGTCTATCAGTCTAAGGTCCAATCCCAGTTCGCCCCTTGGCCCGTAACAATAGCGATGTAAACTTTCCCCTATGAAATGGGACAGCCCTTCAAGACCTGTTACATCATCAGCAGTCATTGATGTCACTATAAACCAACGCGACAACTTTGTTTGCGACAGAATTCCCCATGCCGTCAGCAGCGCTAACAGTCTCTGTTCCATGGGCTTTGGGCATCTTTTGCGACTATCAACCGCAAACCACAGAAATGCTATCTATAACTCACTGAAACAGCATTAAACGGATGATCAAATGATTAAGTCATTTACGAAGAAAATATGTACATTTGTGTTTCTTTCCTCACATTGCTGCACTGTGTTTACCTCCATCTTGCCGATGATTCAGACAGAATTATGGGAGATTTCTCATCCCCCTTCATTTGTAGTGTGGTCCTGAAAAATTCCTGTTTGGAGGGTCAAACAGCTCCAACTCTTCGAGAATTGGGACAACCCTTCATGTGAACATGCAAAATGGAGGGTGGGGTGGGGCAAGGGGTGAATTGGGATTGGACCTAACTCTTAACACCACTCATACCCAATGAAAGGGAAACAGAAATAAGTGAAATACGTCTGACTGTTCCACTCAGCATTGCAGCTAAATCCGGTATGAGCCCAAACAGAGTGTGGTTTTCCTCGGACTCCCTGTCATTGAGCTCATGCTGTGGCCACAGCGTTTTGCTGATGTTTGTATGAGTTTTACCAGACAAACCACATCAGGCATTCCACAGTAAAGACGCGTCTTCATTGGACGGTTCATGCTCTTCGGTCAGTGACAGGGTTGAAGTCTGTGGACTCTGAGCGGGGAAATGGGTCAGACAGCAGCTGCACCAAACTTAGAATGGTTAGGTATCCCCTTATTTTACCATTCAGACTGTGATAGAGAATTGGTGGTTCTGTTCTATTTGATTCTGTTCTGATTTAATGTCCCTAAGATTTCCTGTCTAGCTTATCTTCATCACCTAAAATAGTTGATGGTTGAAAGACATTAAAAAATACACATTTGTATATACCTTTTTATTGAGCCAATCAATTTCATCAAGAATCATAAGTCATGAAATTATTACAAAAAACCTCAAACTATCTTGATTTGGATTAAATCCTCCTAATATTTGTGATGTTCCAGATGAGGCTAAAGCATCTTGAACACACAAATGAAGTGAAACAGTAACTGTTGATGCTTGTTCATTGGTTGTTTACTGTGCATCCTCAGGTTTATCTTCCACCCTTTTAGATGTTTATCTACAGGGTTCCCAAGGGGTCTTAAAAAATCTTAAAAGTCTTAAATTTACTAATCTGCATGTAATACCTGTCTTCAAAAGGTATTAAATTTGATATGGTGGGTCTTAAGGTATGTTATTATAAACACTGTATTGTGTTTAAATGTGTCCAGATCATTACTGGAAATGAGAATCAGTTCTCAACTAAATTACCTGGTTAAATAAAGGTCAAATAAAGAAAGTTACGTTAGTCGACTCTGTTCCACCCATTTCAGCCCAATCATTTATACTGAAATTAGGAACCAACTATCGCTAACTTTGCCACCCTTGTTGAGAAATTACTCAGAACGGTGGGAATCAAGGCACTGGAATAAATAAGTACATTTTCCTAAATTGTAGGAGTCACAACTTTTTACCAGTATGGACATGAAATAGGAGTAAATTCTGTTCTAAGTAGTCTTAAAAAGGTCTTAAATTTAACTGATAGAAGTTGACTCTAGAGTTGTCGCCTAGTACCAAATTATCAACAACTGGCTTGATCAATTTTAAACCTACTGTGATTCTGTCTTCTATCCTTTAAATATCTGGAAAATCTTCTTTTCAGGGAACACCAATTGGCTTTTTTTTAATGGATTAAAAAAATCAGTATATTGAAATAAATAATAGACAGATCAAATGAAACTGTAAATAATCACCACCTACAGCTTCAATTTCCATTGAGACTTTTTTCTGGAGGTGACCTAAATAATTGTTTTGCAAACCAAAGTAAGCTTCAGCTGTTACTCCTCCTTTTGCTTCTCACACTCTTTAAGGCCCTGTCCATACGAAGATGGTTTTGGTTGCATCCGCAAAGGTTTTGTCCACACGAAACCAGTGTTTTCAGTCACTGAAACCGCAACTTTTTGAAACCAGGTCCCAGAGTGGATGAATTTGAAAACTACAGTTTCACATCTTCATCTGTGCAACAAAACCACAACTTTTCTAAAACAGTGATGTCATAGCCCCACCTCTTTAACCTTTCACCCCGGAAGCAAGACACCACTTCACTCCAACACCAAGGATGGACTACATAGTAGTGCTCATGCTACAACAGCTATTGAGCTTATTGGAAATATTGAATCCAAATCTTCAGCTACTCAGTCATTAAAACAAACCATAGCTAACACTATTCACTACATGCTCTTGGATCTACCATGGAGAGTTGTTGTTGTTCTGTAGTCTGTGGTTTATATACAGTGTGCAAGCTTTATGCGCATGCTCCACATCTTCTCCTCAGTTTTTTGCGAGAACATTACAACATACACATACAGGGCTGGCATTTGTACTACATCGTTTTCAGTGGTTTCGTGTGGATGCAGATATTTCTTGAAACGACGCCGTGTTTATGGAGCACTTTTTTGAAAATGACAAAGAAAAAGATTGGATAAGAAAAAGTGCGGTTTCATGTGGACATGGCCTAAGGCAGTTTTAACAATGTTGGTTGAATTCCCTCAACTCACAGGTGTCAAACATGCGTGGCTCGCTAAAGGGTCCAATCTAAGGTTGCACCGATCTGATATTTGGATCAGATATCGGCCCTGATACAAACATTTTAACTGGATCAGGAATCCGTAAAAATGACCGATTCGTAAGATTGATCCTTCCCCTTTACATTTTTGCAACATGGGCTATGTCACGCTTGCCCGGAAGTAATGTGACAGACCTGTATGTGGAAGATGTGGTGGGTTATATAGCTCTGTAGATAAAGCTGTCAGAAAGAGAGCTCCCCTCATGTTATCATTGAGTACCTGCAGGCCCCCAAAAACAAATTTGTGACCGGTGGTGGTGGTATGTGCCGAGTAATTTATACTGTTGTGATGTACAACAGTAGTTGCTAACGCACACACAGGGCAATGTCAGATTTGGTCTTTTAAAGGCTGTGGTTTTAAACTTTTGATGGGCTGATGAACAGACTATTTCAGTTTAATTGTAATTTCCAATAAATTACTTACTCAAATTTTTATTGTCTCACTCCCTTCTCTTCTTTTTACATTTTGAAACTCTACTTAGAACCTTATTTAGATCCAACAGTGAAAAATGTAAATTCATGCAATTTTTCAACTGGTCTTAAAATATTAATCTGGAGTGTATGTGGAATCAGATGAATTTTTCATAACAGCTAATGACACATGGAACTGTCTCATAGGTTCATTATGCAGCCTGTGGAGCGCTGAAGAACATCTCATATGGCAAAGATCCGGACAACAAGATAGCCATCAAGAACTGTGATGGAGTCCCCGCCCTGATCCGGCTGTTGAGGAAGACTCGAGACCAGGAACTGACTGACACTATTACAGGTCAGAGGCTCATGCATCAGACTCCTGCACATGTGGTGGACACTCCACAGCACAGGTGTCAAACAGATGGCCTGGGGCCAAAACCAGCGCCCTGAAGGGTCCAGGGGATGAATTTATGAAATGCAAAAATTACATTGAAAAAATTAACAATCAAGGATATGAACATGGTTTTAGTTCAGGTTCCACATTCAGACCGGTATGATTTCTAGTGGGTTGAATCAGTAAAATACTATTATAGCAATTTATAAATAATGACAACTACACATTTGTATCTGTTAGTGTAAAAAAAGGAAAGTTACATGACAGTGTTTGAATTGACAAAATATCCTGCCATGAAAAATGCAATTTTAACATGATTTTATTAATGTGTCTCAAGATTTTTATTTATTTATTTATTTTGTGCATGTATTGTTCTTGTTATTGCTTAATTTGGTCATATTTGTCAGCTTTTTGTTTATTTCTGTTCATGTTCATTTTTGTGCATGCTTTGTTCTTTGTTTTGTTCATATTTGGGTTTTTTTTTTGTTTATTACTGTTAATTGTGTTCATGTTTTTCAAATTTCTCAAAAGTACTGTAAGTTGTTATTCAAATGTGCAAATGATGAACTGAGACATAATACTGTTCTAACTGCACTTATGTTTCATAAGAAATTTCAGGTGGTTTGTTGATGTAAACATTTTCACAATATAATTTTGCTTTTTTCACTCGCAAACAGAGAGAAAAGTTTGAAGTTAACATTATTTATATATTATCATATTATTTCACTGGTCTGGCCCACTTCAGATCATCACTGGTTAGAGGTCATAGGCAGTTTAATAATAGGTCGACTGTTGAATCCTTTTCCAGGGACACTGTGGAACTTGTCATCTCATGACTCTGTGAAAATGGAGATCGTAGATCACGCACTGCATGCCCTCTCCGACGAGGTGATGGTTCCCCATTCAGGCTGGGAAAGAGGGAGTAACGGAGGAGGAGGAGGGGGGGGAGGGGAGGAGAACTGCAAACCCAGACACCTGGAGTGGGAGACGGCACTTACCAACACGGCAGGCTGCCTCAGGTATGGACGGGGGACATATGACATGGAACTGCATTTTATTCAATGTTTAAATCATACTTTGAAGTTGGATGTCAACAGCACAATTCATTAAATTGCAACCGCAGTATCTACAAGTGCAGTTATAGAATGGCAAAAGGCTGCAATTTCAAGGTCCAGTATGTAAGATTTAGGAGGATTTAGGGAACTCTAGGAAGTTCAGGAGATGAACTGGGATGTGTAAGCACAGAGAGGTGCACTGTAGTATTTTTAATACTAGTTTAAGTTGAAAAGATTGATTTAGGAAAAAAT
This sequence comes from Apogon hyalosoma, assembly GCA_037367295.1. Taxonomy (NCBI): domain Eukaryota; kingdom Metazoa; phylum Chordata; class Actinopteri; order Kurtiformes; family Apogonidae; genus Apogon; species Apogon hyalosoma. Next base: position 31,326,860 of record JAPQRP010000001.1, on the reverse strand, counting down.
ACATTACTCTATTTTATAAAAGGGAAGTGGACTTTGTGTGTCTGGGGCATCACACTAACTCAGTACAGAGTTGACTGCTGCAGTTAGTCATATTTATGGATTTTTGGTCAAGGAACAGACTAGTGAAAATGGCAAGTTGATGAGACCAATATTTTGGGAGATAGTAGTAATTTTGGAATACAATAGCCTTACAATCATGTTGCTATGCCCAGAATCATAGAATCATCATTGAAGTGGGTTACCTAGCAACACATAAACAATAGGGCCACGTTGTCGTGGAGACAGATTTCCTGTGCAGAAACAGACATGCCAGCTGAGAGGTTATTCAACTGAAAATGACAGAGGAATTTACCAAGAAAGGAAAGGACTGAACTGGATCAGAGGATCTAGAACCTGGGGTTCCCCACAGGTCAATGTTCTAGTAAAAATGAAAATGAGTCCTCTGCATTCTTCCATAACCAAATCATCTCCAGTTGTTCATTGGCCCACAATAGTCACCATGACTTTTTCACTATATTGCGCAGCTCTAATGTCAAACATGTATTGAAGGAAAACTGGTGGATGCTGTGACCAATTTAATTTTATTTATAGAGCTCAATATCACAACAAAGTTGACTCATGGCTTTACAGAAATTGTTGAACTGATTAAAAAAAAAAAAACCCACAATGAAAGTAAGCAAACAGTCAAGTAATCAGTAGTAAACACCACATGACATGTGCATCCTCCCATTGACTGAGGAAGGGTTAGGGGTTAGAGTTAGTCTGGGGCAGAGGGTTAAGGGTCATGGTTTGTCTGGTTCAGAGGATTAGGGGTTAGGGTTAGTCGAGGTCAGAAGGTTAGGGTAGGGTTAGGGTTGGGTTTAGGGAAGGGGTGGGGTTAGGGTTGCTTTTGCTGTGGCTTTGTAACCTAATCTGACCCACGTGTTCTGCTCTCAGGGCTGGAACCCTTTTGTACTAAATTGGCATCTTTCCTTCGTCTTTGCACACCTTTCCACAAACCTGCTAATCCCTGATTTATGTTTGTCCCCTTCTCAACTTTCCTCTCATCTATAGAAATGTGAGTTCAGAGCGAAGTGAGGCGAGGAGGAAGCTGAGGGAGTGCACGGGATTGGTCGACTCGCTCATGTACATTGTCCAGTCCCAGATCGACTGTAAAGACGTGGACAATAAGGTATGAAGAACCTGTGATAAACACCACCAAATATACACATACACATAAAAACACAAAGCACCATTTTCTACAGTTTGAGTTGAATTCTTATTCCATTGTTGACATTGGGAATGAAAGATATTTAAGATTATCGTCAAGTCAGCTTCATTTAAATGTAGAGTTTTGGATATATTTGTAGAAATTCAATGGAACACCTCTTAAATATGACCTTTGGATATTCTGTTATTGAAATACCTGCTTCTCATCTGTTAATTTTCTGTGGAAAATATTGGATTTTTGTTCAAATTAATTTCAATGAAGCTTCTAAATTTGAAAGACAAACTTTCCATGTATGTTGCCTAGGGGCGTAACAGTATAGAAAAATTTCAGTTTGGTACGTTTTCAGTACAGGGGTCTTGGGTTTAATATATTTTCGATACATTTTTGGTACAATGAAGGAGACCGGTGGGGGCCTTTGCAACTACCGAAAGTGAAACTTAACACGCTTTGAACGTCCAACCCTGCCTCTGTTCTACTCTCTGTTGTTATGTTTAAACCCCCCCCCCCAATCCCTTATCAGCACCCCAGCCTCAGAATAAAGTTGTTGGGTTTTGTTGGTAGGAGAAAGTCTGCACATGGGTTCGGTTTGTTCCACCCTGCTCATACTGTGTGCATTCCACTTCAAGGTTCATGTGGAAACTTAAGACGAGTGTTTGCATTATTCACATAGACTACATGTATTCGTTTGGTACACCTCCATATTGTATTGAAGGCCCTGAACCAAAACGGTTCGGTACAAATGAGTGCACCATGACACCCCTAATGTTGCCAGATTTTTGCAAACAGGAACTGTTAGTATTTAGGACTTTGAAGCACTTTGTGACAGTGGAACATGAATTATTTCCAGAGCTATACATCAGTTCCTGCTAATGATGTATTCAAACAACCTAAATTCAGCCTAAACTTAGCGTAAACTCAGGTTAAACTCAGCCTAAATTCAGTCCAAACTCATCCTAAATGCAGTCTAAACTCAGCCTAAACTCATCTGAAGTCTTCAGTTCCAGTTGGACATGTTTTCTGGGAGGTGACAGTGACCTGCAGTCTACCATAAGACCATGAATAAAACTGCTGGGCCATGTAGAACTAGTACCAGCATTAAAAACAAATCTGGAATGGATAACATTAAACATCTTCTCTTTGTATCGTCTACAATGAAGCTGGAAGATTGTCCTAAAAACACTGACTGAGCCTCAGGTCAGGGTTGGCAGATCTAATGTGATCTACACTCTAAAAAGAAATGCTTAGACTCAACAAAAATAATTAATGCTACAGTTTCCAGTAGTCTTTTTTTGGTTACGACAACTTAATCTGAAATTACATTGAACCAAGAGATAATATTACGCTATGGGAATTAGGTGTTCCTCTACAGTCCAAAATTATTTTAATTAGGCCTTTTTTAATAACGGTTTGCCTAAAGGAACATTTTTAAGTTGATAACTCTAAGAAATGATGTTGTCTCAGCTAGCTTTACTGTAGTATTTTAAAGTAATTTTATGCATTGTCTAGACAATTACAATAATAATGGACACAAATTTTTAAGTAGCTACTATTTTAATAATTGAGTCGGTCATCTTACATTTTCTTCTTCTTTTTTTTTTTTAAATATTAAGATTTGAATGTGGTAGGGAGGAATGGTTCTAAGATTACTTTCGTAAAGTTGAGAAACAAAGGATGTGCTTTAACATGTACTAAGCTTAGAATTACAACTCAATGACAACTGACAGGTGCAGATGAACAGGTGAGGCTTTGTTCCGCCGACAGCTTTCACGTATGATGTGTGTTAAGGAAAATAAACATAAAAAGGCCGATAAACATCATCTCTCTCACACACGCACACACACACACACACACATTAACCTCAATTCACAGAAACACAGTAACTCTGTTGAACCCCTCCACATAACACAGAACATTATAGAGCTTAATGTCCAATATCCACAATGCAAGGCACCAAGCATTCCACAACATATTTTCCCCTTTTTTGTTCATGTACAGTAGTAGCTTTTCGGAAAGACATGAGTCAAACCACTGGTTTTGTGTAATTAACGTTTTTTAATTTTGAACTGCTGTTAAGTATTTGAACACATTATATTCACATCTCTAATTGAGTTCGTTCAGCTAACGAATCTGTGAACACACAGTCTAACCATCACAGTCTGTCCTGGTGTGTTATGAGGGTGGGAGAGGGAACTTGAAATACTTAAGACTAGGGGTGTAACGGTGCACTCGTTTGTAACAAACCGTTTGGGTTCAGGGCCTTCGATATAATACAGAAGTGTACTGAACGAATATGTAGCCTATGTGAAGAACACAAACACTGAAGAAGCAGAGTGGACACAAGCAGAACCCATGTGTAGGGTTTCCTCTATATACATTCAGCAGCGGTGAATTTCCTCAGCACCGCTGCAAAAAAAAAAAAAAAAAACATAACATGACAACAGAGAGTACAACAGAGGCACAGAAGCTGGGTCGGACGTTTGAAGCATGTTCAGTTTCACTTTCGGTTTTCACAGGTTCCTTTAGAGCAAAAAGGTTTTTAGTTTTGAACTCAAATTGGTAAATTCCAGTGAACCTGCTCCTCTCCTCCTTCACCGTGCTTCTGCTGTGGTGTTACTGTGAGGTCACATTCACACCACCTCAGGGAATACTGTGAAGCGTTCACAAATGCTCAGTAAATTACAGTATTTACCATAAACCAACATTGAACATTGAAAAATACATAACATGTGGGGTGGCTGTCAATGCACAAATGACTGAACAATATTTTGTAGAAATGTCCTGTGTCCCACAGGTAGTTACAGAGCGCACCCCCCATTTACTACCTCCCTTCACTGGTTTCCTTCACTGTACTGAAAATGTATCGAACCAAAATTTTTCTGCACCATTACACCCCTACTTAAGACATTGTGGTGGAAAATTAACTTACTGAGCCAAATTTGTAAAATTAGAATAGCTTTAATTCTGTTTATAACTCATTAACAATGGAATTTGAGTTTTAATTACATTCAAAATTAAGTTGATGTAATTACTGACATTATTATTTCATCAGAACTTATAAAAATAAAGTTTACCCTTAAAAGAAAAGATGAGACTTTGATTCCACCATGGGGAAGTTTCACAGTTAACAGCAGGAACATACAACACACAAGTGCAAGGAATAAAGAAAGAGAAGAGAAAAATTAAATACAAATTTGAGAAATTTGGTATTTACATAAAAGGAGAATTTGAATTAAAGGTTTATCTAAATTAATGAATTAGAATTTTTAACTTGCATCCTGGCAACGCGTCCAGGGTGTACCCCGCCTTCGCCCGTATGTAGCTGGGATTGGCTCCAAGCGACCCCCGTGACCCTAGTGAGGATAAAGCGGGTTCAGAAAATGAATGAATGAATGAACTTGCATCTATGTACAAAATCAAGTGGCAGTAATGGGTCTGCTGCGTTCCTTTTTAGAGTGCACATGGAAAACCAAACCTGTTAGATTTTATTTGTATTTTAATCACCATCTGTTTCTCCTCCTTTTTTTTTCTAAACTTTTCTTTGCAGTTGATAGAGAACAGTGTGTGTCTGCTGAGGAATTTGTCCTATCAAGTGCACCGCGAAATCCCTGGCTGTGAACGCTACCAGGAAGCTCCACCCCTCAACCAGGGCCCCGCCCCCTCCAGCCAGAAGGGGGGCTGTTTCAGCTCCCGGAAGAGCAAAGGTGTGTATGTGTGACAGAGTGTGTGTTCAGTGGGTAGGAGGCACATTTAGCGCTGACTGATACCGACTCATCCTCACAGGAATGTGAACAGTTTCCCCTCAGACAAACCCACACCTCAGCTCTGCTCGTCTGGGTTTGGTTTCACTGGCTGTTTTTTCCTCTACGCACCCATGTGTCTGTTACAGGGTTCATATGGGTTCTTTAAATCCTTGAAAATGCTTGAATTTTTCAGCGTTGTGTTTTCAAGGTCTGAAAAGTGCTTGAATTTTAGTTTCAGTGCTTGAAAGTGTTTACAGTTCTAACTGTGATGTGATTGATTGATTGATTTCTTTTTAATCTTAACTCAAGCCAAAGCTACTTACATAGAGGTGATACATTTAGAAAAATAAAACTTAATGTCAAAAAAAGTAAATTCCAGGCGTTGTCAGGTTGACTCCAGGTACATGTTTGTCTTAATCTTTGTCTCGGTGTGAGTGTCTGAAGAAGTGGCTTCCCTTTTTTTGATTAAACTTTAATTTATAAACTTTTTGCTGTTATGAAACATAATTTTAGATGTTTATACATAATACAATGTAGGGCTGCAGCTATTGATTCTTTTTGAAGTTGAGTATTCTACCAAATATTTCAGCAATTATTCGAGTAATTGGATTTTTTTTTTTTGTTGTATTTTTAAACAACAATACTGTTGCATGCACACATGTGTGGTGTGTACTAGGGGTGCAACGGTACATGTATCTCACGGTTTTTGGTTCCATTTCGGTTCGTGTTTTGTGTGTAAAGAGAACAGGTTTTTTGTCTCCCAAAATTATATTTTTATTTTGCTTGACAGAAAAGTCTGAATTTCACAGCAGGAACAAATTCTATGACTGTACTGAATAAAATAACCCTTTCTGTCCTGAACAATAGAACTCTTTCTTATTCCTTTACTTGTATACAGTCATATAAAACACACACATGCACACATAAGGACCAAAGGGGGCTTTTTAAAATAAATAAATTCCTGTTCTGCATAGGGATGTAAAAGAAAACGGCAGTATAAAAACACCAACGTTATCTACCCTATGCATTTCCTTGTAGTAGTGTGTCATCTTATTGTATGTGTGTCAGAGTCCTGTACCTGGTGGGGAACCCGCATGTACTTAAAAGTGAGATAATGTGTTTAATCGCGGATCTAATGTACATACGTACGAGCGGATGCGGGTTTGGAAAAGTGGTGGACCCCTGCAGGACTCTGATGTGTGAGTCTTAGGCCACTTCTCCTTTGCTGTCTCTCGTTGAGGGGCGGGGCTTCCCTGTGCTGCGTACTCGCAGAGAGAGAGAGAGAGAGATGTGTGGGCGAACTTTCACCTTTCGCCACCAACGCAAAATCAATTACAGAACCAAAATCCCGTAGTTCATAAGGGCGGACTGTCCTGTGGAAGGCGAACCAAATGGTTCTCGGTTTTCCCGAGTACCGTTGCATCCCTAGTGTGTACATTATATGACTTTGTGCCCTTAGGTGTAAAAAGCGCATGAAGCCTTCAAAGTGCACTGCTGTTCAGTCACTCCATTTCATGTGCAGATTTCTTACAAAAGATCAAAATCCCTGTTCCAGTTTATTATTATGAAACACACATTGTACGAACCTGCACAGAACCCCATACACAAGTATTACACAGCACTGAGGTACAAGAACGGGGGTCATTTACCAGCACCTCAATCACTCCATTATAAACAGTTTGAGAACCACTGCCCTAACCTAACCTTAACAGGATGATATCCAAGGGTCCAGACAGTGACACATGGAAATCATATCTTTTATTTGTGTTTCATAAAATAATTGTGAGTTGTTCAAGAGATTGTAGTTATGTGATAATGTGGTGGGAGCAACGAAATGGAACATATTCTACCAAGACTTTGAAATATTTCTAATCTTTATTAGGGATGTCCCGATCCGAACTAAAAATTAGTATCAGCTGCTGATCTGGCATTTTTTTAGAAGATAAGATTGGATTGGATTTAGTCACGTGATCAGGCTGATACAATTTTCACATGAGTTTTCAGCGTGGTTCCGCTTAACAACTTCCGTAAATAAAAACGAAACATCGTGCAACATGTCCACTGTGTGGGAATGCTCTTCTATGGAAAACAATGAAAGTCAAGCAGCAACTTGCAGGATGTGTAAATTGGAGGAGGAAGAGGAGCATCAGGGCTCACTTTAATCCAACAAATTAGATTTATCACTTACAAAAGTATCACACGACCGAGTATGAGAACTACAAGGCTGCAGAGAAGCTGAATGTAGAGTGAATGGAGAGAACAGAGAAGAAAAGGGTTAGTTCTGACTTGATTTTATTTGTCAAATCCAAGTTGCCAGATTGCTTGATTATTTATTTTTTTTATATTTAAAAAAAATTTTATTTACATTTTTTTTTAATAAGAGGTATAATATACCACAAAAACTGGATTGGATTGGACTCGGTTCTTTATATGACCTGACTTAATGCAGGTTTGTAAAAAAAAAACAAACAAAACAAAGAAATGTTGGTTTTGTTATGAAACATAATAAAAACCTTTGGGTCATACTTTGGTTACATTTTTAATGCTGGGAAGAGCTATTTTGATGTTAACCATATACCAGAAATTCATGTTTCTTATAAAATCTAAATTTTATAGAAAAAATTATTGGCTCGATATCAGTAAAACTAATCATAAAAAAAAAAAAAAAAAATGTGGATCGGAAGCAAAAAATTCCAGATTGGGACATCATTAATCTTTATCCCTGAGGTTATGAACCATTTGTTAATTGTCAATACTGACTTACATTCAGTTCTGTTTTGTTGTTAAAGCTGTTTCTGATGCACATTTCAGATGTGGCAGAATGTTTAGAAGTGATTTCTGAAGTGTTGCTAAAATGTGTTCATTTTAATTGAAAATGTGGTAGTGTCTTAACAGTAGTTGTTTAGATGATTTTTTTTCTTTTTTTATACATTGTCTTTGGAGGGTGTGTGGTTCAGATCTGTACTGCTTATTCATTCCTTAAATCCACACAGACTCAGCTGTTCCTTGAGTATGTGCAGGCTGTCTGAGGTCATGTGTCCTGGTGTTCTTCATACCTGGCATGTGGTGGCGCTGATGTTTACTGCAGCTGTGGCTCAGTTATGGCTGCTTTCCTCTGAACTTATATGCTCTCTCTTCCTCCTGTTCTGCCGCTGTCGTCTCCCTGTTCATTCCTGATTCCTCCATCCCTCTCCTCCTCGTCTACCCCTGCATTCCTCCTCTCCCTCTACAGATGAGTGGTTTTCCAAAGGTAAGCTTTTATTTCCGGGTTAACTGCACTTTGCTTCTGCTGTCGGTACTGTAGCGGTAGACTAGCATGGCTAACGTGATGGATACTGGTTTAGCACTAATACGCATGCATAGTGACATGCTCAGTAGAGAGTTCATCTAGTTGGTGTTGTGCTTATCTAACTCCACTAGAACAGATTTACTAACTGTACAACCTCAGTTACACTTTCTAATAGTGTATTTTTAATTTTTGCTTGCAGGTAGGAAAGAAGACAACACAGCTGCAGATGTAATAGACATTCCAAAGAGGACTACACCTGCTAAAGGTAACTACCGGGATAGTCGTCTGTAAACGCTACATCTGCTAAAGGTAACTACCGGGATAGTTGTCTGTAAATGCTACACCTGCTAAAGGTAACTACCAGGATAGTTGTCTGTAAACGCTACATCTGCTAAAGG
>JAPQRP010000001.1:31292145-31311815 GCA_037367295.1 Apogon hyalosoma | reverse complement strand
TTCATATCTCTGGAACTATTTGTCTGATTGACTTCAAATAAAGTGCAAATGAAAGGTCATGACCTGGGGATGCCTCACGCCATGACATCATAGCTGTCTGGTTAAGGATTAGGGGCGTTCGGGGATATACCCCTAGCCATCGCTTCCGACAGCGTAAGCCTAGTTTATGGTAAAAAAGCTACAAGTTCTCAGAGAACTTGTGGTTTAGTTTGGGCTTAAACAGCAGATGCTGTTGGACACAGGCATAAAGGTTTGAGTCTTATGAAGATGAGCAGCAACACCACGTTAACTTGTACACTTAAATTAAGTTGAATGTTTGGCTTGGTATATATTATTATTTTATCTTAGTATACATTATTATTTTATCTTGATATTCATTAGTATCCTTACATATAGTTGTTAATTGTATTAATACAAATATGAAAACACAACAAAGGTGAGTGCAGTTTCCTTCTGCTGTTTGAAGGGCTGTTTTTGGTTCACAGTCATCTCTAAATGGGTTCATACTGATTACAACTTACTGCAAGTTATGGCTCCCACACTGTTTGATTTTTGGCCATCTCAGACGAAAGATAGCAATCTTTAGAGAATCGTGACAATATCTTTGGTCTTGGTCCTAAATCAGTGGTCCTACGTTGCACTACAAAAAGGACAGTCGTCACAGTTTTGCAACCAAAGACAGCCTGCAATAAAATTCTGACATTGTCAGAAATTTGAGGTGATCATCTTACAGAGAGACTGTTGCTCCGACCTACGTCCACTAACTGACCAATAGAAATGCAGTATAAAAAGACTTACTGATCAGTGCAACACTGAAAATGACTGCCCATAACAGTAAATGCTAACGTTAAATACTAGCAGATGCTAACAAGTACTTACTTCATTCAAGCTCTCTTTGCAAAATTGGCATCCCAAGTTGGCCTCTCTTTCAGACCCACGACCACATCCATATTCTCCTCCTTTTTTTTTGACTTCTTGTCTGCACATATAAATGTGGTTCTCCCAGAGGTTTTGTCTTTTCCCACTTGGTTTTTGGAGTTTTTCTTTGCCGAGAAGGAGGGTCTAAGGACAGGGAATGCCTGGGACAATCAGTTTCCGTCATCTAATGTTTATTTGACTGTTGTTGGTTTTCATATCCAATTAATTCTGTAAAGCTCTGTGAGGCAATATTGTTGTGATATAGGGCTCTACAAATAAAATTGAATTTAATAGGATTGAACTGAATATAAATGTCGCAAGGGTGTTTCATTACTTCTTTGCATTTTTGTTTTTAATGGATGGATTGCGCATGCTGATGATGTTTTATTCTTGCGCATTCTCGTCAACTCACAGACATCGTAGGCTGTGATTCAGCTTACATTTTCATCATGCAATGTGCACACAGCAAACTTCATGTTGTACCCAAGTTTGTCGTACAGTGTGGCTAGCTGTGAACTTATAACATTGTAAAAATTGCACAGTGTGTGGAAGCCTTTATACAGTGATTTTAAAAAAATAAACCAAATCAAAACTATGTTCTTCCAATTTCAAGGACTAACCTAAGACAAAAAGAAACCTAGATATCCAGTATATGTGGTGTTGGTTAGCTCTGTACCGGTGGTGTAGTCCAACTCCTTCCACTATCATTGTGGAATTGGATTGGAAATGATCTTCTAATTAAATTAATTAGAAGTTATCTGGGTTGTGGGTAATTCTTGGACAGTGTTAGGCACAGGATGCATGAGGAAGCAAATCATTGTATTAAAATGACTAAATCCCAACAGATGGACACAACAGCTCATAAAAAGAAGCCATTTTCAGGGTGTAGTTGTAGTTGGGAGGTCGAGCTTTCATGTAATGAGTGAAATCAGTTATAGCCAAAGAAAGGAGAATGAAGGACACAAACACTGAGTGTTTTCAGGTCCAGACATATACAGGAGCATGTTCAGTCCACAAAGCAGTACTTGACATGCAGATTGAGCTGTGATACCATTGTTTCCTAAGTTCTCAGTTTCCCCTGTTGACATGGATACACAACCTGGATTTAAAAAAAAAAAAATCTTGTCTTGATGAGACTCAGCAAAATTCATATTTTAATTGTTTTTGGGCCTAAGTGTCCATATGAGCATGTCTAGGACCTTATTAACCTATTCCCTCTTCAGATGCCTACTCCACACTGGACCAAAGGGGAAGGAGGAACACTCTGGAGAACACACTCGAACCTGCTGACAAAGATGCAGTTCAGGTAACCATGTGGAACATGAGCGACAACCTCAACACGTGCATCTGCATGATTGCACTTGTACCAGTTTTACCCAGACTCACGTAGAACTGGACAATAAAGGACCAGTGAAGGGTCGTCTGCTTGGTTTATGCTTAGAATATTAGTCAAGAAATGTCTAATTTCAATGAGTAAATCTGCTGTAGACAATAGTAGGTTCAGACATGTTAGAGCTCTGTGGGCGGAAGACAATGGTAGGTTAACACATGTTAGAGCTCCGTGGACTCTGATGCTGCTGCCTGTCTGCTTCCATTACAACAGCAGAAGGTACACACATGAAGTCACTGCAGTTCCACCCATAGAGATGGGAATACCACTTTACTGAGTGGCAATGTTCATCCTCAAGCACTACAAAACCTATCCAACATCAGCACTAGCTGTTGTGGGTCTCCATGGAAACACACCCCCTCAGTCTGTCAAGAAGCTAAAACCGCCGACATATATTTACTTCAGTATCACAGTTTAATAGTGAACTAAACACCCTTAATAACAGCTCATTTAACTCACTGTGGTTGACTGATCATTCATGTTTTCCATATGTTTTGGACACTCGGGTACAGAGAGGTGCAGCGCTGTCAACTGATTACCATCTGGTGGTGATTTGGATCCAATGGCGGGCAAGGATGCCGGTCAGACCTAGCAGACCCAAACGTACAGTGAGGGCGTGCTGGGAACGCCTGACAGTACCCTCCGTCTAGGAGATCTTCAATTCCCACCTCCAGCAGAACTTCGACCACATTTCGAGGGAGGCTGGGGACATAGAGTCTGAGTGGACCATGTTCAGCACCTCCATTGCCAATTTGGCTGGGTGGAGTTTTGGTCGCAAGGTTGCTGGTGCCTGCTGTGGCAGCAATTTCTGAACCCATTGGTGGACACCAACAGTAAGGGGTGCCGTCAAGCTGAAGAAGGAGTCATATAGGGCCTGGCTGGCACTTGGGACTCCTGAGGCAGCTGACAGGTACTGGCAGGCTAAGCAAGCTGTGGCTTTGGCATTTGCTGAGGCAAAAATTTGGGTGTGGGAGGAGTTTGGTTAAGCCATGGAATTTGACTTTCATTTGGCCTCAAAGAGGTTCTGGCAAACTGTCAGGCAGGGGAAGGGGGCTCCACGAACACTGTTTCCAGTGGTGATGGAGTTCTTGCTGACCTCAACTAGGGACATTGTCGGGCAGTGCAAGGAATACTTCGAGGATCCCCTAAACTCTGCCTTCACGCCTTCTATGGTGGAAGCAGAGCCCTTGGACTCAGGTGTGGGCTCGCCCATCACTCGGACTGAGGTCTCTGAAGTAGTTGGACAACTCCTTGGTGGCTGAGCTCCAAGGGTAGATGAAATCCACCCTGAGTTCCTTAAAGTCCTGAATGTTGTGGGGCTGTCTTGGCTGACACGCCTTTTCAACATTGCGTGGAGGACAGGGACAGTTCCTGTGGATTGGCAGACTGGGGTGGTGGTTCCCCTTTTCAAGAAGGGGGACTGGAGGGTGTGTTCCACTTAGAGGGGGATCACACTCCTCAGTCTACTTGGGAAGGCCTATGCCAGGGTACTTGAGAGGAGAGTCAGATCAATGGTCAAACCCCAGATTCAGGAGGAACAATGCAGTTTTTGACCCGGTTGTGGAACAGTGGACCAGCTCTTTACCCTCTACAGGCTCCTAGAGGGTTCATGGGAGTTTGCTCATCCAGTCCACATGTGTTTTGTGGGTGTGGAAAAGGCATGTGACCGTATCCCTAGGGATATGCTGTAAGGGATGCTGTGGGAGTAGGGAGTCCATGACCCACGGCTATGAACCATTAGGTCTAGGGATGTCCCGAACTGATCTAAAGATCAGTATCAGCTATCGATCTGTCATTTTTCAGAAGACTGAATCGGATTTAGTCACGAGATTGGACATTCTTGGACAGAGTGGGGGGGGGGTTTGTAAATACATGTCCTGCCCCCTCCCTCCCAGTAGTGATGTGCGAGTCGTTTTTTTTTTTCCCAACCCATGGGGCTTTTGTGGAATTATTTGATCCAACCCAATCCACCCCACAAATAAACTGACATTCTTTTGACCCACCCCACAAATAACCCACTGATCTGTGCATCGCTAACGTATGGCACAGAACGCACCCCAATTTAATCCCTGGACAGACCTGTCCATAGATGCGCTACAGCAGTGGTAAACATACGGCCCACAGGCCAAAACCAGCCTGCCAAAGGTTCTAATTTGGCCCACAGTATGCATTTGGAAAGTGCAAAAGTTATACTAAAGTTATTAAGAGTATATGTCAACCCAGTGATGAACTGGCAACATGTCTAGGGTGTATCGCACATTCACCCATAAGTAGCTGGGATGGGCACCAGTGACCCTAGTGAGGATAAAGCAGGTCCAGAAAATGTATGAATGAATGAATATTAAGAGTCAAAGGTGTCATACTTGTTTTAGTTCAGGTTCCACATTCAGCCCTATTGTGATCTCAAGTTAATAGCATAATAACCTATAAATAATGACTCCAAATGTAAATCAAACTGAGCGTTGCATCTGTGCTTGGCTGTTCCAGTGACATCAGTGTGTACCTTCTATTTCAGGAGATGTCAGTGTTGAGTCTGTGCATCACTAAGTCTATTTGTTTTTGAACAGTGGTGATTGGTGTAAAACAGACACCTCCAGATGTCCTGTTGTGTTTCCAGTTCACAGACCAATCAGCTCACATCCAGCAGAAAACAACCTGTTAGCGTGTGAACGGCCACGCCCACAGACAGCATGTTGATGCATGTCTGTTAAAGCTCATTATTTTTTTTCCCTGAAACATGACCTAACACTAAACTAACCCCTTTTTTCTCCTCTCATTTATGTCGGATGTCTTCTGTTCTCTCTCTGTTACTTTTGTCCTCCTTTTCCCTCTTCATCTTTTTTTTGTCACCCCCTCCCTCTTGGGTCTGGTTTCTCTTTCTCACTTCCTGACTCTTTATCGACCACACACTTTCTCTTTTTTTTGTCTCTTATCTCTCTCAGGGAGGGATGTATGGGGAGAGACAGGCCTCTCTGCCTCTAATGGATTCTTACGATGGTTAGGCTCCGCCCACTGTAACGCTGCATGTCAGTGCATGGTATGTGTGTCCTGTCAACCCATTGCATGGCCTCACACCCAGCTGTGTTGCAGTAATTGTATGTGTTCATTTTCATGTCAGAAGCTTCCATTGTACTGTACGGACTGTTTTCTTGCTCCCTCTGCTGGTAAAAAAAAAAGTGGTGTTTTTGTTGTGAGATGTGATTTTAAGTTTGCAGTTTGTGTAATTGTGTCTTAAATATGGTGCCTTTTTGTTGTATAATTTGTACTGTTGAAAAGCCCTAACCAGGAATCAAGTTGAGTGTGTATTTCCCTGTTCAGACCTGACATTAACCTGTGACCTCGTTGACCAGATTCAAAGTGGACATATTCCCCCTCTGGATGCACTGAAAACCTAATAATCCATAACTTCAAACAGTTAATTTCAGGTTTAACAGGCTGCCTTTGTGATCTGTGTTTCACTCAGGCTGTTGCCCATTGGCAGGGTAAGGGTTAGGGTCAGGGTTGGTCTGGATATTCCCTTGGTTTCACTGATTCTCTTCTATGACTCGTTTGTGATGATTGACTGTTCAAGGGTTTAAAATACCTATGTTAGCTCCTACTGGATTTTGTGAACTGTGGAGTTTCTGTTTCCTCACAGAAGACAAAAACAGAGCATTGTTCTCGTGTGCAGAACTATAGACGTACCTGTATCATACATTTGCGAATACTGAACTGGTCAAAGGCAGTAAATGGTTGCTGTATTCCTTTCTGTTTTTCTGACTGAAATGAGTCATTTTTATATTCAGAGGTTTATTATCTGGGCTGCCACTTCAGAAACCTTTGTTTGAATCCCACATAAGCTCATAAACCTGAATTCAAAGACAACTGCAGAAGTGATGAATATAAATGTAATGGTGTTTTTAATTCAGATAAACCATAGCTCCTCCCCTCTGTTTACTAGACAGTTGTGATTGGTCAAGTATGGAAGCATAGATGATGCACAATCCAGTGGACAATAGCATGTCTACAGGGTTAGGGTTGCCTAAGAAGCCAAGCAGCGCTCCACCTCAGTCATGACCATACTTTAAACATTTGAAGATTTAGTCATTGCTAAAACTTGTCATATAAAAGAAATTGAGGAAACACTGTCACTGCAGACGTCAGCCGAGTCCATCCTTCAGACTGGGTTAGGGTTGGGGTCAGGGATAGGGTTCAGAGATGGTGGATGCATGTGTCCTGAGCGCATTAGAGTTGGTCACCTCTGATGGGGTTAAACAGGGCTCCTGTTAATTCCAGGTCAAGGACAAAGTCTGAACCAGGTCTGGACCAGACCTATCCCTAACCCTGTGTCATTTCATCCACTTGTGCCTCCTCTTTTTGTGCAGAAAAACTGATTGTGTGCATCAGCAGACGCCCACCTCCTCCCACCTACTGCCCATGCTGAACTGACCCTGGAGGACCACTATGAGGAGGACCACTATGAGGAGGACGTCTACGCCACCAATGACACTCGACTCCATTTGCACATTCACTCTGCTCCTTCCAATCTTCTGCTGCCTCCAGTCTCTCTCTGTTCCATTCATTCCTGCTTTGCAGCCAACAAACAAAAAACAGACCTATCTCTACACTCCCTGGACATCTGGACAACTGGACATGACCCTGAGACGCCACTTCATCCATTACCATTGCCCAAACTTCTCTAGCCCTCTGTCTCCATGCTTTGCACCTGCTTGGACTCTCAAACTCATCGAGCATCGATTGGGGCTTCTGCTGAACGTTTATAATTTGTACAGGCTGAAGAACAAAGACAAATTCACAGAAACTGGAATCAGAACACGACACTTTGGGTGAAATTTGACATAAATGACTATTCCACTCTGTTTTGATGAAATGGAGGAAATGTGTTGATTTTTTTTTTTTCTCACTTCCTCTGATGGTTAAGTTCTACACCAACATAATGACCTGACGTTTATGGGTGTGATCAGATTATGTGTAAAGCTTCTGCTTCTGTTTTGGTTGTGGTCGTTTCCTTTCTTGCTTGGCTTTGTACTACAGTTCATGTGCCAAAGGTCACTGCTCCTGCTGTGATCAGTACCAATGCCAATACTGAAGGCATCACCTGTGATCAATACCAATGCCAATACTGAAGGCATCAGCTCTGCTCACATTCACACCTTCCACTGGTGTCGCTCATCTGCTTCATTATTGCAGGAGCAGGTTTGTGTCCATCACCCACACGCATGGCAGATGCTTCCTTTTCTATATTTGACTGTGATCCAGTGTAAAAGGTAAAAAATGCGGAGCTGCCAGATGATTTTCCACCTCTTCTGTTTCTACTGTGGTTTATTTCTGTTCAATATGAGCCCCTTAACTTTAGAACCCTTGGGACAGATCCGTAACATGTCTGATTTGGTGGGTGCATTAGTTTATCTACAGGCTTAACGTTAAATGAATGTGTACAGCTTTCTAAGAGAGAGTGTGTGTGTGTGTGTGTGTGTGTGTGTGTTCGGGTGGGGTGGGGGGGGTATCCAGCTGGAACGCCTCATTCTACATTCTAACCGCTGTGGTCCCTCCCATGTACAGGCCCTCTTTAACCACTGGGTTTATTAGAGAATCCCATATGTGGAACCTGTTTTCTGCAGGATAACGGATATGTGAACTGAACCCATGGAAGACTGTCCCTGAGGTATTTAACCCAGTAAAACGTCCACTTGCACAAACCAACGTTGTCCCTTTGGTAACTTTAACCCTTCGTAAAACTACCCATCAGCCCCTTCTGCTGATGCCCTGTGTGCTGAACACTGCTGCATATTCATAGTGCAGATGTAGAGATACTGAGTGGATTCAAAGGAGCGCTAGGGGAGGGTGTACTGGTTCTTTTCCATGCCTATCCAAACACTAGAGTGGCCTTTAAGAGTGGATGGATGGATGAAAAGCAAGAAGAGAGAGGAGGGCTTCATACAACAGGAGGCAGACACTACAATTTACTATGAGTACAAATGGAGAAAAAAAAGCACATTTAACTATATATACAAGAGAATATTTGTTAAATTTAATGGTTTTATGTATTTCTTTTTTTTTTTATATACTGATTTGGGTTTAATTGTTTTTGGGTGCTCTGGGTGAACGCATATGCAATCAGTTTGTGTTTTGATTGAACATTCAGTTTATGTCTTAAACACAGCAGTTGAGGAAAACCAATGTGGTGCAGAGAACACATACTGGAACACTAATAGAAATAAAAATCTGATTGTGGACTATTCCTTAATCTTTATGCCTTGGCTCTCAAAGTTGCACATCCTCATTTATGAATGAATTATGTAACTAGCAATACTGTTTTTAATAAAGAAAAAAGAAAGTGATTTTTCTAAACCTTTGTTTTATTTTGTATCCTCTAAACATATAAATACAAACACACAGACACACACACACACACACATATATATATATATATATATAGAGAGAGAGAGAGAAATTTTTATTTTTTTTAAAGTGTAGCTATTCATGTAAGTGCAGTGTCATCATATGACCAGTAGGTTTCAGTGCTGGTCTGTTTGTTCTGTGGGACATTCAGAGGCTTTATTGGAGGCCTGTTTTCAGACTCAGGTGTAATGTTATTGTTTTAAATACTCATTTTAATGGCATCGGCTGGTGACTGGTGAGTACAGTCAAACTAACCCACTGTTAGCTTACCTGACTATAAAGGTAAACAGACACTTGCGGTGCCTTCAACGGTATTTTAAAGTCAACAGTGGAACCGAAGTATGATTTTGTTGGAGAGTTTTCGTTTTGTTCCTTTCTTTCTCTGCTAGCTGATTTAGCTTCATAACACCTGTCTGTAAACTGCTGCTGTTAACACAGACCTCCTTTACTCAGTTACTTTGTAAGAATGTTGTTTTTTTTTTTTTTGTTTTTTTTTTTTATTTTAATCTGAGATTGTTTTTGGTCTTTCTACCAGCTGGCCTCGTGCATAGTTACCTGTCCTGTCCCCTCCACGTGCAGCCTGTCACGCAGATACAAGGACCAAAATAAAGGGTTCGACCTGACCCGGGTCGAGCTCTGATAATGTGAGGACCCGGTCTGACCCAGAAACCATTTAGCATTTCAATCATGAAAGAAAAACCCAGACAGAGCAACGAGCTCCTGTAAACAAGGGGATAGGGTCAGAGGTTCAGCTGGGCCTGTAAACTAACCAACCAACCAACCCTAACCCTGCTGGAGCAACTACACAGCTGTTAGTAAATGAAGGACAAGGAACAACATGAACACAATGTGGACACACCTGTCTACAAAGCATGACTTGTATACATCATCAGATCCATGTGTGCCTGTAACTGAAGGGACTGTGAGCAGATGCAGAATCCTGATGGAAATCAAAACCACCATGTCCACAGAGACACAGGCTCTAAGCCCTCCTGCGATCAGGTTTGGTTTAGACCCATGACACTATGGACCAACACCAGCAGGCCACACAAAATTTCCAACTAACCCTGACCCTTACTCCACACTGGACTGAAGCAACTGGGATGCTGGGCCTTAATACTTGTCCCTCAGAAAACTGCAAAACCTCCTCCAGTCTGAAAAGAGGATCTTGGACCCCTCTGGTCCACTTGGGTTTTTCCTTAATCCAGTTTGAACACTTGGTTCAGGTGTGTGTTAACAGGAGGAATCTGACAGCCCATCTACTGGACTGGGTCAGGGTTAGTCTATCTAGACTGGACTGGGTCAGGAGTAGTCCATCTATAATAATATTTATCTAGCACTTTTCTATGAACGCATACTCAAAGCACATACAGTGGATCCATTATTCATTCACTCATACATTCACACTCTGGTGGTGGTAAACTCCATATGTATCCACAGCTGCCCTGGGGCAGACTAATGGAAGCATGGGTGCCAATTCACACCTACGGCCCCTCCAACTACCACTGAAAATTCATAAGCATTCATACATCAGTGGTGGCAGCACTGGTGGCAAGGAGTCAATCTATACTGGACTGGGTCAGGGTTAGTCCACCCCATGTACTGGACTGACTCTGACCCTAACCCTGATCCTAATGGCTGTGGATGCTCTGACTCCGCCCTCAGATCTCTCTTTGTGATCTTCTCTAATCTTTGCTTGCTGTTGCTCTAAGGTGCAGTCCTTCTTATTGCTTGTTCACCTTTTCCCTGTTCCCTTCCCATTAACCTTAACCCTGAATATGCTTGATACTTTGAGCAGGTAGGGTTAGGGTTCTGTTAGGGTTAGGGCCTTGTTAGGCTTAGGGTCTGTTAGGACTCTGTCAGGGTTAGGGTTATGTTAGCGTTAAGGTTCAGTTAGGGTTCTGTTTAGGTTAGGGTCTGTTCTGTGGTATTGTGTGCTGATCCAGAGACATTCATGATATTTACATTGTACAAAGACTGATTTACTCCAACTGGAAAAGATAATGTTTTAGCTTTAGGTCCTAATTATCACTGTTAAACGAACATTTTGATTTGCACATAATGAGTCAAGAATATTTGCAGTTTTCTCTTTTTCAAATAAGTGACAAGAACCATTGAACTTTTCCACATGATTCTGCTTTTTAACATGCATGTGTTCCATAGAATAATCATATCTGTAAAAATTCAACTTTTCATGAGCTCAGAAATAACAGGTCCTTTTTCAGTTGTGTGATGATGCATTTTCCTGTAAAAAAGAGGGTTTTACAGCGTAAAATTCAGGAAGTAGGATCATTCTCAGCCCATACAAGAACACGCTGTCCTTCAGGTTATCAAAAACAAAATCAACACAGTTGGAAATAATTGTTTTTCACTGTACAGGAAGGAAACTTTACACACTGGTAATCTGGATAGTACCTGTGTAGTGGAGAAAAAAGTCCAATAGTTTCCTTTAAATGGTAAAAATCCAAAGTACAGGAGTTTGTTCAATCCACACTGACTAGTTGAATCCTCTTCCTGTCACTGATCTCAGAGCTGATGAAGACATGGAGAGGTTTTGGTTGCCAGGGCATGAGCTGCAGCTCGTTGAGGAACTGCAGAGACAACAGAACAACAGCCAGTTCTGTGACACAGTTTTACAAACAGGGGGTAAGTCCAGGACCTCAGAAACACTGGACACAGTCACAGATGGACACTGAAGGCAATTGTAAATTACTTTTCTAAATCTCCTTTTGTCTAGGTATTTGTGTCCCCGCCCACAGCTGTGTCCTGGCAGCCTTCAGTCCTTACCTGTCCCGGCAGCTGTCAGCTACCCCATCCCCTCCGTCCAATCAGAAACGGCAGCTCCAGCTCCACCCACTAAAGGCCCAGACCCTACTGAAGCTGGTCCGTCTGCTCTACTGTGGACACATGGAGGTCAATGGAAGTGTGGAGCGCACTGACGTACTGGCTGCTGCACGCCACTTTGGCATCCAGGAACTGGTAGAAGGACATAAACATGGAGGGATGATGACAGGAGGACTTCAGGGACTGAGCTGTAGAAGTAGTAAAGACACGAGTCAAAGAGACGCACAGGTTCAGACTGAACTGTCCTCAGGTTGGTCTTCAGACAGACGCTGTGTAGCCACTGGTGTACAGACTGTGGACGCTGTTGAAGAGGCGCGGGGGCATCGTTCTGTTGTCTCCAACCACCACCAGCGTCCATCCACTGCTCCGTCTCTGAGCAGTGATGTTTCAGTTCCATTCACAGCAGATGCACATGTGTCCTTCAACAGTTGCCATTCCATAGGCAGCTCTGGGGTGTCCAGCTCTGGGGTGTCCAGCTTTGGGACGTCCAGCTCTGGGACGTCCAGCTCTGGGGCGTCCAGCTCTGGGGCATCCAGCTCTGAGGCGTCCAGCTCTGGGACGTCCAGCTCTGGGGCATCCAGCTCTGGGGCATCCAGCTCTGAGGCGTCCAGCTCTGGGACGTCCAGCTCTGGGGCATCCAGCTCTGGGACGTCCAGCTCTGGGGCGTCCAGCTCTGGGACGTCCAGCTCTGGGGCGTCCAGCTCTGAGGCGTCCAGCTCTGAGGCATCCAGCTCTGGGACGTCCAGCTCTGGGATGTCCTCTGACACTGAGACCAGTCCATCCTTAACCTCACTGGTGTCCAGGAACAGTTTGGCCTTACAACTGTCCCCTAGTGAGGATATGTCCTCCCTGAGTGTCCACCAGCTGTCAACAGACAACAACGGACAGGTAAATCTCATCAAGGCAAATGTTCCCGAAAGCTTAGAATAATTAACTTTTATTTGAAGGTCCTCTGATGTCGCCAAGGGCATGTTTTTTTGACCCAGTTAGTGTTTTATAAGCTCTATTGAATGAGTATGTTCCATGGTTTACCTGCCCTTCAGAAAAACAGACAAAAAACCCCTCAAATCAACTGTGAAGGAAAAGAATTGCAGGTAAAATCAGTTTTGTTTTCTCTCACAGTAATTTATGGTAGAAAAGAACAAATTCTTTGCATAATATGGGAGTTTTAAATGATTTTGGAAAAACTCAACTAAAACTGAAAAACTAAAACAATCAGTAATAATAAAAAAAATCAACACAATGATCACTCTGATTAACATTGTAAATATTTAAGCAAGTTAATAAACCCCAAACTGAATCACACAACAGACTGTAATATAATCAGATACTGATGGTTTCCAATGTCTCAACAATATTTGGAAGAGGATCTGTTGTTAGTGTAATACTATGAAACAAATTCACTGTCTACATTTAAATATGTGTCTGTGTTCATAATACATACATATACTGACTTGGGGTGTTTTAATGACTGTCATCAGTGAAGGACTGGTGTTTTATAAATCCATTTAATCATAATATTTTGAAGTAGGAATTTCAGTATAAATAGAATTCAATAATTTGCAAATCTCATAAACCCATATTTTATTTACAGTAGAGCAGAGAAAACATATCAAATGTTTACACTAAGACAATTTACCATATTGAAGGAAAAAAAATAAGGTAATTATTTTATATGGTGGCAGCAGCATGTGTACAAAGTCGTGGCCAAACTGTTCCTATTGTGGTCTGGGACAGGACTCTAGTGGCCTCAGGAGTCCTACATCCTCTGTGCTGTTGTTGTTGAAATTACTTTTGAGCTTAAGAAGACAGCAGCGTTTCTGGATCATGTTCACAAACAGCTTCTTTTTTACATGACATGATGGAGCTTTAAGCCATGTTCGTGGATTGCTCATTGAACTGGAATTTTCAGGAAGCCTTTGTGAGCCCAAGCACTGACGACCTAGCCCTAACCCTACCCCTAACCTGCCCAACTCCAACGGTGACTTTGGGCCTTGTCTATGTTTGCACATAGATTTATCCAGATTCTCTGGGTCTTTTGATTCTGTTATGTGTTGTAGATGATATGAAAATCTAAGTGTTGATGCTTGGGAGCATTATTATACCCCTGCCCGCCCCAGCAGGTGGTGGTAGACCACTGGGCAGGGGTATATACCGGGAATTCCATCTGACCGTCTGTCCCAGATTTTTGTCTAACCAATTTCTTGAAGGCTAGTCATCTGATTCTTTTCCAGTTCAACACATGTTCTTTACCACTAGGAGAGGTGCAGTGGACAGTTTGATGACTGAATTTCAATTTTTTTTTTTTTTACAATTATTTTGTAAAATATTGAAAGTTAAGACTTGGCCACAATAATGTTTGTTTTGGTTTGACTGAACTACCCAAAAAGGACAGTCATTTAGTTGAATGTAGTTTACAGTTACCTTTAATTTCAGACTCTAAATGAATCCCTGGGTATCCAGGGTATCAGTGTGCAGGAGGGGCAAAGTGCTGTGACACTGGGTGGGGGGATTAGTGAGTTCCACCTACATTTTCACTTTCACAAATTGTTCCACAGTTTGAGACTCTTCCTCTCTAAGATGTTCTTTTTATACCCAGTCATGTTACTGACCTGTAATGAAAAATGTTCCTCTGTTTCTTTTAATCGTTGGATTTCTGCTGTAAGTTGGTATCATGCTGATAAGAATCACCCACAGGCTGCATTGGCCAAGGGAAGCGTACAAGTAGAGGATGGGACGACGGGTAACCAGACAGCAGAAAACCAACAGAAGAGACAGCAGCCAGGCAACACTGATGGACGCGGTGCCATCGGAGGGGAGAGGAGGGGTGTGAAGAACCTGACAATGATGCAGCAGATGCAGGAGGTGATGGACACCACGCAGATTTCTATTAAGGTAGCAAATGTTTTTATCATGAAGAGTTTGATCAGATTGGACTTTTAGAGAGGTGATTACTAGAAGGTTCCCCATGGTTTGTGTTGTTCTTTTAGAATTTTAAAATACTTGCCCAGAAACTGTAAATTAAAGGGCAATCCCAAAATAAGTGCACAAGCGTACCTTCACTTTTTTTGCATTTATTACAAGTTGAAGAGATGGATTCATAAAACTTACAGAGTTTAACCTTGGAATAATGAAAACAATGGATTACCTTAAACTGAGTCAATCTGTGTGAGCTGTTAATTAAACATCTATTGATACGGGCAAGAGCCATGCTCCAGATGTTGGAGGGCAGCACACAGCCCGTCTCTTTTTCCCCAAGCCTCCCTGATATTATTTACTGATATACACTCAGATGAAAATACCTTAACACTTTTGCTAATGAATTTCTTCATAGTTTTAGGTAAAGATAGCATTTATTAGTGGTTGACTTTCACCTAGTGTCTCAAAGTTTGGTATATTATCCCTAGCGAAACATCTTATCTGCAGATAGTGAATTGAGTGTTAGGTAAATTGTATAGGGATGATAGTTCTGCAAAAGAAGCTAGTTTATTGTTAACATAAAGATCTTTTATAAGTCTGATTCCTTTAGAATGCCACAGAGCATAAGTGGTGTCATGTAAAGCTGGGATGAAAATTGAATTATGGGACATTTGGCGTATATAGCGAAATGTCAGGGATTTTATAACACTGCTTGATTTTGCCTAGAATATATAATGAATGTTGAACAATTAGACTATGGGTTACAGAACAGGTGCTCGACCTGATGCCTGTAAATAATAGGGAAGCAAGTGATGAGTGTGGCTTGACAAGTTGCAGTTCCATCTGCAACCACAAGGGTGTAGAATAGAGTAATTCATTGCTACGGCTGCCCTCCTGCCAGTAGAGCAGTACGCTGCAATTCACAGCCCAGTGATATTGTTGAAATACTGGAAGACCCAAACCCCCTTCCTGTGTCGATCTAAAAAGGTGCTGTTTTGAAATTATATGCTTTTTATATCCCCATACATACAAAATCTAGAATAATTGACTAAACTCTTAAAAAAGTGTGTTGGTATCAAAATTGGCAGGTTTTGAAAGACATAAAAATTTTGGTAAGGCTACCATCTTGATAGCATTGACTCTGCCAGTCATTGATATGGGCAAAGTCCTCCAGTATTCTATTTTGCATTTGAGATTTTCAAGACAGGTCAGGAAATTAAGCTTAAAGAAAAGAGGTGGATCTTTGGAAATTTTCAATCCTAAGTACGTGATATGGTCTTATACGACTTTGAGAGGACAGTTCTGGACTGGTCTGTTGTTGCCAATAAACATTAATTCACTTTTTGACCAGTTGACTGTATATCCTGAGATTTGGCCAAACATATTAATGTATTTCAGAAGATGTGGGATGTCTTCCTCAGGGTTGCTTAAAGTGATGAGTATATCATCAGCGTATAATGACACGAGGCTTTCAGTAGACCCCACCTGAATACCCTTTTTGAGGGGATGATTTCTTATTCCAATTTCAAGAGGTTCTAAAGCTATATTAAATAACAGGGGAAGAAGTTCAGCTTTAATCAGTTTTTCAAATGACTTCATAACTAATGAGGTTTGGGCTATGGGCCTGAAATCATTTAAAGCTCTAGGATGTTTAGATTTGGTGGCAGGAGTTATGGTAGACTGTTTCCACAGGTTGGGAACCTTCATCTGAGACAGGGATAAATTAAAAATATAATTAAAAATAGGACCTAGTTGTTCAGCACAGTTGGAATATTCGATTACAGATGTTTTCAGGGCCTGCACTTTTCAGTGTTTAAAGATTTTGACAACTGTGTGTACTTCAAAAGAAGGAGTGGCCAGTTGATTTGATTTTGATATAGTGTTCTTCAGCATAGTAATTTCGTTATTAAAATCATGCACATCAAATCTGGAGTAGAATCTATTTAGCTCCTGTGCCAAGACCTGATCTGATGTGAATCCATCTGAGACCTTTTTTTTTTCATATTATCAGTCAGTCCAACCATAGTCCTAATACAGTCCCATACTGAACCCAAGTTATTGTTGCTAAACTTGTCTTCAACTTTTTGTTTATAGCATAATTTAGCCCTCCTTATTTCCCATTTGATTTTCTTTTGTATAGACATAAGCTCAGTAAGGTTACCCTGTTTTTGTATAGACATAAGCTCAGTAAGGTTACCCTGTTTTTAAAACCTGTTTCTTTTTATTAAGTGACTCTTCAAGGCATCTGCTTATCCAAAGTTTACTGTAAGGATAGGTTTTAACAGACTTTACAGGAATAACAGTGTCCTCACAGTAAGTTCTCCAGGAGCTGACCACATTGGTGAGTTCATCAATGTCACCAGAAGATTCAATTAACTCCTCCCAGGCTGTGCTATCTAGACAGCCCTGGAGTGTCAGTTTAGCCTCTTTTGACCACACTTTAATGTTTCTAGTTGTCACTTCCCCCCCTCAAGTACACACAGTTCTGATCAGCTGAACCCAGCAGGGGGAGTGGAATTGATTTATATGCATTTTTGATGGACAGGAAACATACTGGTGAAAGCTCCTGAGGGTTTTTCTAGTGAGCAATGATTAAAATCACCTATAATCAGACTAGGAGTGTCTGGAGATAAGGACTGAAGTTTCTGCACAGTCTGAAAGATGAGCTCAGAGGCATTTACTTCATCAGCCTTTGGATGGATATAAACTACAATCACAGAAATCTGAGGAAATTGTCAGAGCAGATACACAGGGAACATGGACAGTGAGAGCAGCTCAACTTCCTTTGTACATAATCTCTCTCTGACCAAAACAGTTTTGCACCAGCAATCATTTATGTATACACATACTCCACCTCCACATGACGTCCCTGTTGACACGAACAATCTGTCAGCGCGAAACAGGACCCAAACCCATCAACAGCCAGACCACAGTCAGCGTCCCTCTCCTCAAACCAAGTCTCTGTAAAGGCCAGGATACAAGGCCTCTTTAAATTCATGTTGGTGGCAAACAAGAGCCTAGAGTTCATCAGTCTTATTGCAGAGCGACTGGGCATTTGACAGGATAATGGAAGGCAGGGGGATGCCAAACAGGTGTTGCCGTCTCATGTGCTCCAGTATCCTGCCTCTCCTACCTCACTTCATTGGTTTCTGTCATGGAGTTCTGGAGTAGTCACCTTTCCCGTGGTTGTTAACAAATTTCTCCAGGTCAGGGAAAACCAGGTCTGCAGGAGGTCTGCTGATCACAGGGTTGTTGAGTTTGAGCAGATAGTCTTTGGAGTATATGTTCATATTGGTTTCAGGTGCTGTCAGTAGCGTTAGGTGGCATGCGGATGCCAACACCACCAGTAAAAAGATTGCAGTCAGATCCATGTCACTGTACCCTGACACGCTTTGATAAGCTGGTGTAAAGTTGATAAAAACACCCAAAAGTAAACTTAAACCGATCTGACAAAATTAACTGACTTAAAAGAAAACAGACATGCAGACATGCTCCCGCACTGTTGCTGGTTGCTGCGTGTGCATGCGCCCTCACCTACTATGCTCCTATATTCCCCAAGACAATTAATGAGTTCAACCATGTCTTCAGGCCAGGTAAAGTAGCCTTAGAACATTTTATACAAACATTATTGTTTTACTTAGAAAAATATCAGAAACAAAAAAACGTTTAGCACATTAGCTACCAGCTTAATAAAACTGTGGAAGGCTACTGCTTGAATAACTTAGTGTATAGGCACAAATGGAAGTCTATGATTTCAATAATACGACCTGAAACAGATTAAATACAGAGGATTTTATATTAGAATGGATCCTTCCTAGTCCAACAGTATTAGGTCCAGGTTTGCATGGGTGGGACATTCCTCCTCCCCTTCCAGTGAAAGCTGGGCCAATATTCACCCTAGTCTCGCCTCTTATTTTGTCACTCATGCTTTCTTTTCTTTGTCTCTTACCCTTACCCTCTGCTTTTCTTGCTTCTTCAGCCATGACCATCAGCCTATTTGTAGCTTTCCTTCACTCATAACTTCTGAAGATGGAGGGGGGATTTGACATATGCTGTAAAGCAGTCCTATTTTGTAGTTCTTTTTGTGTCGGGGTTCCAACCCCAAACCAGGAGTTGCATAGAGCGAGAGTGGAAATGAACCTATTGTGAGTTGTTGTACCACCAAAATGACCTGGAAAATATAGTTTGAAGGCTGGAAAACTCCTTAGTGTTGCTTTAATATTATTATTAATAATAATAATAATAATAATGACAATAGAAAGAATGGAAAAAACATTGAACTGGTGAGGATGTTTCATTTGTCTGATGTGTTGTTGAATGTTAGTTTTGTCATTTTGTCTCCTTTGTGTTGTCATCTCCCTCCTCTGGGCAGGTGAAGCTGAGGAGGACCAAACAGTTTTGGGAGGTGGTGAGTTTGCGAGACACTAACGAGATTCTGTCAGTCATCACCTCTCTGAGACAGGTAGAGGAAACACGAAAAAAAAACCTGTTCAAAAATTTGGTTAATAAAAGAAAAACAAAATGAAAGAGGAAAAAAATGACATACTTTGAATATACTAACATGGCCTCACTGTCAGGCATCTTTTAATGCTATTTGCATTGTTGCAAAATGGTAATACAACTCATCTGACACTGTTTTATTTAGGTGAATGAAGACTTATTTGTCACTTTAAGATTCAAAAACTAATTGAAACTATCCGCAGTCGGGAGCAGTGTTCTTCCAGAAAGCACCCACCCTAACAGATGAGCATCAGGCCCATCCCTCCCTGATAAAAGTTTCCTACTTACTGTTGACAGTAAATCCATATCATGGATTTGTTAGTTTTGTCTTTGTTACTTAGGTACACATGTGGACAAAATTGTTGGTACCCCTCTGTTAATGAAAGAAAAACCCACAATGGTCTCAGAAAAAACTTGAATCTGACAAAAGTAATAATAAATAAAAAAATTCCATGAAAAATAACCAATGAAAATCAGACATTGTTTTTTAAAATAATCCTGTTGAACCACAATTCAAAAGCAAACTCATGAAACAGGCCTGGACAAAAATGATGGTACCTGTAGAAAAGATTGAAAATAATTTCACCATAGGGACATGTTCATCCAAGGTGTTTCCTCTAATTAGCATCACAGGTGTCTACAAACTTTGAATCAGTCAGTCGGCCTATTTAAAGGGTGACAAGTATTCACTGTGCTG
>JAPQRP010000001.1:31239389-31250991 GCA_037367295.1 Apogon hyalosoma | reverse complement strand
TTTTTATGGATGTGTAATAGCCTAGTAGATAGTAATAGAAAACATTAGACAAAAACATTTATTTAATCTAAGGCTAAAATTTTAAAGTTATTTGATTTTTGAAAAATGCATAAAATTCATCATGAAAAAGACTAAAGGATACATCAAGTCTTCTCTATATTTACCCTCTCTCTCGCTCTCGCTCTCTCTCTCTCTCTCTCTCTCTCTCTCTCTCTATATATATGTGTGTGTGTGTGTGTGTGTGTGCAATATACACATATTTATATGCATATACAGTATTTATACATATACGTAACAAATGTGTTTGCTCTTTTTAAATCATAACGACAACAGAACTATCCAAATAAAAAGCCTAATGGTGCGCCCCCACCCACCCACTACTGATCATACTGTATATAAGTACAGGTGTGTTTTCATTTCAGTCTGTCTTATATGCTAAGTCACATAAAAACCCTAGTGTATGCACTGTATATGGATTGGAACTTCAGACAACTTCAGATTTAACTCTGGACAGTAACAGGATTTAGTTTCTCTTATGGTCTAACATGGTGCTGGTAACGACACACAAGTGGAATGACAGAACATGACTCCAGATGCTCCAGATGGTCGGTGTCTAACATCTCCATCACATCCCTGAAGGTCACACTGATGTTGTCCACAGAAGGAAAATGCACAGAAGGATCAGCTTTGTGGTTGTTTGGTCAGACTTCACTCAGGTGAAGGTGCAGAGCTGTAACCCTAACCCTGACCCTAACCCTGACCCTAACCCCTACCCCTGACACTAAACGTTACCCAGTGGTGACTTGGATCTGATGACAGAGTCCAGAGTCTTTCAGCCCTAATGGGTAGAGGAAGGTTTGCTCAGAACATCTGATACCAAATATTTCATTCCATGTTAATAACATAATGTACTGTGCACTTTTAATCCCCCTAAGCCAAATATAGTGTAAGATTCTGTTGAAAGTTCCTGCCCTAAAATTTAGATTAGATTGTCTTTGTGTAAAATTTATATCATACATATTTATATGTGAAAGTACTCAGATATAACAGCACAGAGCCACTGAACCTGGAAAAAGTAGGTCAAGGTCAACTATTTTCAATATTCTTCTGCTCCATGACAAGATGCATCCACAGTATAAATGTGGTGCAGATAAGTCAATGCATTCTACAAAGAATGTGATAATGTCGTTGAATGGACAGACAGACATCAAAACAATTACAATACCCCTCGGCTGAGGGATACAAATGGAATGTCTGGAAAGTTCCCTGATTGTCACATTTGACCTGGAACAACTGAAACCAAATCCTGTTGTTACTGTCTGAAGTGGTCTGGAGGTCCATTCCATATATAGTGTATACACTAGTTTTTAATGTGACTTAAACTTAAATAAGAAACCCACCTGAACTAATATATGATCAGTATTTGTCTTTTATTGACCTCTAGTCTCTGTGTCCTTTTATTTTTCTGCTCAACTCTGAAGACAGAGACAGTATTTATGGATGAACTGATGAATGATCTGTCAGTTATTTGCTCTACATACTTGAATTCACACAAAAACTTCCAAAGGGACATTTCATTCAGTGAATCAGATATTTATTTCGTTTCTACTAAAACAAGAACAGTATGAGTGTTCCAGCCAAATGGTTGTGAGCTGAACTGAAGAGGTAGCTGCTCTGGTCCTGATGTGTCGTATTGTGGGTAAGGGTTAGGTTATAACCCTAACCACTAATGACGCCCTGAGCTCATAAACCCAGAATGAAGGCGTTCCTGGCCTGAAACCCATCCTCCCATGCGATCCGCTCAGTGCCTGATGCGTCTGATGGACTGGATCTTGGGGGTCTGGCAGTGGGACCCCCAGTTCCTCCAGTGCTGGTAGTCTCCACTGTGTCTCTCACACTCCATGATGTACTGTTGGCCTCTGTACCCGGGGTATTCATAGCACACAAAGCTGTACAAGGACAGAACAATAACACCCATCAGTCTGACCCACTGAAAAAGAACAACAGCAGCAGCACCATGCAAATGATTTATGGACCATTTCGTACAACCTTCTCAAAGCAGACTTAAAAAATGGGGTGTTCATGGACCATTCCTAAGTTCGTAGCCAGGTGTGCGATCTTGTCCAAGATTTTCCATGGACGCAGTACGAAACCCCCTTTTGCAGGGCACACTGACGAATGCCTTATTAACGTAAGAACGCACAACGTTCGTGGATCAGGAGGTCTTTCCAGAACCCACATGTTCCTGCGCTGGCCAGAAGTAGATCACGAGTGCATGTTACGGTGTTATTAGGGGTCCCTTACGGCATTCATATGAACAGATGTACAGACAGAGATTCACATGGCGTTCTTAAGGTGGACATAAGGTGTTTCTATAGGCAGTAGTGCATTCATGCATTATTTGTGGCGTTCTTTGAGGGGATAGAATAAAACTTTTTAAGACGGAGTGAATGACTGGACTCAAATGCATGGTGCTGAAGCGAAAGTGTTTTATTAACAGAAAAGTAAGCTTGAAACAACACCAAATCTGCAGAGATAGTGCACAGTCCACAGGGACGAGGATCAGGGTGATGGATGTGAGTCGGACGGTTAGTGTTTTTAACATTCACTTCCCTCTATTATTCTTGTGTGTCTTTGTTTTATTCTTATACATTCTACTTCAAATGTCTTCATCTGATGTCTTATTATGACTCCTAATTTCTAACAGTGCAGGTCAGTTTTCCTGCATATTTTACGGTAATGTGTATTTCAGCACCATGGACAGCGCATGATCCCAAACACATCAAACACACATCATTCTAAAACACTTAATGAAAAATAGCTTAACATAGTTTAATGTCTGAAAAGAGCATCAATAATCACCACATTATGCGCAGACATTTCTAATGCTGGGAAAGGCTCCAGTGCCTCTGCGATTGGACCAAGCGGTTCAGAAAATGAATGAATAAATGAATGAATGAATGAATTAATTAATTAAATGACTGAACAGTACTCTAAGATTAAACTATGTTAAGTTTTTTTTAATCTAAATATTCTGCAACAGCATAAGATCTTCCTACAATCGGCTTGAGAACGCCGTGAGTTTCACGTAGGGCTGACATACATTCCCCTTACAACAAAATAATTCATGAAGTGGCCATAGGTCTGATGTAGGGAAGGTCCCAAGGCACCCTTATGAAGACCGTGACAACTCTATGGTGTTCGTACAACAATAAATCATGTCATTTTCTCACAGCACCCTCAAGTTGCTCTTGCATTTTGAACAGCAACAGTACCAACTTCATAAGACGGCCGTAAGAAACTACTGCTCCATCCGCGAATGTCTAAGAACTCCAGAACTCGTACGAACTGGGAGATTCGTATGAACCCATCGTTCCTAAGAAGCTTTGTGACTAAGGCTTCAGTCTGTACCTCAGTGGAATGGCCACTGGATCAAATACTGTCTGATGACTTAGTCATTTTACAGACATAGCCTGAGGTTTCCATACAACAGATGATGTTATGAAAACTGTATGGGAAGAGGAGCTTGGACTTCCACAAGATTCACAGCAGAGTGGGAGACTTAAAGTCTAATATTTCAGCAGATGTGAAAAAGGAAGTATGTGTGAATGTGGGTGAGTATGAAAGCATGAAAAGGATAATATGGGCTGGTCAATGAGAATAATGAGTTACCACATCAAAAAGTAGGACATACTAAATCTGAATGTTACATTCTAAGTTATTTTAATTAGTCATAATCTTCAGTCACTATGTCATAATTATTTGATACTAAGTCAGAATTATTAATTAAGATAGTAAATCATGATAATGAGACACTAATATGTAATTATGAGAAAAGCAGCTCCTCCTTTTGGCAAAGGCTTAGGGTTAGGGGTTAGGGTTAGCTGTTATTAGGGTTAACAGGTAACCCTGGTTCTTCTTCGTCTTCTTCTTATGGGTTAGGGCAGACCTGGGTATTGTACGGCGCACGGGCCACATGCAGCCCGATAGGTGACCCTGTCTGGCCCGCATGAGGTCATTAGCAAATTAAAAGTCAATGCGAGTATAAATCATTGTAATACTTGCAACCAATACAATAGCCCTGCTTTTATTTTGAAGGATCTGCTAAATTAATGTTTTTTCACTTGTACTTTCTGTACTTAGCATAAGGCTGATACACTGATTGGTTTGTTGGTCAGTTTCAGCTCATGAAGGTATCAGCTAATACCAAAAAAGAAAAACCGATTCAGAATGCAGAATTTTTAACAAGAGATGGACTTCTATGTATTTCTTCATTGAAGTCAGAGGTAAAAAAAACAAACAAATAAAGCTGGATACATTTATTGTTTTTCATGTAAAGTTAATGTGGAGCTGGTTTTGCACATTTTCAAAATGTTTTTGTGAACATTCATTAAATAGTTGTATTCTGTGCTCCACAATTTCATTGCATCATGGTATCATTTCATTTACTGTTTTTATAGATATATAGTGAGCAGAGCTGCATTGGTCCGGCCTTAACAACTATCAACATTTCTCATGTGGCCCCATCAGAAAATTAATTGCCCACCCCTGGGTTAGGGTTAGCTGTTATTAGGGTTAACAGGATTAGGGTTAGCGTTATTAGGGTTAACAGGTAACCCTGTCTATTACCCTACCCCCCGAAAGGGAGGCAAGGGCTATTGTTTTTGGTTCGGTTTGTTTGTTTCTTTCTTTCTTTGTTTGATTGTAAACATTCTAGCAGCAAAACTATTGGTTGAGTTCACATCAAATTGGATTTATAGATTGCCAGTGAGCCAGAATAGATGTCATTACATTTTGGGAAAAGTAGGTCAAAGTTGTAGGTCTGTTGGTTGGTGTTAAAGTGATTGTGGAAGGTGTTAGTAATAGGGATACTTACGCTCCACACTGCACATGCATAGATCCAACCTCTGGCCTGAACCAGCCCATGGCCTGAAGGGATGGGTAGTCGTCACACACCTCAGAACAACGACCCATGAAGTTCTCCCTCTCAAAGATCATCATACGGCTGCTGTGGTGAGACTGTTGGAGGGAATGGGAAGGGTAACATGGGAATGGAAACGTTAGAGCAAAGTCTGTCAGACAGATACCCTAACCCTAACCCTAACTCAATGACCAGACATCAAGTGAGTCCAGTTTGGATTCGTCTCAGTCACTTACTGTGTCTTTAAAAATACCACAGACATGGATTACCCTAACCCAAAGACATGGATTACCCTAACCCAGAGAAATGGACAACCCTAACCCAGAGAGATAGATTCAAATATATGAGGCCCAGATGGACTCAGTTTGACTTAGATGATTAGACTTAAAGACTGGTTTCAACACTTAAAGAAGTGGACTGACTCAGATGGACTATACCATTATCCTCATCATATAACTGTCTAACTGGGTTAGGGTCATCTGTGTGGCTTTACTAACACTGCTGCTTCATTTTCATCATTGTCTATGACCTGATAAATACATGACTTATTGGGCTATGGTGGAAAATAAGCATCAGAACTTAAACCATTTCTCCAACTGTCCTTTTTCATTAACTTTTTGAAGCCCCCTCATACAGTTGAGGTCTTTTTCTTTTTGTTTGTTCTTTCCTGTTTTTTCACTTCCACTTCTGTCAGTGGTTGGATGGGGTCCAGTTTTTAGCCCTGGTTCACAGGTACTCACAGCGCAGTAGATAGGCCTGAAGGACATGAAGCGCTCTGTGTGGTAGGACAAGGCACCACAGTAGGCCTCCCAGTTGGGATACTCGCCACGCTCCAGGATGAACTGTTGGCCCTGGAAGTCATGGTGCTCAAAGCCCACCCACCTGAAAGCAGAGTCAGCACAGAGGGTTAGGGTATAGCGTTAGGGTTAGGGTCCCTAACCCTAGGGTCAGGGTGAGATGGACAGAGGGTTAGGGTTAGAGTACGTCCAGTCCAACTGTAACAGTGTCAGAGTTTTTTCTGCATTTTTGAAAGTTTTGACACTTTCAAAGAACTACCCTAGCCCTTGGAAATGTTTCCTTTTTTTTTTTTTTTTTTCTTTAATATGTAGAAGAAAATGTGACTGTATCCATGCTTTCCATTAAAACTGAGCTCCTTAATCCAAGATCTGTTTCCTTTAATTGACTTCTACACCTATAAGTCATAAGACAACTCGACAATGTTACCAGACTGTAGGCCAGGGGTGTCAAACTCTGGTCCTCGAGGGCCGGTATCCTGCATGTTTTAGATATGTCTCTCTTCCATCACACCTGGAGGCCATTTACATCATTATCATTCTTCTGCAGAGCTGGATGATGAGCTGATCATTAAGTGAACCAGGTGTGCTGGAAGAGGGAAATATCTAAAACATGCAGGATACCAGGACAGGTGATGTAGGGTGATGATGTGATATACACACCGGTCCCATTGATCGGTCCCAGCATCGATATTGGCATTGGAAGTGAAAATGTCGGATCGGTGCATCCCTAATCAAAACAAACACTTAAAATGTCTAACTTCTTCTTTCATGTGGTTTTAGTGACTGGGGTCATTGTGATTTGGTTCATTGTGCAGCTCGACTAGATTATCTCCATTTCCTGCTTCTTTATTTTCTCCACTTCTCACACCGTAGATTTCATTCATTTGGTCAATACTTACTTTTACGTGAACTCAGTCTCTGATGCTTATTGGATCTGATGCAGTACCATCTCCAGATCTCCACACCACTCAGAGGAAGTTCTTTGGAAGGAGCTGATTCCTTTCATGTTCAGTGGTTTTCAGTGTATTTGTCTCCTTACTCTCAGTATGTGCTTTCAGTCAACCATCATTGTAGATTCACCTGTGTTCTTCCACCTCTGCACAGTGGACTGCATCTCAGAGGCTTTAGAGAACATGCCTAAGGCTACTGTCTGTGCAGCTAATGCTGCGAAGGGTTTGGGTTGGCTTTTCAGTGAGTCCAAATACTTCGGATGATGTAAGTTTGCTTTTAGTGTCAGATTTCAGCTTGACTATTGTCCTCTTGGGGTTGTTTGAATGATTTCACAGATCCTTTTAAGGAGTCAAAATGTGCCTACAGAACAGAAAAGACTGCAAACTAACTTTCCAAAGGCTCTTTAGGAGATGTTTAGGAAATGTCTGGCAGGATATTGTTGATAGCACCACAGGGCTTCTCTATGATCCTGAACACTGTATTTATACAAGAGAGCATTATGTAGTTTTATTAGAAGGATAACCCTAACCCTAACCTAACCCTGGCCATCAGACCATGGAGAGTGGAGTATTTTATATAGTTCCATAGATGTGGAGGTTTATATTATTTTTACTAACAGTTGTCTTAGTAGTATATCTACTGTTGGTACTTGTATTTGTTGTAGTAGTATTAACTGTTACGTGTATTTGTACTAGTTATTGGTAGTTATACTAGTAACAGCTGTTCTAGTTTATAACAGTTCTAGTTCAGTTTGCTGTGCATCTATCTCAGGGTCAGGGGATTATCATCAGTTAAAAAGCCCTTCAGCTGCCCAGGAAATACATTCTCATTTTATCTAACAAACAGCTACACAGGTAAAGCTGACCACACACACATGCACACACATAAAAACACACACGCACGCACGCACGCACGCACACACACACACACACACACATACACACACACACACACATCCATTCATCCACAGAGACATGCAGGCGTACAGGCTGGATGACTCACGCTCCACTCTCCACTCGGATGGAGCGGATGTTGTCCATTCCACAGTCGTGGATGTTGCAGCATTCACAGGTGAACTCCATACACTTGCCCTGGAAATGCTCCTGCTCGAACACAGTCACCTGTACGGGAGGGTACGGGGGGGTGAACAGATGTACTGCATCAGTGGAAGGGAGACTATGGAACATAAATGACACTAAATCAAACTAATACCATAATATCACCGACTCTGTGTTAATGTCAAATAGAAGGTGTTCTGTAAACGAAACAAAACCAGAGGCCACACCATGAGGAACACCTCCAATAAAAGGCTTACCAGACTGTGACATTACCAGACTGTAGGCTTTCCAAAGTCATACAGTTGACTATTGTGGACAATTGTAGTTTTTTTTTTGCTTGTTTGTTTGTTTGATAGTCAAAATACACAAATGACTTAACATCTGAAAAGCCATGTATCATCAAAACTAAGGTTACACCAATCCGATATTAGGATCGGATATTGGCCCCGATATCATTTTAGCTGGATCAGGGATCTGTAAAAGCAACTGATCCGATTCGTAAAAGCAATGTGATGGAGCTGTGTGTAGATAAAGCTGTCAGAAAGTGAAAGTGAGCTCCCCTCACCTAATCACTGACTACCTGCGACTGGGGAGGGGGGATCTGCCAAATGAGACTGTTGTGATGTACAACTGGTTGAGAACCTCTGTTCTAACTCAACAATGATTGGGACACCTCAAATAAAAGGCTTATTGATACAAAAGAGCATTAGTCTTCTACAAGTGTTTGAAGCTTCATGAATATTTACTACAGCTTCAGCTGACTGAGAGACAAAAGCATCTGGGTTAGGGTTAGAATTCGGGTTAGGGTTCCCACTGGGTCTGAGTTTTGTATTTCAACAGATGGATGATATGATTGGTTGGCTGGGGCTTCTTTATAGGGGGCTGAAGTCCCCCTTGGGACCTTAATATAGAAAAAATGTTTCTGATTTAATAATCTTCTCATACACTGGTGAGAGGCAAGTCTTTTTTAATCCTGTTTGAATTGACATCATTTACATATATATTATTTGGCACTGTCTACTGCCACAGAACTGTTG
Organism: Apogon hyalosoma; assembly: GCA_037367295.1. NCBI lineage: Eukaryota > Metazoa > Chordata > Actinopteri > Kurtiformes > Apogonidae > Apogon > Apogon hyalosoma. Next base: position 31,242,227 of record JAPQRP010000001.1, on the reverse strand, counting down.
CACCAAATATGGGTGTGTCTATTTCCACAGAGCCAATCAAATGTTCTCATTTGGCCTGTGCCAATAAGCAGTAAGGACATGTTGTTGTCCCAGAGCCAATCATGGATACTGTTCCATGAATTCATTGTCCTCTTGTTGCCACAGAACTTTGGTCATATATGGAGTATACGCCACAACCAAATTATGTCAATCCACTACAGTTTAATATGGTTTGGGCCTTTGGTCACATGACACCGGCATTGTCTGTGCCCTGAAACAGTATTTTTGGAGAACAGGGCCCAGAGCGGGAAAATCTCCCAACGCCGCCCTGGTGTTGGTATATGGATAGGCACAACACCACTGTATGGAAATGATGACACCATAGTAACATGTGACCAGAGGAAGAAAACCCTGGATGTAACCTCGATCACATGCTCAGCGCATTCTTCTGTGGTTTGAGTGTATCCTGCAATAGGCTCTGGCCATTTCTCAATACCAAGAACACAGAGTATGGTCTTGTGAACTCAGCGAGTATGGTCTTAGTAAGAATGGTCTCAGAGAACGTACTTCCTAAGAACGCAAGTCTGTCTGTAATTGAACGGCTGTTGACTTATGAACTTTCCTCCCTGTCTCTGCTGTATTTACACCATCTACTCCCTAATGTAGTTCCCTCAAATCAACAGTGTCACTGATTTGATTTCAATACATTTGTACTAGTATTTACATGTCATTTATACATTTTGTATAATTTTCAAAACTGTAATATATGTTGTCGGTTCAGCTGGAGACCGCCGCCCAGGTCCTGACCGAGCTGGCAGGCTCACAGCCATCCAGGTTCCGGTCAAGTCGGCTGGCTAACAACCGCATGGCTCCCGCCTCCCAGCCAAGCCAGCATGAACTGCATCTTGGGAATTATTTCCCAGTCAAGTCTGCACAGTCACAAACCAGCACATCCTTGGTTTAAGCTAGCTGACAAGAACAACATACGGGTATTTCATGTGTTCTTGGTTTATGCGAACTTGCAATTGGAACAGTACTTGGGCCACGACTGATGACATTTCATGAGAACGGAAGAACAGACAAGAACACGTATTGAGAAACAGCCTCTGTCTGTGTTTGTGTACAGCGCCATATATAGGTGTGGCATATGTATTACACCATTTGAACCCAGTTTTCCCGTTTCTACCTGGATGCAGATATTTCTGAAAATGATACATCAAACTTTTAGAATCTGCTAAAGATCCGGTAACTGGTCCCCTATCCTTTTCCTGTACCCGGATAGGCCCATGGCATGTGTGATGGTTCTGTCCACAGTACTGTGTCAGCAGGGTGACCGGTTACCAGTCCACACAGGATAGAACCAGGGCACTGATTGGCTCTGTGGGAACAGACACATGACAAAGGTAGTCCTACAGGACTGGGGACAGAGGCAGTTGGATATTATATTTGTCAGTTTCACAGATCATTTTATGAACTGAGAATGTCACAAGTATCAAAGTTGTAGTACAGTATTTCAACCTGTTCTAAGACTTTTTCACCTTTGTCTCGGAGATCAAGGTGAAATATTTGGAGGTAATTGTCACTGTGGTGTTGGTTAGGATTAGCTACCCCTAACCTTAACCCTAATCCTAACCCTATGAATCACATGCAATAACAGATACAGTCCATTGAGTCCATTGAATTTCATACACAATTAGATGGTATTTCTTTACCACAATCTAGGATGTTTTTGACTTGAAAAATTATCTTTTAAATTGACAAACACTGTATGTGTAGATTGTGGTTCGATCCAAACCGTGTTGATCTCATATATTTTCTAAAGGTAAACCCAGGTGAAGGGTGGACTAGGCCTCTGCTAGGTCTCAGACCCTAACCCTATCAACCAGGACAAGAGTACATTTAATAAACTATTGGTTTCAGCACAATTTGGCCACAACAGGAACACATTTTAGCACAACCTAGAGGAAGTTTTTAACTTAAGGAAAAATAGTAACTCAAAAATACTTCAAAACAATATTTAGAATTGTGTAAATTTTCTCCAGTTTAATGGTCAGTGATGCAGATGTATTTAACCCATAAAGATCCAAACAGCCACTGGCAACCAAAAGCATCTACTGATCTAAAATGTTTAATAACTTCTGATTCACTAATCCTATCAATACATGCCAGTAATTTGTGTAAAATACAATTATTCATCTTTTCATGGTCATCAGTTATGACCCATCTGGACTTTCAGAAGCTTCATAGTTACCATGGAAACACCGTCATCTTCTGCAACATTGATTCACCAGTAAAAGCCATGGAGTTTGACCAATGACAGTGGATGGACACACTGGGTTTATGTTCAGTTAATGATATATTTCCTGAAAAAGTCACTTTTTTTTTTGTTTCTGATTTGTTAACCTTTGAATTTACTCTGTACTTTTATGAACATCTACATGATCAGCAAATTAAATATCGGACAATACATTATTTTCACTGAAAAAAGGCAAGATACAGAGAATAATGTTACAATAAATGGTGATAAAACATTTAAGAAATGTTAAATCTACAGAAATATCCATTTGATAACAGTCACAAAAGTAGCACTGGGTCTTTATGGGTTAAGCGTGTGTCACTTTGTATTATATATCCAGCTCTACATTTATTCATTCTTTAAAGACACTGGATAATATCAGCCACTTTATTTGCTTTTTCTTACTCCATCATATTATAAAAATCTTTAAAACCCACTGTCTATTAAACTCTGGACCTTGGACACATTTTACCTTTAGCAAAAAACTCATGCGATTTTTGCACTTATTGGCCTGAATACAGTTTCAGTCCTGTTTTTATTAAAGGCTCAGTCTCATAATGTGT
>JAPQRP010000001.1:31211399-31228615 GCA_037367295.1 Apogon hyalosoma | reverse complement strand
CATTTACTGTACCCTAACCCTAACCCTGTTTCTACCCTCCATTTACTGCACCCTAACCCTAACCCTGTTTCTACCCTTCATTTACTGTACCCTAACCCTGTTTCTACCCTTCATTTACTGTACCCTAACCCTGTTTCTACCCTCCATTTACTGTACCCTAACCCTAACCCTGTTTCTACCCTTCATTTATTGTACCCTAACCCTGTTTCTACCCTTCATTTACTGTACCCTAACCCTGTTTCTACCCTCCATTTATGGCACCCTAACCCTAACCCTGTTTCTACCCTCCATTTATGGCACCCTAACCCTAACCCTATTTCTACCCTCCTTGTACTGCACCCTAACCCTGTTTCTACCTTCCATTTACTGCACCCTAACCCTGTTTCTACCCTCCTCATCTATCTCATATTTGGCCTTTTCTGTTGCTCATCTTGTCTTTGGAGTGTTTTAATCAATAGTTTTCTCTTTTCTATTTCACTCTGCAGTCATAACCTTCATTTGTGAATGTAAATGGTGTTTTTCCCTCTGTATCCACAGTTGGGTGGGTTACCAGTTCCCTGGTTACCGTGGCAGCCAGTACCTGCTGGAGAAGGGTGACTACAGGCATTTCAATGAGTTCGGTGCCCGCTGCCCTCAGATGCAGTCCATTAGGCGCATCCGTGACATGCAGTGGCATCCACACGGCTGCTACACCATGTCCTCCAAGTAAAACCCAGACCCTAACCCTGACCCTAACCCTGATCGAGGCTGGGGAGGGACAGGCTTTGATATGTTCTCCTTGGTCCCAGGATGGAAAGAGGAACATGTGATGATCTGGAACATTTCAGTCTAGTGAGAAGGGATTAATTCTCCCCAGACTGAAAACTGCTGATAAACTCTGTTTCCATTTCTGTTCTTCCTCTGTCACCGTCTCTGCCTGTCTACCCCCTCCTCTACCCCCCCAACCCCTCCCTCTCCCACACTTCTCCTCCACATCCCACTAACGTCAGCACTCGCTCTGCCCACCTGAGACTGACGGAGGAGCGTGTGTGTGTGTGAGTGTGTGTGCATGTGTGTGTGTTTGTTTGAGACAGATGGAAGCCACATTAACCCTAAACTTTAATAAAGTATCTCACATCCTGTTGAACCCACCTGAAACCATCTCTTATTTAACCTTTTGTTTCTTCTTCTGTGGATATATGTTTGGGCTGCTGGATAAAAACTGATGCTGTAGCTAACCTGAAACCCCTTCTTTATAAAATATTTCACCATCTGATCTAAATGATTCGAAAACTCTGACAGAAAACCTGTGAGCAGGTTGCGCTTGTACAGGTATTCTACGAAACTGTCGTGCAGCTGATAAGGTAAATTTATTAATACATGATTATACGTAATAATAATATTTTAAAAATGACCCAAAAATAGTCATATTCATAAAAAAATTGTATAATAAGTAGGGCTGTCAAAATTAATGCATTAACGCAGATTAATCCATCATCCAGATTGATGTAGTTATAAGTGTGTTATAGTAGCTCAGGAGGTAGAGTGGGTCATCCAATAACCGAAGGGTTGGCGGTTTGAATCCTGCTCTTTCTTAGTCAGTCTGTTGTGTCCTTCAGCAAGACACTTCACCCTCCCCACCTCCAGTGACACTCACACTGGTGTATGTATGTGTATGAATGTTTGGTGGTGGTCAGAGGGGCCGTTTGGCACGAATTGGCAGCTGTGCTTCTGTCAGCCTGCCCCAGGGCAGCTGTGGCTACAAATGTAGTTATAGATGTGTGCTACAGATTGAGTTTACCACCACCAGAGGGAGAATGTGAGAGCGAATGAATAATGGATCAATAATGTGAAGTGCTTTGGGTGCCTTGAAAAGCACTATAGAAATCTAACCCATTATTATTATTATTATAAATATTAACTCCATGAACCCATCTGTAGCAGAATAATTCTGAGTGTCTCTGCCAACACATTTGGGTCAGTTTGTCCAAGTAGAGTTAGCATTAACGCACATGAACAGATAGTCAGTTGATCTGGTAATGACAGGCAGCAGAACCAACCCATAAAGATGTAAGACGATAAACAGCACTTTGGCCCTCTGGATGGAAATATGAGGACAAAAAAAAAAAAAACAAGACAGAGCAGTTGGGTACAGTTGAACTGATGAAACTATTGAAGGTGTTTAATAAACCTGTTCAGTGCAGATATACTCCCTTCTTTCTTAAGTCTGTTTGTACATGAAAAATGAAACACAATTAATATAAATATATCAATATAATATAGATAAAAAATAAATTATATTAGTAGTGATTAATCGAAATGAATCCACAGCAACTCTGTGATTAATCTGATGAAATATTTGAGTTGTTTGACAGCCCTAACAATAAGTCATAAATCAGTCAAAATAATAAGTCATAAATATGACAAACAACAGTCCCCTGTGCCTTGCATTGCATGCAAACACACGGTAACTAGACATGAATCTTCTAAGTCCCATTGTTTTAAAAGGATCCCTAACTCTAACCCAACCTTAGGGTTATAACAGAATGTGTATAGCCAAAATGCATGCGTTACATGCCATTTGAAATCAAATCAAATCAAATTTTATTTTGTTTATGTAGTGCCAAATCATGACAAATATTATCTCATGACACTTTACATACAGAACTGGAATAAACCACACTGTTGAAAAGGAACATTTTCTACTTTCTGTGTTCAACAGAAGCTGAAACACAACTAAATCTAAATCATTTTGAACATGGCTCTAATGTTTGTCATACCACTGAACAATGTGTGCTCATAAACCCTGCCGTTAGATACTAAAGGCAAAATAGTCAAACTCTAGTCTCCACCTTCCATCCATTCATGATCTTATCCAGCCATTATTATTATTATTGTTATTATTATTATTATTATTGTTATTATTATTATTAATATCAGGGACTGAGCCGGCAGGGTGAGTCCCTCTCACTCATAGAGCGAGAGGACTTGCCTGAAAGGCTGTTTTTGTTTTATCATACTGCCTCTACTTTCAACTGGAATTCGACCCCCTCATCATGCTCAAAAACTCACCAAATTTGGCATGCATGTTTCGTCTGGAGAAAAATTCTGTGCATACCTCTGAATTCAGGTATTCAGGTCTGTAGGTGCGCTTGTTTATTTGTCCTTCACAGGAAATTGTTTTCACAATCTGTACAACCACAAGAATAGAGCACATCACTCACCAAAAAAACAAACAAAAAACACCCCCCTCACCAAAAAAAAAACAAATGACATAGCACAACCCAAAAAACAGTAATTCCACCACCATATACCTACAACCACACATATCTAACTAACACATTACAGTCTCTTTAATGATTTTTTCAGTTTTGTTATTGCATTTGGAATTAAACTTCTGCTGAATTTAACTTTGTCATAACTGTCTAAGTTTTTTTTTTTTTTTATAAGCCATGAAAGTTGCAGTGTCTGAAACTAATCATTCACCTCAGCCTTTTCATTCCCATATATTATATAACGATACGTTCACAAAACTCACAAGTCTCACGTGCAAAATTTTTTCAGATACGACGTACGGTTATGAATTAATGGCAATTTGTTTGAGAGGTCTGCTCCATGAGGAGCCATGTTACAAATCACACACACAGTGGCAGTGTACTATAGTGGTTAGTGCATCAGACTACCATGTGGAAGACCTGGGTTTGATTCCTGGGTAGAGTGGACTTTTTTTCAGCTCATTTTCTGGGGCTGGGACAGAGAGGTATGAGTGGAGCTGAGGTGTTGACAGTGGCGGAAGGGGGAACTGGGCCAGAGTGTGAGATCCCACTCAATGCTGCTTACAGCTTTAATTATTATCATCATTATATTATCCACCCATTTTTATCGTTATTATTATAATTATTATTGCTATCAATAATAATAATAATAATAATTATTATTATTATTATAATTATTATTCATTCATTCATTTTCTGAACCCACTTCATCCTCACTAGGGTCACGGGGGTCGCTTGGAGCTTATCCCAGCTACATACGGGCGAAGGCGGGGTACACCCTGGACATTTCGCCAGTTCATCACAGGGCTGACATATAGAGACAAACAATCACTCTCACATTCACACCTATGGGTAATTTATATTAACCAATTAACCTATCAGTGCATGTCTTTGGATGGTGGGAGGAAGCTGGAGAACACAGAGAGAACCCACGCAAACACGGGAAGAACATGCAAACTCCACACAAAAAGGTCTCACCCCCATCGACTGGTGTTGGAATCGAACCCAGAACCTTCTTGTTGTGCGGCACAAGTGCTATCCACTGCACCACCATGTGCCCTATTTTTCTTATTATTATTATTATTATTATTATTATTATTATTATTATTATTATTATTAATTTTTTTATTTTTTTATTTTTCATTTATTTTTGTTATTATTTTTATTACATGAGCCATTCATCCATGATCTGAACCACTTTGTGGCCAGGATTTGCCTAGACACACTCAGACCTTCTGTGTGTTAAATCACTTGGACTTGTGTTGAGACTCATGGACCCAGGTATAATCATTTACAGAATGGACAAGCTTTCTGCCTTTTGTCATTGTTCAAGCACACAGTTATCAAACAGTGCAATCATTATCCTAATGCTGGATCACAGAAACACATTTGAGTTCAAACATTGTTAATGTGTGAATGCAGAAAGCTCTCTGCCTCTTCTACTGTTGCACATTATTATGTTTGAAGCATTCTGTCAGACTTCATGCATTATTTATCCTTCTCACCAAAGAGGATGCTGTGGACTGCAAACGTCAGTGTCCAAATGGATTTCACCACATTTTAGCATTCACACTATTCTGAGAACAAAATATGGTCAGACACGTAATGCTCTCCTACTATTCTAAGACAAATGAAATATTTGGAGATCTCTAACATGTACCATGTCATCATTGCCATGATGTTCATCAACAGAATGATGTGAGAGTGGACTTTCATAGACCAGGTCTTTGGAGTGGATGGGGATGCTTTAAATCATACAAACACAATGAGGCAAAGGTCTGTACGTGGTATTATTTAACCCAAACCCTGCCTTGAAGTGATGCATATGGCAGATAAATAAAAGTCATTATGTCCTTCCATTAATGTGCTCTTCAATCTGCCCACCAATCCAAATGCTTCCTGGTAAATAAAACGCCCACAACCCTAACCCTAATCCTAAAATGTGCATTGTCCCTGAAGATCAAATACGGTAAGAAAAATAATTTAGGTAATGTGACACCCATGAATGAGTGATCACATCATGGTTTTAAACTTAAACTATTTCAGATTAAATGTCACTGATACATCCCAAAATGTGTAATTTGTGTTGTATAAATAGATATGGTTTGCTCTGCAAACAATAATTTCACTTGACCACATAGTTGCCAACTCTGCTTATTTACTTATACTTATTTTCTGTAAAGTCGCTTGGAAAAAATCATCAGTTGCGGGTTGCGGGTTTTTGGGCTTGTTTTCCAAAGTGTAGTTGCGTATTTGGGCTTGCTTCACCACCTGTATGAAATGCGACTGAATCTCCCCGCTGTTCACAACAAAGAGAAACACATAGTTTGTCCTTTTCCAAGATCCGTCCACTCCCTTGTTTCTTAGTTACTGCCCCCACCTGCACTCACTCATGAGCAGCAGTGCTTGACTGATCAGAGTCTGTCAGGGAGAGAAACAAATACAATGAGTGGGAAAAAGTGGGGTAAATACGGGAAAAAAATATTCAAAAGAGTGGGAAAAAGAGTGTATACTGTGAGACTGGATCCGACCTCAGGTGGGAGATGACTAGAAGGCATTCTGCCGATTTTGTAAGTGTGCAATACGTGCTCACCATGCAGATTTAATACAGCATGCTGGCACAGAAAAGCATAAAAAACTCTTCACCTTTCTCATCCATGAGGCTTACAGATACTGGTTGGGTTTTACACTAGGCCTGTTTGAGCTGGCTCAAAGTAAAAAAACAAACAAACAAACATTCATTCATTCATTCATTTTCTGAACCCGCTTTAACCTCACTAGGGTCATGGGGGTCGCTGGAGCCTATCCCAGCTACTTATGGGTGAAGGCAGGGTACACCCTGGACATGCAATGAACTGGCAAAAAAAAAAGAAGAAAGGGGTTTAGACTTTTGAATTGTGTATTATCAAAATGTAGCTTGCTTGAACTATTTTTCTGAGATATTGTACCCCACCTTTAAGGAATATGAATACATGTAATATTGTGAAGATTTTGTATTTCATGTTAAGTAGTATGGCTCTCTGACAACCCAGAATGTTTCCTGTAATGATATATTTGATGCAGTGTTTTGTGGAAATGTTTTTTACTGTTACTGTGTTCTTAAGTGGTAATTTTCACTAGCTTCACTATGGATTACATTGGGTTCTTTGTTCGTTTGCTGCGCACCGTGCTTAACATGGAAAAGCCCTATAACCAGCATATCTGGACAAGAAATAATATAGCATTAGGTTTTCATAGTCAGCAGTTCAAAGCCAGATATAAGGAGGTGTTGTATCTTTATTATTTTTCATGGTTATTAAAACATGTACTGTAGCAAATGATTCTGAAAAAGTTAGGAAAATGTTGTAAGTTGAAGGATGTCAATTGGAAAAGGTTGATTCAGGAAATATAAATATGAATAAGAACGTAATGTTGACCATGAATTACATGACAGATGTATGTCAATAAAGAACAAGAGAAGCGACTGAAGGGAACATTTGGCCTGGTGCGTATCTGATTATCTTTTCTGTTCTTTACAGAACAAAATTAATCTGTATACAGGCCTCATGCCTGGGGTGTGTAACAGTAACATCTGCATTTTCCAACTGTCTCTGGTCTGTAAAAGGGGTTCAAGTTCAATTTTGATCATTTTAAAATACATATTTTCTAACATTTCCTGTTCCTCTTGATGTTGATGGGAAATTTATAGTAATCGATATTCTGACCACCATAATGGTGTGTGACATTCATGGGGTTTTTGGCTTTTGTATGTTTGTGGACTAAAATGGAAGTTCTATTATAGGAGTACTGAGTAATATGAAGGCTTACCAGTTTAACACACACGTCTGAAATAGCAAAGTCTGCGCAGTTGATATATTATTAATCATTAATGATATTCATCTACACAAAGACACTAATCACATTAATGACTGCTCACAACCCACACTCCATTCTTCTCATCTGTAAATGCAGTTTTTGCAACTATCATCATTGCTCCTCTGAAAACCACCCCATCTGCAAGTGCCTTCTTTTTCTTTATCAAAAAATGTATGCCTGAGAGCCAGTTAGCATAGAGCGCTGCCTGTGAGCCAGTTAGCATGGAGCGCTGCCCAAGAGCCAGTTAGCATAGAGCGCTGCCTGTGAGCCAGTTAGCATGGAGCGCTGCCCAAGAGCCAGTTAGCATAGAGCGCTGCCTGGGGCAGCATGGTGAGTAGTAGTTAGCATGGTAGCTTTTGTGACATACTGACCTATCTCTCCACATTGTGTCACTTGGCCATTGCCACAGTCAATTCAGCTTTATTTATAGAGTGCATTTCATGTGCAAGCGTTACGGTCTCCAAACAATAAAAAGGTAAAATTGGCTCAAAGGAAAAGGAGACCCGAACAAATGAGGGCACCACAAAAATTTAATTATTTAAGGGGTTTTATTAATCAAACAAATATAATCAAAATCATTAAGAATTAAATCATTTGCAAAAATAACAGGAACTCAAAAGCCAATACATACCAAAACTAACTCAAAGAACCAAAAGGACTTGGAGATACTGGCAAAAATCAATAAAATTGAGGGAGAAGGCAGGCCACCCCCTATAGGGACGTAGAAGCTGCTCCCCCTCCCTAACTGAAAACTTTCTCCAACTAAAGCTAAAAACAAAAAGATTGGCCACCAGCTACCCCCAGGCCAAAACTAAAAGAAATTAATCTAAATGTTAACTTAAAAGAAAAAGGCTTTTTTGCCTATAACTTGTGTCTGAGGTGTTGCTGCATCTGGGTCCCTCGAGGCATTCAGCCGACTGGCTTTTGTAGAGCCCAGGGCTGACAATCAAGGCAGCAGGATTTTCAAATCAGCTGCAGGTGTGTCAGCCTGACTGAGAGAGAGAGAACAACAGCCAGGATTAAGCAGGGCATGATGTCATGGCCCCACGCAACAAGACAGACTCAATGTACTTCACAACAGGTTTATAACAAAAAATATGCATATGAAAACAAACAACAGTCAAATAAACAGTAGAAGAAGGGAATGGATTAATGTCCTGGGCATCCCCCGTCCTTAGAACCTCCTTCTCAGCAAGGAAAAACTCCAAAAACCCAGTGGGAAAAGAGAAACCTCAGGGAGAACCACAGTGAAGGAGAGATCCACTCCCATGGATGGACAGGCTATAGATGAACCAGGACTGATGGACGTCCATTTGCAGATGTAGTTCCAGTCATCCCACAAATGAGATGCACACAGTTTTCTTTCATAGTAGTAAAAATAAGAACTTTTCCTCTCATTCCCTGTGAAAATGATAAGTTGTCTTTCTTTTTCCTGCCATGTTTTTGGGGGTGGAAACCGCATGCTGCTCTTTGGCTCATGTGTTCCATGAAGGTGACTCACATGGTCCCTGCGGGTACCCACAGACAGCCAGTCGGCCAAGGAGTATTAGTGCGATACGATTACGATACGATTCACCCCTGTTCAAAATGCAGTGCCATTCATTAATGATTTGACAACGATTTGACTTTATACAATGCGATTCAGTTCAATACGATTCATGATGCAATTCAAAATAATTCAGCACAATACAAAGAATTTCCAAGCCCACATCTGCTTTCTAAACATCACAATTCTTCTGTTCTCCCTCTTTCCATGTGAAGGATGTATTTAATACTTGATTGTATTATATAAAGCAAACCAATGAAATCAACTTAAAAAGAAGATCAATCTGGTACAGACAGAAGACTGTTTTAGTCCTAATAAACACTAAATCAGAAACAAAAAAATGTTTTGTTCATTACATTTGTTTTTAATCTGATTCTCTACTTACACAATGCATTTATTTAGGCAATTTCTTTTTGAAAAAACACACACGAGGTATTCACACAGTCCTTTTCTCAGGTCCTTTTACTAATAGTATTCTCTGTAATTTTACAATGTTTTACGAAACACTTAACTAACTTAACTATTACGCATTTCCCCAGCATCAACAATGTGCAAATAACTTCATCATAGTGCAATTCCCAGACTACTGCCTGCCAGACTGATGTACTCAAGTTTTCCATCTTCCTTCTTAAAAAATCTTAAATATCCCCAAACTTTTAACATTTGTGTCTTCAGAGGTCCACTGAATATCTCCTCTTCACCTGTCATCTCCTTCCCTCCATGTTTGCTGTTTACTGTACCACCTGGTTTCTGTATGTTTTAATAACAAAACACCAAAAAATAGTGATGGTGTGTTCAAGGCGCCTCAAGAATGCAGGTGCAGAGGAGATAAAGTTTGTAATATTCATTGTAACCATGGGTTTTACCAATGCAGACACACTAAGAAAGATACATTGCACATTTAGCCGGCAGTTGTATCCGATGCACACTGAAGCTACCGGTGCAGTTGCATCGCAAACATCAGTCATGGCCTACCGATTCAAAACGGTGAATCTCTCCATGTTTTGTGTCCGTGCCTGCCTTCAGCTCCTTGGAATGCGTTGTGTTGATACTGCCTGGACCCACTCCCTCAATTATTGCGACAGTTTATCGACCCCCTAAGCACCACAGTGATTTTTTCATCCACCCTCTCTTCTAATATAAAACTGTTGGGTAACTTCAATTTTCACATGGACACTAGAAATGTACCCCTCACCACAGACTTCATCTCGCCTTGAAAGTTTTGGATTCCATTAATTCATAATTATTAATAATTAATTCATCCCAGCACACAAAAAAAGTACATACCCTGGATCTGGTCTGCTGTTCTGGTCTCACCCCCTCCAACAGTTCAGGTGATGAACGCCACATCTCCAACAATTTCCTCCTCTCCTTCCTACATCCCTCTGCCTCACCACTCTCAAGACGCCACCTCTCATTTCATTTTGAAATATTTAGGACATCATTTTACTCACTCTCAGCTCCAATATTGACAACATTCTACTTTTGGACTTTCCCTCAACCCCTGATCAACTCGTTGCACTCTACAATAATGGTTTAACAAACATCGTCAGTGTTACCCCACTGAAAACACAGTCTGTTTCCTTCTCCCCAACCGCCACCCAGTACATCCCTGATCTCTGTCTAATGAAGGCAAAGGGTCATACACTCGAGTGACTTTACAAGAAAACTGGTCTTTCTATTCACATGGAATTGTTTAAAACCCATATACTGCACTACAAGGACTCAGTTACTCAATCCAAATCAAACTACTACACTGGTGTAATTGTCTCCTTTGAAGGAAATGCCAAAACACTGTTCACCCAACTTAATAAAACTCTCCAGCCACCTGACTCCCTACCCCCTCCCCACACCTGTACTCATCTGACACCTGCAATTCTCTAATATTATTTTTCATTGAGAAAATGTATAATATTCACCAGCACCTATGTCCAACTTCACCGCCTGTCTCTGCCCGAACCACTCACACTCCATCAGTTGTTTTCCGGTTTTTCAACTCCCCAATACCTCAATCTCATCAAAAAATCTAAGCTCTCCACTTGTCACCTCAATTTCCTCTCCATACCTCTGGTCAAATCCTGCCTCCTCTCTACTTCCCCTTATATCTGCCATCATTCACTCTTCCCTGACCGCTGGAACTGTTCGCCCCTCAATTCAAATCTACACCTGTCACCCATATCCTGAAAAACCTGACTTAGATCCCAATAACTTCAGTAACATCTGCCCCATCTCTAACTTACCTATTATGTCCAATGTCGCCACTCAACTTCATACACATGTAATACAATCATTTCCAGTTTGGTTTCCGCCCCCATCACAGCACAGAAACTGCCCTCATAAAAATCATCAATGATCTCTTTCTTGCAGCTGACCCTGGTTTACTTTCTATTCTCATCCTCCTTGACCTGTGTGTGGCTGCCAACACCATTTACCCCATCCTCCTCAATAGACATAGACTCTTCCATTGGCATCAACCCCCCCCCCCCCAACACACACACACACACACACACACACAGGTTTCATTCATACCTATCAGGCCACACTCAGTTTGTTCAGCTCAAATCCTTCAGGATAGATCCCTCCCCAGTTACCTCAGTTATGCCCCAGGGTTCTGTCTACCTCTGCCCCCTCAACAATATCTTCAGAAAATTTGACATCCATTTCCACAGCCTTGCTCTAACTCTCCACTAAACCATGCTCCACACTCCCGCCCTCCTCCCTCACCTCCTGCCTCTCCAAAATTAAATCCTGGTTCAATTTTCAATTCAAATCAATTTTATTTTTGTGGAGCCCAATATCACAACAAGGTTATCTCACAGGGCTTTACATAGTTAGTTGGATATAAACAAACAACAGTCAAATAAACAGGAGATGAGGGAAATGGTTCACCTCAAACTTCCTAAAACTCAATAGTGATAAAAACTGAAATACTCCTCATCTGTACCACACCCACTTTATTCACTTTATTCTCAGTCAACAGCTCCTCAGTTTCCCCCTCACTCCAGGTTAAGAATCTGGGTGTCATCGTCGATGGTCCACTATCTTTCAAATCCTACATAAATAACATCACCCTCTGTCCTCCCATATCGATGACTGCAACTCACTTTTATTCGGTTTACCTCAAAAGTCCTTCCATAAGCTTCAACTGGTTCACAACTCTGCCAGCTGAATCATCACTAAAACCCCCTCCAACCCCACATCACCCTCTCACTATGACATCACCCCCCTTCTACTCACACATCAGTCACCTCCTACCACCAGATCACCCCTCCTACTCCCACATTACCCCCCCCACCACCACCACATCACCCCCTCCATACACATCTGACCTCCTCCATACCTATCTGACCTCCTCTGATCCTGTCTGCCGTCCTCCTCCATACCTGTCTGACCTCCTTTGTACTTGTCTGACCTCCTTTGTACCTGTCTGACCTCTATACCTCTCTGACCTCCTCCGTACCTGACCTCCTCCATACCTGTCTGACCTCCTCCTCCGTACCTGTTTGACCTCTATACCTCTCTGACCTCCTCCGTACCTGACCTCCTCCATACCTGTCTGACCTCCTCCTCCGTACCTGTTTGACCTCCATACCTCTCTGACCTCCTCCGTACCTGTCTGACCTCCTTCATACCTGTCTGACCTCCTTTGTACTTGTCCGACCTTCTCTGTACTTGTCTGTCCTCCTCTGTACCTGTCTGACCTCCTTTGTACTTGTCTGTCCTCCTCTGTACCTGTCTCACCTCTGTCCATATCGCTACTCCAGTCCATTTCGACCCCCTGACACAATCCCTCCGACCACCTCACTGTGGCCCATTCCACCTTCCCTGTACCACATTATTTGCACTTGTTTTTTCCTCTGTATTTTATTTATTGTCTTTTTGTTACAATGAGCTGCCATTACTATAGTCGTATGGTGAATTGTTGATATATGTTATAGTGTACAGTAGTTGAGAAACAACATACGATGTTCTAAGACAACTGGGGATTATTGGATGGGGGGGGGGGTAAAGCACATTTAATTAATGTAAAACAATTTATTAAATTGGTTAAAAAGTATAAAATTATAAGTCGGTAAATGTCTGTTTAGGGAATTGTGTCCAGCTGTGGGAGCTGGGTCTTTGGTACAGTCTCGGGGCTGGAAAGAGGCCAGGTATTAATTAAATAAATAATATAGCAGGCGTTCAAGTCTTGATGTATACAGACAGAAAATTTATATAAAAATGATTAACGCACAGATGTGAACTTACCTGTGTTGGGTTCCTAGTGGAGTGGTCCGTCGGGCAAACAGTCCCCAGGGGTCTGATGGGCTAATTATAGTTCCACCCAGGTGACGCACAGATGTGAGTTTAGTAAGGGTGTTAGGTGTTGGGTTTAGGTAAATATTTCTGTATATATATTTGGGTCTAATATTTTATTGTTGTATAGATATGTTGTGTTTGTATATAGTTGTGTATATAGATTAAATATGAGGTTGGTAATGTATAGTTCACTGTATTTTATAGACTTTGTGTGTAAATGGTTAGTTGGCATATTTACCATCACTGGAGGCAGCATTAGGTATAATGCCTTTCAGTTGTCTTTGGTTTACGTTGGAGTTGGGTGGTGTATGGATGCCAGACATTTGAGTTTGTGAATTGCCTCCAGAAATTATTGAAAATGAAACCTGAAAAAGAAAACCCTTAAAGTGCCTCAGACTGGAGTCTGCTCTACCACTTTGAAGGCTCGACTGCTCGGTCAGCCTGACACGTTTGTATTTTATTTAGTGTCTTTTATCCTTTGCTGTACAGTGTCCTTGGGTTTTATGAAAGACACTTTCAAATAAAATGTATGATAATAATAATAATAATAACAATTATTATTATTATTATTATTATCATAGTTGTTGTTTTAGGTGTGTGACTTACTCTCACCTCAGGTATAATAACAAATAAGAAAGTGGTTTATGGCTGCAGAATGAGTCCACCATTGACCAACAGGTGCCAGTGTTATGGTGCATTAGCATCACATACTAAGTTTGAATCATAGAGTTCATATCCCCTTAAATAAAAAGCCAAGATCAAAACAACAAACACTGACACTGAATTAGGGCGTCTTCCTTTCTGTGGCCACCAAAAGCAAAGAAGAGATGGGAATTCAAGAGATTACAAACTGGAACTTCACCAGTAGATGTCACTGAATGTCATTCATTTAATCTGTTAAGTGCACATGCTGTGGTTGATGTTTTTCTTTGTTTTGTTTTTTTTTGTTTTTTTTTTAAATTAGGTATTAAAGACTTGCTGCCTGCCTTGTTGCCTGGTAATTTACTTGTACAGCTATGCCAAAAATAAGCATTAAACTTGTAAGACAGAAAATCTACTGTTCTGATACTTCTAATATTTCTGTACATGCATTGGGGTGTGATGTCATTGTTTCCTAAACTTTATTTTATATAGATTCATATATACTGTCAAAAATCTTTAGCTTAAAGGGTGTTTTGAAAAATGTACTGTAGTGATGTAAAATAGCATGTGAGTTTAGATGAGACACTAAAACATAGACATGTTTCTATCATTCATATTCATATCTGTGTTCATAAGCACAGTGCCTAAACCTACCACAGGATCATGATGTTTTTCTGTTTACAACATCTCCAATATAAGGCTCTGTTCAGACCCAGTGTAACAGGCCAAAGTTTACCCCCTGTCTGGAATATACCCGGAGTTAAAGCGCCTTAGGCCAGATTATATGCCGGGTATAAACTGGCCTAGACTTTGGTCTATTACACTAGCATCTGTATGTGTTATCTGTGACCTGATCATAGGTGGACAGCTGTAAATACGTCAGTAATGATTGGATTTCACTTCCCTGCCCTCCATGTGTGTAAACAAGCTTATCTAATACCCTCAAACACAGCTAAGCAAGCTTTCCTTTCACACAGGCATTATGGATGCAGCAGGAGCTGTCAGGTTTAACAGACTTGACACATAATGTTTCTTTGGAATTGCATCATGAATAACAAAACCTTCAGAGCCATGATGGGTAAATGAAAAGAGGTTTTGCTGCCTTTTCATCTTTAGTTGTTAAAATTGGATTGCAAAAATGATTCACTTTCATCCCAAAGAAGCCACAAGTAACTTTCAAAGTGGAATGTTTTCTTGCTTGTCACTCAGTGAATATATTTGTGTTGTAAGTCAAAGCATACACATAAATACTAGGGGTGTAACAGTGCAGAAAATTTTCAGTTTGGTACATTTTCAGTACAGGGTTCCTCGGGTAGATACACTTTCGATATTTTTTCAGTACAGTGAAGGAGACCAGGGTGTGGGGGTGTTTGTGTGTGTGGGGGGTATAATGAAGGGTGCGCTCCATAACTACCGAAAACCGAAACTGAAACTTGACATGCTTCGAACATCTGACTGGGCTTCTGTGCCTCTGTTATACTCTCTGTTGTCATGTTTACACTCCCACTGTCCACCCATTGGTGCCCCAGCCTCAGACTAATGTGTTTTGTTTTTTGTAGTGGCGCTGCTGCAGAATGTATATAGGAGAAACCCTGCACATGGGTTCTGCTTGTGTCCACCCTGCTTCCCAGGTGTTTGCGTTCTTCACATAGGCTACATGTATTTGTTTGGTACACCTCCGTATTGTATCGAAGGCCCCAAACCGAAACGGTTCAGTACAAATGTTGCACCCTAATAAATGCAGTAGTGTATGGTGGGGTTTCGGTCAGGGCCTTCGGTAAACAATAGTAAACCACATACACATCCCTGCTACAACCAATGCAAACATATACAAATAATGTGTTCTTTCAGATGCAAACCATAATGTACATGACATAAAACTCTTTGACCTGTCACTTAAATTAAAACCATGTCCATCTTTTCTGACAGTTTTCAATGACATTCTCTTGGAGTTGTCCCTTTGACTTAAGTTGATTCAGCTACTCTTTCTCAATAGAGAGCAATGCCAAAGATGTCAGCTTTGTTTGTCCAGTTGTGTTCCTTTCATTAGTTTTTAACAGTTTTCTCCACAGAGGATGGAGACACTGGGATTTGTAGCATCTAGCATGTGAGTACATAAAGGTCTGCTTGAAAAACATCATGGTACAAGCATGTTGTTGATCACAGCCATGTGAAGCTCACTGTAGTGGGTGCTTGGTTGTTCTATCACTGTCTCCTTTACAGTAAAACACAGGTGGGGCAAGTGGAGCGGGTTGCGTGCTAGGCTACATACTAACCCACACAGACCGACTCTCCCCAGTCTTCAGGTAAATCCAAAGGCAGAGGTTTGGCACTGTACATTCACAACTCATGGTCTATGGCTATGAGCATTATTAGAACATACCGCTCCTGTGATTTGGAATACCTGGCAGGGAAGTGCAGACTGTTTAAACTGGTTGGTGAACTCTGCTCCCTCATGATTGCAGTGGCCTATGTACCACTGCAAACTAATGCTAAGTTAGCACTGGAGTAGCTGTACTGCCTGATCAGCAGGCAAATGGATGCTAACCCAGAGGCGGCTGTGATCATAGCAGGGGACTTTAACCATGTGGAACTAAAAGCAGTGCTCACCATATTCCCCAAATTTATCACCTTCCCATCCAAAGAGAATAATATCCTGGATCAGGTCTACTGCAATATCCCAGAAACATACAAAGCTGTAGAAGCTCCACACCTTGGATCACATCTCTGTGGAGCTGATCCAGGCCCACAAAGTCTCTGATCTGCAGGACAAAACCCACCACCAGGACAGTTCAGATTTGGACTGAGGAGGTGTGCTTTGCATTACAGGACTGTTTTAAGACACAGACTTGGGGGTGTTCAGAGAGGGCGCTGATCTGGAGGAATAAACAGTATCTGTCGTGTCCTATGTTCAGTTCTGCACTGATGCTGTCCTACCCACAAAGACCATCAGGGTTTTCCCAAACCAGAAACCTTGGGTGGGCAGCACAGAATGGCCCCTGCTCAAAGTGCGGGATGCTGCCTGTAGGTCAGGGGATAGCCTAGCTTACAGCAGGACCAGGAAAGAACTGAAAAAGGCATCCAGCGAAAGACAGGTACAAACGGAGGCATTGAGGAGTACTTCACAAACAATAACCCACACAGCATGTGGAAAGCCATCAGGACCAGCAGGTCAGCCATGACCCCACCCTGCTTGACACCTTGAACTGCTTCTTTAAAGGATCTGTATGTAGGATTGTGGCCAAAACTGGTACTACAATCACATTAAAAATACTGTAGAGTGTGGTATCCCCTCCGCCTCCCTGCAGACTAGGGGTTTCTAGAGCCAGCATGAGTGTCTACTAAAAGGAGCTACTATGGCAAGTGTTGAGACCTACACTGGTATTTATACCAGGCCCAGTCTCTTCACCTGGGCCACAGTCTCTTCTCCCAGGAGAAGAGACTGCGGCCCACCCCCAGCGAGAGCTGGAGGTCACTGCTCGATAAAGCTAAGGGAACCACATGGTCCTCAAAAAGCAGAGACAAGATCCCCCCATCACCGAACTCGACCCCCTCCACCACCTGGCTGTGAGTTTTAATTTATTTAATTTCATTGTAATTTAATCTAGTTTTTACATGGT
>JAPQRP010000001.1:31160918-31175995 GCA_037367295.1 Apogon hyalosoma | reverse complement strand
TAAACTTTGTCAACTTTGAGACCGAGCTGAATCCAGACTCATCCCTGGAGCTGCCAACAAAAGAACACGCTAACAGTATGTTTGGTGTTAATGTGGTATTTGAATCTGGAAGTGCTTTGGTGAATAGAAAACTCCTTCCTGCAGAGTGTGTCTAATACTTTATGTGGGTCGACTGTTCCATCTTGGTTTTTTTTGTCCTCATATTTCCATCCAGAGGGCTGATGTGCTGTTTATGGTCTTCCATCTTTCTGGGTTGGTTCTGCTGCCTGTCACTACTGGATCAACTGACCATTTGTTTATGTGTGTTAATGCTAAACTGACCCAAATGTGTCGGCAGAGACGTTCAGAGTCATTCTGCTGCAGATGGGTTCATGAAGTTAACATTTACAATCACATTAATCATGAGGATGGATTAATTTGCGTTAACGTGTTAATTTTGACAGCCCTAAAAGAAACTAATACATAAATAACAAGTGGTGCCAGGCACAACAAACCCTGCCCCTTGCACGTATTGTAGCTTATGCCTGCAGATGTCATTATGTCTATATATGTGCTGATGTCAGCATATCAGTTATATCCATATATGTGCCAAGTTTTAAGTAAATTGAAACAAAATTTATGTTTTTATAGACATGAAGAAATGTCGCCCATTCTAACTAAATGGGGGAAAAAAAAATCATCAAAAAATTCAGTGAAAATTTTAAACTTTGACCTGTTTTTCCCAAAATGTAACCACATCTATTCTGGGTCACTGGCAATCTATAAATCCAATTTGGTATGAATTCAACCAATAGTTTTGCTGCTAGAGTGTTTACAATCAAACAAACAAACAAACCGAACCAAAAACAATACCCCTAGCCTCCCCTTCAGGGGGCGGAGTAACAATATGAACAAAAAATCAGTCAATGAAATTGCCCTAAAAAGACTGAAATGAGTTGGAGGTTTTTATTTGATCAAAGTATCACTGAATAGGAAGGAGCAGGATTCATGAGCTGTCCTGCAGACAGACAGACTTTGTCTTCATTCCAGACCATCACATTGTCGATGACATTATACAGACTCTTTTACTTTGAATATAGATACATTTGACATGTTATGCCTTTATAGGGACAACATGTCATATTTAGTGACAATAGTGGCAAAATTGCATCCCAGATATTCCTGTCTTTATCAGGAAGCAGAAGAAACAGAAACAACTAAACCTGAGTCAGAGCAGAGGACCAGGGGGATGACAGAAGAGGACAGAGGCATCCATATTGAAGCCCATTCAGGATCAACTCAACAGCCACGGCCACGGCAGAACTGGACTCAGAGCAGCATCAGAATAAATGGACTGTTTTCCCTGACAGTATAAATGAGAAGTACAGATACATTTGACTCCCTTGGCTTCAGTCCAGTTCTCGCTTCTCTTTTCTCATCAGAGTAAAGACATCAACATAAACAACAGAGAATCTGGAGTTGACAACTGTGTGAATAGTTAGTGGGTGGATATTTATTTTTTTAACGTATTTCTTTGTAGTTTGATCAGAATGAAATGAACGACTGTTGAATTCCTCCAGTTGTTCGGGAGGTATGCATTGTTATCATCTTCCCAGCAGTTGGGGGTGACATAAAAAAAAGACTGCCTTTGTTTTTTTTCAGGAGTCATTCATTCTCATCAGTTTTATTCAGAACATCTAATATCTGGTGATCTACTCTATCTACAGATTTGTCCTAATTTAGCACAATCTCAGGGTCTTAATAGAAGATAGACAGTATGAGTATGGCCTACTCGGGTAAATGATCTCACTCATCATCTTGCCAGCATATTCCTCACGAATATCTACACTCTGACCAATAAAATGGATGAAGTGAATGGATTTCAAGCACAAAAATCTCTTAGGGACTGCTGTGTTCTGATTTTTACAGAACCATTTTTAGTTAGTTAGTTTAGTTGTATTTCGAGCACATAAAATTATCAGATAACAAAGAACGATGAACATGGTCAAACAAAATTTTTGGCGCTTGAAAAGGAGTGGGAAGAAATATAACTTATAGACTCCCACCCCCTTTTTACAAACTAATAATTAAATTAATTCTGCTTCCTTTGCTTTGTTAACACACTTAAAAAATTATATATATTACAATAACACAAAGCATCCACACAAACCGGTCACATACACATGACAGTCTGTATTAATTAATTACAATAATATCTTATTTTATGCATTCTTCTATATTATAACTAGATGTTGTTCACTTATTCAGATAATGTTCTATATATTGTTATTATACTGGATTTATACATCCTTTTAAATGCACAAACATGGCTCAAGGTGAAAATCCCAACAAGGCTGTAGCACTAACTAGCCCAACACTATACCGAGCGGACCGTACACAAAACTCCAGTAAGAAGAGGGGTGGTGGGGTATGTGTCTATATCAACAGTGATTGGTGTATTAACCACACTGTACTAGACAGCTACTGTTCTTGGAATACATTCTGCTGAAGTGCCATCCATTTTATCTACCGCCAGAGTTTTCTGTTGTTACCATCATGGCTTTTTACATTCCACCACAAGCTAATGCTAAGCTAGCACTAGCACAGTTACACGGGGCCATCAGCAGACAACAGGGGGGCAGGGTTTGCCCTCCCTTGTGGCCCAATTGTTGAAATACACATGCTAAAGTGCCTCTTGGCAGGGCCATTTCTTGCTATAAGTGGACTACGCAAATGCGTAGGGCCCCACAAAGCCACTAGGGGGCCCCTGAGGCTGATGTAGGCTACAGCCTCATCTGAGAATCTAAATCACTTGTCTATATTCTTTAAATGCTTAGAAATGAATTATTAAGGCTATAATAGCAATATAAGCCACAGTAAGATAAGCTTTGGCTATTTTGTGGCACATTTAGGCCAAAGCTGTTGGGCTGCACTCCACTGTCTGTCACGCAGTGGATGTCCATGGGTATCCACTGACGGGTATGATGGGAATGAAATGACAGACTGCAGGTTCCCTTCATTCGTGATGACAAGGTACTATGGCTTCCAAATGGAGTTATCCAAGCCCCGAAGCAGCTGCAGGAGAGAAAAAAAAAAGACAAGTAATCTGACACCACACGTGTTTCCGCAATGATTGACAGCACACAGCATCTGACCAATCAGCAGTCAGATGAGCTGACAGGTTGTTGGATGAGGAGGAGAAATGGTTCTAAAGGACAGAATGAATCTGGAGCAAGCAAAAGAAAAAAAAAATCAAAACAAGAGGAGGCTCATGCTTCACTTGAAGGTGAGTATGCTGTTGAAGTAAAGAAGAAAAACTTTGTGGCCCGGTACTGGGTCCACCAGCGGCGGCTCTGTCTCCTCCATGCTGGAGGTCCAGGAGCCGTCAGTCAGCTCCTCCCCTCTCTGTTCCCCAGTCTCCCGTCTGTTTCCAGGGTCCCATTCCTTGTGGGGACCTGCGCCTTGTGGGGTCCTGGTTCTCATCCCATGTCTCTTGGTTTCAGTTGAGCTTATTATTTCTAGTCAGACTGTCAGTCTGTAAGTTTTCCTGTCTGTCTTATAAAGTGTTTGTTCATGTCCTCATTTCCATGTCTCTCACCTGTCTTCCTCTGTTCTGTGCTTTCAGTCCTTAGTTCAGGGGGGCCAGATCCAGTCCTCGAGGGCCACTATCCTGCATGTTTTAGATGGATCCCTTTTCCAACACACCTGATTCAAATGATGAGGCTATCACCAAACTCTGCAGAAGCCTGATAATGACCTTCAGGTGGGCTGGAAGAGGAAAACATCTAAAACATGCAAGATAGCAGCTCTTGAGGACCAGGACTGGACATCCCTGCCCTAGTTCATCTTTCATCCTCTCATCCTTTTGTCCTCTGTCTTATAACTATTGTCCTAGCCCTGTAGTCTTGGTGTTTCAGCTCCTTTGTCTGTCTGACTCACTGGTCAGTCTGTCGTTTCTCTTTTTTCTAATTTGTTAGTCTTTTTCGGTGATAGTAATTTTTTAATGGGAGCGGGGGGCCTCAAAATAAAATTCTGCTTAGGGCCCCAATTTGGCCAGGGGTGGCCCTGCCTCTTGGGAACCAAAACGCATGCTATAGTGCCCTCATGGTTGGCAAAATACAACTGCCCTCTTGGGTGGCAAAAATGTGTTCTAAAGTGCCCTCTTGGAAGGAAAAAAAGCATGCTAAAGTGTCCTCTTGGGAGCCAAAACACATGCTAAAGTGCCCTCCTAGTTGGCAAAGTACAACTGCTCTCTTGGGTGGAAAAAACACTAAACTGCTCTCTTGGGTGGAAAAAACACTAAACTGCTCTCTTGGGTGGAAAACCAAACTAAACTGCTGCCATTGGGTCATTTTATGGTGTCGACAAATTAAACCCTGTTTATGTTCAATGCACTTTGTATGGCCATTAGCCCATATTTTCTGTTTTTATTTTATTTTATTTTATTTTATTTTATTAATTTTTTTTGCAAACAGTTGATAGGCTAATAAACTTTCTACATTTTATTCTTTATCAATTTACACTTTGTTTTAGTTCAGGTAGATTCATTGTATTTAGTAAATGGAATAAATTGATAGCAACGAGATAGATAGTAACTAAAGTTTTAAAAACACATTCCCATTGTTAAAAGGAGTCCATTTCATCCATTTAAGTATTCAGTGTTAGGCACACTCTTTCTCAAATGGTCATGTCAGTGGGGGTGCACCTGATTGGCCAGTGAACACCTGCCCTGACCCTAACCTTCACCTGGTGTTGTAGTACTCCAGACCATTTTCTGTTGTCTCGGTCTCATCTCGGACTTGACCCTTCAAGGACTCGGTCTTGACTCAATCTCGGACCACAGCGGGAGAAGAACTTGTAATTTAAGAGCGAGTCCTCGAGACCAACAGAGTTCCATTCCATTTCAGCTGCTGGTGTAGTCCAGGGTATACCAAATTATTTTGCAGTCAGCATTGTGTATAAACGCTTCTAAATCCCCCTGACGCGAACCATTCCGTGAGTGTTCATATCCAGACTGACGGAGAGGAGCAGTCTGACGGCTCCACTCAGGTGCCAGATCCCACTATCCCAGGCTACGCCGGGCTAAACTTAGTGCCAAGCCATGCCGTGCTAACCATGACCGTGTGTGTGTGTGTGTGTGTGTGTGTGTATGCCATTTGAGGTTGTGAGTCATATGGGACGATTTGAGTCTCCTCTGGAACCTGATTGGACAACCCAGGTGCTAGTGCCATCCCAGTTGATTGACAGGGGACTGCACGTCTTGTTGAAAGATGACTGCACGTCTTGTTGAAAGATGCACGATTATTGGAAATGCGAATGAGAATGGCAGAATAAACATCTTTCAAACTGATGATGACTAATATCAATGGCCCACCTATTTCCAAGTTTAATCCTAGAAAGTATCCAAGGACCTGGTTCAGATTCATGGTGCTGCCTTGTCTGTGTGTTCTAGACAGTGGAGTGTGAAATCTGCAGAAAGTAAATCTGTCTGGAATTTACTGGAGTAAGAGTAAGAGTAAAGGTTAGAAACCCAGTACTGGGATGACAGGAGTAGATCACTGTTGATGTGTGGAAATGCATATATTTTTGTATATTGTTGATTTGTAACATAAAACTGAGTACTGCAATCACATTCAAAATACTGTAAAGTGTCCCCTCCACCTCCCCCCAGACTAGCGGTTGCCAGATCCAGCATGAGAGTCGACTACAAGGAACTACCATGGTCTCTTCTCCCGGGACAGAGTTGCAGTGTTTTCTCCCAGGGCTGGACCACGGTGTCTTCACCCGGGCTGTGGTGTCTTCACCCAGGCCCGTACCAGGAGAAGAGACCACAGCTCAGCCCAGGAGAGGACACTGTACGGGTACGGACTGGAGTACGATGTGAGAAAGTGCCCTCTGTCACCTGACTTAAAGGCCCTCTTCTTCTCATTTAAGAGAACCTCTATGTCTGGATTAATCCAGAGTTTGTTTTTGGAGAGACACCGTACAGTCCCGGTGGGTTTGGTGTTCTCCACACAAAAGTTTATGTAGTCTGTGATGTCATCTGTTAAACTGTCAATGTCCTCATGAGAGTCATTGAATATTTCTCACACCATTGTATTGAAACAGTCCTTCAGAGCCTCTTCAGCCTTCTCAGACCACTTCTTCACAGTGTGGGTCAAAGCTGGTTGCCTGTTAACAAGGGGCTTGTATACAGGCAGGAGATGAACCAGGTTGTGATCAGCTCTTACCAGAGGGGGGAGGGGTGATGAGACGTATGCTTCCTTGGTGTACTCAGTGCCATTCTATACTCACAGGTACATACAGCACACACACACACACACACACACACACATACATATACATATGTACAAAAAAGTTTTATACAACTGTTTTTTTAATTAACTGTTTTTGTTATTTGTTTTTTTTTTTAAACTTGCATTGTCTTTTTTACATAACTTTTGTATACTTGTACTTTATTCTTGAATGTTTAATTGATTTGTGTAACTCACTTGAGCACCTTACAGAATGTACAACCAAATTTCGTTGCATTGTACGAAGGTATTTTGCAATGACAATAAAGTTTATTCTATTCTATTCTATTCTATTCTATTCTATTCTATTCTATTCTATTCTATTCTATTCTATTCTATTTAAAAGGTTATTATCTTCATTTTGTGGGGGTGTAATGGTGGTCCTTTCTGCGTGGAATCTGTATGAACCTGAACCCTCTTGGGTACTCCAGCCTCCTCACACCATTCCAAAACATGAACCTTAATAAGTCAATTGGTCTATATCGTGTGACTTAAGGTGTGAATATGACAATTAATGGTTGTTTGTCTGATGAACTGCTGACACATCCTGGGTATAATCCACCTTCACCCACTGGTAGCCAGGATAGGGTACCCTTGGGTGAACCACTGGTTAGGAAAACAAAACAATCAAACAAACAAACAAACAAACAATGAATGACAAACAAATGATCAACGAATGAATGAACAAACAAATGAGTTCCTGCTATATGATAACCTTGACAGACTACGGAGGCTGTAACTGTGAACAACATGGAGCCAGTACTGAACCATCTCTGGTGCAGCTGCTTCCACTGTGCAGGAATTTAGCTGTCATTGGGTTACTGCATAGGATGGGGATTAAGGTTGGGGTTAGGGTTAGCCCTGTGAAGGTAAGGGTTAGGGTTCACATCAGGTTCAATGCTCTGACACTTGGAGTTGATGTTTTTTCACTCTAGGTGACATCAGGCCAGCTGTGGTGTTGGGTGCATACCCTCTATAGGTTTGTTTCTATCATCACTCTCCTGCTTTTTAATCCAAACATATCAAGAGAGCCTGAAATGACAGCATGGTGTTCATATCTTGTTTAAGCAACCTACACTTGTAGAAGACATTAGTCAGACTTACAAATGGAGGTGTATTTGTATCCTCAGTGGAAGGTTAATGGGATAACAGTTTACACAGCTTAAAGAAAATCCCTCTTTATAATGCTTCAAACTGTGGGCGCCTGTTGACGAATTGAGTCACAAGCTAAATTAGGCCAAATACGAGCTATCATCTACCCCAGTGCAACATACTAAGTAGAAAAGAAACCTGTTCTAAATTAGTAGAAACAGCAGAGGCTTCATCAGCAGTGACTAAGAGGAAATCCTCCCATTTGTGTGAGCGAAGTATCAGTCAGTCCAACCCTTAAATCAAAAGAAACATCAAATCCATTCAGGATCAAACCGTGATGCAACAGCTAACTGTGAGCAGAATACCTTTAAACGGCAGGTGCTTCATGTCATTTTATGGTCAATTTATGCTCAATATCCACAATATGAGCACAAGTATGTGGACAAGTTGGTGTTTCTTTTCTACAGGGGTCTGGGATACAAAACAGCTCATGTCAGGATAAATACCATTGTTAGTTTGGTTTAAATTGTTAGCTTTGTTTCCAAAATGCCTCAAAGATGGTTTGGACCTCATTTCTCTCCATGTTTTTTTCCTCCATGACTCTGATTTTACAAGTTCTTCCTCTAAATTTCGAAGATATTTTTCCTGCTCTGACCGTAAATAATAATTTTTTACCCCAACTAACCATCTTTTTCACTGAAGAAGAAAAATCTACCATTTAATCTTAGTTTATTTAGGAAATATTGTGTGTCATTTAAATATGTTTCTATGTCCGATTCTCATGAACAGGACATCTTACAGCTTTAGACATGATGTGTCCCAATATTTATGTCCATATAGTTTAGAAACATCAATATTTCAGTAAAGTTCAAACAAATTACAGAAAAAGGAAAACAAACCAAGTCCAATTTAACTAAAACAGGGAAGTGTGAAAACTCACTATAAGCACATGTATTATATTGATTTAATTAAATTCATGATGAACAGTTTAAAAGGGGAATCTACTGTACATGTGACATATTGTGCAACAATAAGTAACACGAGTAACATAAATGAAGTAGTCGAACATGATAAACTGGGCTCTAATTAACGTCACAGTCATATGATGACATTGAATAGTTCAACTCTATTTTCATCTGTGATATTTATTGCTCTCTTCTCCATCATTTTCCTCATTATTTTTATTGGTTGTCTGAATACATATATACACTACAGCAGTCTTTCCTAAATGGGGGTATGGGTATCCCCAGGGATACTTGGAAGAAGCCCAGGGGGTACTTGAAATATTTTGTGAAAAATACATTAATAAGCCATCATGTACTGAATACAAAATAAATAATGAGAAAATGTAAAACACAATAAACACATTCATATAATAAAATTGATACTCATGACCTTATTTCATTTCAATACTTTTAAAATCTCGGAGGTCCTCTCTAAGGTTTGGTAACATTTTAAGAACATTTCTATTTTATATTAGGGCTGTCAAATGATTCAAATTTTTAATCAGATTAATTATAGGGTTGCTGTGGATTAATTGCAATTAATCACGATTAAATATCATTCATTTTTAATCTATATTAATCACATTTAATTTTGCATAAACAAAAAGACTCAAGAACGAAGGAAATATATATGCACATAATAGGTTTGTCCAAGCTGGGTGACATGTTAGCCTTAGTGCTAGCAGAATCCCAGACTAACGTTTGCTTGGCGTTAATGTGGTATTTGAATGTGGAAGTGCTTCGGTGAATAGAAAACTCCTTCCTGCAGAGTGTGTCTAATACTTTATGTGGGTCGACTGTTCCGTCTTGTTTTTTTTGTCATATTTCCATCCAGAGGCCAACGTGCTGTTTAGCATCTTCCATCTTTCTGGGTTGGTCCTGCTGCCTGTCACTACTGGATCAACTGACCATTTGTTCATGTGCGTCAATGCTAACTCTATTCAAACATCGACTCAACTCAGCAAAACAAAACAATAATGAAGCAATGCATAAAACCTCTCAGAAATAACTCAATCACTATGTCCAAATTTGATACAGTTGACCAAAAAACTATAGAGGAAACAGTTCAGCAGCTTAAACCATCAACATGCTGTCTTGACACAATGCCATCAGGCTTTTTAAAAACTATTGTGAAGTCTGTCCAAACTGATTTGCAGCAAATAATAAATAGCTCACTTCATTCACATATGTTTCCTAAACCCCTAAAAGTATCTGCCATTAAGCCACTCTTAAAAAAGACAACACTAGATACTTCCATTTTAACCAACAACAGACCTATCTCTAATCTTCCTTTTATAGCCAAGATCATTGAGAAGGTGTTTTTAACCAACTCAGCAATTTCTTGAATTCCTATGGACTTCTTGACAAACCTCATCACAGTACTGAAACAGCTCTTATTAGAGTGTTGAATGATATAAGGTTGAACACTGACTGAGGCAAGGTGTCAGTTCTGTCTTATTGGATCTCAGTGCTGCCTTTGACACTGTGGATCACACTATACTGTTGAACAGGTTGGAAACATGGCCAATGCTCAATGGAACAGTCCTAGACTGTTTCAGGTCCTACTTGGAGGAGCGGAGTTACTTTGTGACCATTGGAAGTTATGAATCTGATTGAGTGGTTCTGACATGTGGTGTCCCTCAGGGGTCAGTTCTTGGTCCCATTCTGTTCAGCCTGTATATCCTGCCTTTGGGTCAAATCCTACAGAATTTTAATGTGGACTATCATAGTTATGCAAATGATACACATATTTATCTAGCACTGTCCCCAGATGACTGCAGTCCAATAGACTCATTGTGTCGCTGTTTAGAGCAAGTAAATAACTGGATGAACCAAAATTTCCTTCAGTTAAATCAAGACAAAACTGAGGTAGTTGTTTTCGGCAATAAAGAGGATTGCTGTTAGTAAATACCTTGAATCACTGCATCTAAAAACCAAAGACCAAGTCTGAAATCTTGATGTGCTGATAGATTCAGATCTGACCTTCAGCAGTCATATTAAATTAATCACCAAAACAGCCTTCTATCACCTAAAGAACATATCCAGAGAAAAAGGTTTTATGTCCCAAACAGACCAAGAGAAGCTAATTCATGCCTTCATCTCCAGTAGACTGGACTACTGTAATGGTCTTCTGACTGGACTCCCCCAAAAGAGCATTAAACAGCTGCAGCTCATTCAGAACACTGCAGCTCCAGTTTTGACCAGAACTAAGAGATCAGAGCATATTACTTCAGTTCTAAAATCTTTACACTGACTCCCAGTCAACTGCAGAATAGATTTTAAAGCTCTGCTACTGGTCTACAAGTCACTGAATGGTTTAGGTCCAGAATACATGAATGAAATGTTAATAGAATATAAACCCAGTAAGGCTCTGAGGTTAACTGACCCAGGTCACATAGTCCAGCCCAGAGTTCAAACTAAACCTGGTGAAGCAGCTTTTAGCTGGTATGCTGCACACAACTGGAACAAGCTACCAACTGACCTGAAATCAGCCCCAAATGTCAACATTTTTAAATCCAGGTTAAAAACTTTCCTCTTTTCATGCACTTATGAGTAAACTCTTTTAAGTGTTATCTTTTAAATGCACTTTTTTTATGTTAATGTCTTGCTTTACTTCATTTTAATTTTAATGTTAATGTATGGTTTTAATATAATTAAGGTATTTATTTTGCTCTGTAAATGCATTCTAAAACCACATTTTATCTTTGATTATTTTAATGTCTTTTACCCTTTTTGTGCTTTTTAATGTCTTTTCTTCTGTGATTTTTTTTATGCCTTTGTAAAGCACTTGAGTTACCCTGTGTATGAATAGTGCCATACAAATAATAACAACTTGGACAAATTGACCCAAATGTGTTGGCAGAGATGCTCAGAGTCATTCTGCTGCAGATGGGTTCATTGAGTTAACATTTACAATCACAATCAGGATGATGGATTAATCTGTGTTAACGTGTAAAATTTTGACATCCCTATTTTATATTATTCAAGATGAGTTTGAGTAATTATGCAAGTGTTTTAGTACATTTTTATCGACAAAAGAGAGCACTTTTTAGTTTATATTTTGCACAGAAAATCTACTTATAAAGATTTGTTATTTTTGATATATTAAAGTTGAATATATTTTGATTGTTGACAAAGATTTTAAAATATAAACAGAAATCTTTGGCACAGGAACACATTTTGCCCAATTTTTTCAATCTAAAATGCTGAACTGAGAGTTGGGGGTACTTGGATAAAAAAGTGTATTTCAGGGGGTACTCCTCTGTAAAAGTTTGAGAACCACTGCCTAATAGAATCAGAAACAGCAAAAGAGAATACATGAGAAGTCTGTGCCAGTGTGTGCAATAAACAGCAAAAGCAAAAATAATTCAATTCAATTCAGTTTTATTTGTAGAGCCCTATATCACAACAAGGTTGTCTCACAGGGCTTTACAGAGTTAGCTGGATATAAACAAACTACAGTCAAATAAACAGCAGATGAAGGAAATGGATTAATGTCCCGGGCATCCCCCATCCTTAGACCCTCCTTCTTGGCAAGGAAAAACTCCAAAAACCCAGTGGGAAAAGAGAAACCTCGGGGAGAACCACAGTGAAGGAGAGATCCACTCCCATGGACAGACAGGCTATAGATGCACCAGGACTGATGGACGTCCATTTGCAGTTCCAGTCTGTAAGGATGCAGTAGGGCGGGGGCACATGCGGGGGTCCATCTAGTCAGATGAGACAAAAAAAAAACCTGTTAATAGTAACAAAAGTGAGCGTTAGTAAGTGGGAGTGAACATGTGAAGATGCTGCAAAAGGAGCGAAAGACGAAGAGGAAGAATGTGTGTGGAAAAACATGCTAATCTAGGAGGTGCTGATTACGAAGTTCAGGTTTGACATTACTGAGAGACAATGCTTCATGCTTTTGCTACTTTTTTTTATTTTATATTTTGAAAATAGTGCAAGCTGATGTTTGAACTTCACCTGTGGGGGCGTTTGTGAAGGAGGATAGTGCAGGAGAAGAGAAAGGACAGGAGAAAGGAAAAGCAACTCACTTTTTTGGAAAATGGTGGAATAAATGTTCCATCATTCAGGTTAGTTAAGTAAGTTAACCTGTTAAGACTTAGCACTACTTTTGTAGCAGTTCCCAAATACATTTTTCTCTATATTTAATAGTGATGTAGTTCTTGAGACCGGTCTTGGTCTCAAGACTAGTTTTTTGTGGTCTCAGTCTTGTCACAGACTCAACTCATTTAGTCTCGATCTTGTCTTGGTCTCGAACACATCGGTCTTGATGGGATTTTTACAAAAACCGCATAATCACAGAATAGTATCATTATTTATACTGCATCCTCTTCAGATGTAACCAGTCAGATGCATTTATTTTAAAAACATGTTCCATTGTATACATTTTGTCAAAGGACAATGCCAGCCCTCCACAGTCCACACACATCATACAAATTACAATAAAGAAAATGTCAGCAGTGGTTAACTTTGGCTTCATGGAGCAAAAAGAGTATATCTGCAACACATCCCAGAAAAAGAAACATTCTGCTGAATGCCCATTTCGCCAAGTAATGGTGGTCATGTCACATTGATTCTAACTCTAGTCTGTTTTTGGTCCTGGTCTTGGTCTCACCTTAGTGTGTCATGGTCTTGTCTTGGTCTCGATACCCTTCGGTCTCGGCAGTGTCTTGGTCTAGCCAGTCTTAACTACAACACTAATATTTAACATTTTTGTAAGTGATTTATGACCATTTATTCTAATATTATCCTTTGAATCTTGAATTTTTCAGTGAAAGTCCAGGATTTTTCCTATATTTAATTCACTGATCATGTAGATCTTCATAAAATTTCAGATTAAAGTTGAGGGTTATTATATCAAAAACAGAGAAAACTGGAGAAAAGTGTCTTTTTCAGTCAAATCTATCAATAACTGAACATAAACCCAGTGTGTCCATCCACTGTCACTGATCCAACTCCATGGGTTTTACTGGTGAATCAATGTCATAGAAGACGGCAGTGTTTCCACGGTAACTACAGAGCCTCTGAACATCCAAATGGATCTTATCTGATGACCATGAAAAGACAAATAACTGTATTTTACCTGCATTATTTCAACATCTTGATGTGTTTAGTGGATCAGAACTTAAACCTACACTTAAATATTTTAGATCAGTCGATGATTTCGGTACATGGGGCTGTTTGGGTTTTTGAGGGTTCATTTACTGGTCCTTGTGTATCTCCTGTCCTGTTTAAACCTTTCATTTGTTCTCATTCACTCCCCTCCAGTGTCTTATCTGTATCATTTCACATAAATCACACCCAAACACGTCATTGCAGTTAAATATAGAATGTGACTGATTCCACCCTCATGTCACATTTGGCATGTTGCTCTTGTCTGATTCTCTTTGATCTCAGTAAACCTTCTGAGGGTTGTAGAAGTGAGCCCCCCCCCCTCCCCCCAACCCCTTGCCTTCTGCCTCTGTGGGAAGGAACACAACATAATGAGCCCTACAATAATTGGATCCTGTTGTAGTGCAGATAATAGACAGATGGATACAATACTCTCTGGTCCTCCATCATTATTCATTTATACATAGAACTGTGATAGTGTTTATTCTATAGTTTCATAGATGGTACAGGTTTCTTTCTCTCTCTCTCTTGAAGTTTCTATTAGTGGGTTTGACCTGGCTCCAATGCTGGCAACACCTTCCACGTTACACCCACTTCTCCCTTGTGTTCATGCTACCAGGAGGTCAGTTGATAGTCTATTGCTCTTTCAAACTGAAATGTGTCCAATAAGTAATGAATTATGCTAAATAGCGTCAGCAACAGCCTGCCATACATTCACAGCCTGAGCAGAGAACGGAATGAGTGAGTGAGTTACAGGGAGGCGTTGACAACTTAGGGCTGTGATTTCAACATTTAGTGTTGATCAGTCTGTGGTGCCAAAACATCACGGTTCCTACTATACCAGAACATCTACACAACAGGACCACTGTGGCTTACTAAACTAGTGATGAACGCGATGCCAGTTTCCACTGGGTAACAGCAACTACTCATCCAGGCTCCTGTTCTCACTATACACTGTTCTGATGTCAACAAACACACATGGACAATAATGCCACGTTTCCACTACGTGGTACTGGCGCAACTCGGCCTTTTTGTGTTTCCATTACATAAAAGGACCAGGAATCTTGTACCAGGTACTAGTTTTTTGGTATCTACTTCGCCGAGGTTCTAGAATGTAGGAAGAGATACTAAAATATGACGTGTAAAACACTGTAGACCACTGATTGGTCAGAAAGTGGTCTCTGTGTCATTGCGTTATCAACGGTCCACCACCACGGTGAAGTCAGTTTGACAGTTGGATGTTCCATATTCACATCCACCCTCCACCGACTCTCTGCTCAGGCTTACGCCCGGTGAGCGGCTTGAGGGCCGGCAGTTTGACGTTCTATATTAACCGGATATGTACCTTCTCCACGAGCATCAGCGGCTGTCCGCTCAGGCTTACCCCAGCTGAGCGGCTTGAGGTCCGGACACCCACTTCCTCGCAGCTGGGTAGCTTAGGGACCGTCACGAAAAAAACTGACCCGCACGACGGAAAAAAAAACAAAAAACATTTTCTCCATTCTACCTAATGTATCCATCCATCCATTTTCTGAGCCCGCTTTATCCTCACTAGGGTCATGGGGGTCGCTGGAGCCTATCCCAGCCACTT